>CM019823.1:25318432-25704744 GCA_009763385.1 Coix lacryma-jobi var. lacryma-jobi | reverse complement strand
AGGGAAACACAACAAACTCACAAGCGAAGAGCCAGGAAACGCTCAAGCGACAGCCAGCAAAATCCTCATCGAAAAGACCACACAGCAAAAAGAGGTCAAGGAAGAAGAGTACCAAATCCCGAACTCAGAAGTGTGTCGGAGGTACCTCATGAAGCGCATGACCGCCTGCTGGTGTGATGCCCGAGGGGACGCCTGAATCTGCTGAATTCTGGGGCGCTTGCCTCGCCGAAGTCGTCTCCCCTCGCCTGATGCTGTCGCTCGCACAGGTGCTGCTAGTGCTCGCTGGAGAGCTGCTTGAACGGAAACCCAAGTCATGGAAGAAGTCGGATCGGGTCCGTGAGCCGAAATGCTCTCTCCAGGCTCCTGTTCTCTTGCACACTCAAGGGCAGAAGAAAACACAAGGTATCGTCTCGTCCAATGTGACCTCAAGGTCTCCACAAAACGGTTAGTCACATAATAAGCATAAGGTGAACACTCAACAAAAGAGGTCTACCTATGAATGATACCGCAAGGAGATCTGAACTCAAACTAGTCAAAACTATCATGCAACAGGATAAAGCACTATATAGCAAAATGCAGCCTAAAGACATGATCAACTCAAACACAGCCCAAACCTCAACACATGCTACAATGCAAGATAAAGATAGCAATAGATCCAAAAGCATGTAACATGATAAAATCGTGGAAAGGCTAGTGATTAACCTAATCATATCAACAAGGGTACATGTAGCTACACAAAACTAGCACCTGAAAAGTGATACCTAATGAACATCATACAACTACAAATCAAGCTCATGGAGAGATATCATAAAACATGGCACAATGTTCATGAGGGTCACAAACTAGCATAAAAAGTTGATATTCCACAAAAGCTATACACAAAGCTAGCATGACATATGATACAGAAGATAGTACATGCTAGACTAAACAAAACATGATACAAAAGAAAATGTACATGCAAGAACTATACAAAGTGAGCACATGAAAGTCCATCCCATCACAAGAAATAGAACATGGATGTTCAAGGCATGAGTGTGTAAGAAAGCTCACCGAGTAGCAAAAGCCTCTTTGGAGGCAAATCTAAGCGGGGTGTAGAGAACCATCAACTCTTGATCACATCTAAAAGATCAAGCTCCATCAGGCGCATGTTCTCCACCCGCGTCCTCATATCTACACACAAGAGGACAAAGCAGCCTGAATCTTGGATCCCGAAGGGTTAGCAAGCATGTACATGGGAACCCAAGACTTGGTCACAAATCTCAACTTATCTTGTGGGTTAGCATGATGCAAATGTTGGTTCAAATGCAATTGTGAAATACCCTTGGAAGCATTCCTCAAAAGGATAACTCGAGGAGAAGAACGAGTCGTACCAGGGAAAAGAGGCAAACATCTTCCAAGGTTTTTGTAGAAGAACCAATAGAAGCATCATGAAAAGCATGACGTGGACCAAAGGAAGAGGCACTAGAAGCATGTCCACGACTATGACCTATCCCACTAGAAAAGGAGTCATAAAACCCATCAACAAAAATGGGCTTCTTACTAGGAGCACAAGTGTTCATGCCATGAGAAGGGCTATGAACCACCAACTTCCTAGAAGAGCGAGCTTGGCGCAAGCGTTTGGCACGCCGATAGCAAAAGCTTTCTTGATGCCCATCTTTCTCACAAAAAGAGCAATGATACAAAGGCCTACTGAAAGGCACACCATTCTCCGACAAGTGAGAAGTCCCTTGGGGCTTAGAACAAGAAGCTTCAACAAGAGACTTGGTGCCAACACTAGGAGCACACGTGCCATGGGAAAGGCTACGCGGCTTCCTAAAAGCCTTAGCTCGAGTTCGCCGCTCGTGTTTGACACGGCGGAAACAAAAATCGAGCGAATGTCCCTCCTTCTTGCAAAAGGTGCAATGGAAAACCAGATTGGGAGCACGAGTCCCAAAAATATGAGAAGCACTCTTGTCAAGAGAAGCCCTTGGACATCATTCGAAGAAACATCAAGGTTAGGAGTAGCTATGAAAGAGCTATCCGAAACCTTGGCACAAGTGGTATCGTCAAAAGACTCACGCGCAACACAAGAACTCAACTCCGGTTGCAAAGATGCAGACTTGGAAATATCAACATCGGAGTTGGAAAAAATGCGTGACTCAAAAGACTTAGCACAAAGGCTCTTGCACTTTTGGCTAAAACCTCATTCTCAAACATGAGGCGATCACAAGTACCACAAGGAGTGTTTTCAGATTCTCCATCTCCTCTTATGCACTCGGCATATGTGGTACGCAAGAGCTCAATTTCTTTTTCAAGGTTGGCACTCATATCATTGTGCTCAACCAACTTGGCGCTCATATTATCGCGCAAAACCTTCAAAGCCAAAACTTCTTTTTCAAATCAATGCATGATGTGCAAATGAAATTGGTGGAAGAAACATCACCAGAAACATCAAGCAAAGAATCATGATCAAAACAAGAAGTAAGGCAAGCATCTTTATTCAAAGAGCACAAGCTACAAGGCCTAGCATTATCTCATCAATTTCAGCCCTAGCATGCTCAAGTTTATGTACACATGTGGTGTGAGTCAATTTTAATTCATTAATTTCAGCATGCAAAGACTCACATGAAACACATTGTAAAGAAGCTTTTGACCTAAGCAAGGCTATTTCAGATTTAGCATAAACAAGGTCCTTGCGCAAGTCAAAGCAAACAAGACATGGTATGGAAGCATTTGATTTCAACATTTCATTTTCAGATTTTAAGCTAGCAAGAGAAAAGCATAGCTCATCGTTCTTCCTAACCATGTCACTACAAGAGTGCAAGGTAAAGAAGCACTAGACTTCCAATGAAAAAGGCCACATTCAACCTAGCAATGGAGCATTTCAACTTCTTGATCTTTCTATGTGTAACACCTGGTTTTCCAAAGAATACCAAGCGCTAACTATATGTGTGCCCAGGATGTCCACATGACACATATAGCAACAAATATGAAGAATATCAAGAACAATGCTTTATTACATAGCGAAACTTATTTACTTTAAGACTTACATATAGAACAAAGCACAACGAAAACTATTCGTAATCTTCATTCTTCGGGACTCCATACTCCACAGGGACGGTTGACTGGGGGAACACTCGCCTAGTACTCTTGGAACTCCTCAGAGAGAACTCTTCACTTCAACCACCATCTGGTACCCATCCGGGATTTTTGTTCATTGATTGTAAAGCAAGCGTCAGCTCACCATGCTCAGCAAGTACAACTACGGGGATGCAAGGCTCAAAGGCTTGACTCGGTTGACTGCGGTCAGCATTTTAAGTTGATCATATTTTATATTCACCTTATATTACTAGATGTATAAACCCTGTTGTCCCATGGTAAGTGATAATCATTATGTTAAAAAGAGGTAACCAACCAACCACCAACATACCCCACCATGGACTACTTAAAAAGGATCCGAGCCGCTCGTATCCGTGAGCACGGCTGATATATCAGGTTTACACTCTGCAGAGGTTGTACACTTTCACCTTAGGCCGTGATTCCCATATGCTGGGGTTTGCAAGGCCCACGTTACCTCCTCTATGGAAGTACGACAGGGTTTCACTACGTAGCCTTTCACTAGCTACCCTAACTAGTAGTAGCCGCAAGGTTTCGGCTTCCAGGCGAATGGAGGCCCCCTTCAAGATGGCACACCTGACAGCCGACCAGTACACATCTTGACAGGCAAGGAAGCCATTCTTTAACCCAGTCCCCCCCTCTAGCGCCTTTCGGTAACTACTACAAGCTAGAGAAAGTCTAGTTACACAACTAAGATCAGAGCCATATAATACCCAAGGTTGCACGGGATCTCCCGGGTGGCCGCTTTAAAAGATAGTCCCTGGGGTGGGTCACTGAGCGAACAACATGCTCCAGTGCCCTAAATGTGGTTAAAAAGCCTCTTTTAACATTTGTTCCATAATCATAAATCAGTATTAAACAATTAGCATTTATATAGCACGTAGCATTTCTAGTCATATTATGCAAAAACCCTCCCATAGGTACAAGGTATACAGTTCAAGGAAACTAGTATGGTCCTATGGTTCATCATATTTGACACATGCATAATGATTACTGGGTCTTGCATTTAATAGGTAACAAGGAAACCGTAGGTTATACTTGCCTTCAAAAGCTTGCTTAAACTTGTCCAACTTTCCTTCCAGATCGTCCTCACATAGCTTCTTCTACCGATAGCAACAAACTGGCGCAAACACCTGAAGATGACCCTAAAAACAGTACACCAAACATTACAAATAAATAGGCTATAAAGGTTTTGAAAGCGTACGGGTCATTCTATGATCGTGCAAGCGCAAAAACTAAGCACAACAACAACTACGATTAAAAGATGTGAGAATTACAAGGTATCGGTGGAAAGGATTGGATTCAGATGAGCAAGGTGGAGTTTGGACTAGAATAAACATATTCTTTAGAATGAAACAGATGGATGTGAGTTAGGTTCTAACATAAACATAGGGGTTGGCTTGGGAGAGCATGATATATATCATGGAGTACAATAGGGATGGGTTGATAGACTAGAATAGATTGCATATATAGGACAATGAGATTGAATTGATATACATCACGTGACACGATATCTTGATATCTAACCATTGAAGTTATGATGTCGCATGACTGAGCTAGAGTGATATGTCGAGGTTGATAGATGAGATAGCTATGACATTGTGGTGATAGTGTGGATGTCGAGAGTTGATATAGCATGACTTGAATAGGACGAGTGTATTTGGTTATCACTTGCTCGTGCTGGAAAGGTATAACATGAAAGGGTTAGGACAATCGGACAATCGGGTGTATTCTTGTGGGACTATGTCTTTGATTACCAAAAGATGTAGGGGACATGTGTGCAACACATGGGGTCATGTTGCACGAATAGGGGTAGGACAATCGGATATGTACTTAGGATAGAACGGATTTGACAGAGTAGGTTGTATGCGAATAGGCATCATTGGAAGACATGAAGGGTCCATGGATTATATGTTATGGCTTTGGCAACAAGATTCTTCCTCATTTACAGGACATTACATAACAAAGATTATGGTGGTGGTGGTGGTGGGATAACTAGAACTTGACAAGTGTACGACAACCATGGATTTAAGGCGGATGGAGAGGTTGCACAAAGAACTCATGTTCTAATTATTACTTATTGATATATGAGTGGGATTTTGGATATGTGTATAGGTTGCTTGGGAACATGTCATGATCAGCGAATGCACTAAAGTGGAGCTAGGTCAAGGGAAACATGATTATGACGATCAGTGCATCGGTTGAGCATACTCGATGGCAGACAACGGTGGATTTGATGATTTCTTGCATAGTATGACAAAGACAAATGGTGATCCATTTTGTGGGGTTTCTAGGTACTGTATGGAACATGTTTTGGTGAAGGGGCACGACGTTTTGACCATCGGTTAAGCGGGGAAACAAGATTGCAAGAAGGCATTGTGAGATTGTCGGCATGGCAGGAGCAGCGATATGGTGATGCTTATAACTCAAGTTTCATAGTTCATATGGCTAAGCCAACTTGCAGGGATATGTTTAGGTTTATGATACACAATGTGGTAAAAGGGCTTGACCACCGGAGTGGCAGATCATCGGGAACGCGCATGCCAACCGGCATCAGCATTGCTGCGGGCAACAGGGACAGCCAACACAAAAATGATGATATCTCTTTCATATTTGATCAAATGGCCATGAAACTTGGCAGAGGCATGTGCAACTACATAAAAGATGTTCTTGCCAAAGGATGCACCAAGGGGTTCAATGGATCAACGGGAACGCTGTTGCCAAAAACAGGGTCAGTGCTGTATGGACAGCAGGGGTAGTAGACACTTGGGACTTCTATATCTCGGCCATTATGGATTGCATGGCCAAGAAAACTTGTGGGATCATGTGCAGGGATGTAATAAACATGTATGTTAAAGGGCATGGTGATTGGGACAGTGGATTAGCGGGGAACGCCAAAACAACTCAGAGCTGCAAACTGACCTAACAGCAGGAACAGCGGGCATGGAGATGATTATATCTCTAGTTTCTCAACACCTATGGTCAAACCATTTTGCATAGGCGTGTTCAAGGATGCTATCTACAATTCCACCAAAGGGTTTTGTGATTGGATCAACAAAACAGCGAGGAACGCCAAATTCCTCAATCAGCAGCATGGCTGGCCGCAAGGACAGCCACACATATCATGGGTAATTTTTGCCGGGGATCAACCATATGTCATCCAAAGTACATGATTTGCTTAGAGGAACATGAAATCAGTATGAGAGAGATGTTGGAGTGTTCTCACCATGGGGGATGGTGTGATGGAGTGAGGATACACATCGCGATGGCCGGTGACGACGATGTAGTGCAACCGGGCGTCCTTCTCTTGTTGTGGTTGATTGGGGCAGCCATGGGGAAGGAGGAGGAGCTGCAGGGGCACCTCACCTCTGTTCTTGACGTGGAGAAGAAGGGGGAGGCGTGAGGGGGCTGAGGGGGAGGTGTATTTGAAGGGGAATGAAGGGGAGACCAAGTGGTGGGAAGCCAAAGGGTCATTGGTTGATATTTTCTTGCTTGGTGGATATTTTTCGTGCAATATGGAGAGGCTTCAAGGGGGTGACGTGGGAGAGGGGTGAGGGAGAGATAGAGGGCTGGTTGGACTTTATTTTTGACCACATAAGAGAGGAGGATGGTTGGGCTTCGACCGATGGCGAGAGCTAAGGCAAGGTTTGGACTGGATTCGGCCCGGAGCGATATCGGAGGATGAAAGACGTTAGGTTGACCCATTAGCAAAAGGAGATATGGAGAGGATGGTTTACCATTTTAGATAAGCTTTGGATTTGTCCCAAGGGAAGATAATATGGAAGGAAAAAGTTGGGCTCGACCCGCTAAATTCTCGGAGAGGCGATTAGGGTTTCCCGAGAACTTAGGGTATCAAAAAGGTGGGACCATGGTCATATAGATTTCAAGGATGGATTGAAAACAAGTTTGACTTTGATCAAGAGGAGAAAAGGTGGAGGGAAAAGAGACCATGTAGATGTTTCCCAAGGTGAGAAAAGAAGAGAAAGTTGAAGTTGAGATTAACTTGGGTGCAAGACATGCATTGACTTGACCCAAACAAAGCGATGGTTGAATTATGTGAGAGAGAAGATGTACAATGATTGGTCATCTAGCATAGATTTTGGGCTTTGGAGAAGACTCAATCAAAAAGTATTAGGAGCTCAAATACAATGATGAAAAAGAAAGGATAAAAGAGCAAGTTAGGACATGGCTAGTTGGGATTTCAGAGAGCAGAAGTTTGGGTGTTTGACAAGATGAAGTTTGAAGATCAATCAAGGTTTTTGGAACTAGAATCAAAGTGTATGGTTTCCAAGGATTTCATCATGGTTTTGGTGTCAAGGAAACTTGGTCAAAGATAAAGAGAGATTTGCTTTGGTTTAAACCCTAAGGCGCATTTGAAAACATTAAATTCATTTTTCATACATAAACACTATGCAAAGGCATGATATGCAACAAACCATTAGATTGGATTCTTAAAATGTTTTGGAAACTCACATTTTCTAGTATATAAATTGTCAACAACTAAATAAAGGTTGAGAAAGTTTTAGAAAAAAATACAAAATCATATATTTTATTAAGTGTTTTCTATTCACATCCCAAATGGAAATTTTGGGGTGTGACAAACTACCCCCCTTAACAGGAATCTCATTCCGAGATTCACTGAAGAGGCACTCATTACAAAGAACCAAATCACACATTGTCACCATAACAAAACAATCAACCGTGTAAGAGCACACTAACATGGTGTTGTCCTTAAACGAAAACACACTAGAACTTATCTTACTATCGTTGCTAACGTAAAAGCGCTCTGGTAAAACCTACTTATATAGGGCATAGGACTGAACGACCTTGAAGTCTTTGGTCTTCTTTAATGTGACGATTCTTCTTGTTGGTGTAGAATCTTCAACTTCCAAAGCATCTTCATGGATCTTGAAGAAACGAGGGTTCTTCGATAAAGAGTATTTTATTTTTTTACAAAATATTAAGGGGAGAAAGCCAAGCTTGGTTTTACCAAAATAAGTTTATAAAACCGACCATTTCTAACTAGGTTGAGCGTCCTACAGTCAACATTGCTCTGATACCACTTTGTCGCACCTGGTTTTCCAAAGAATACCAAGCGCTAACTATATGTGTGCCCAGGATGTCCACACGACACATATAGCAACAAATATGAAGAATATCAAGAACAATGCTTTATTACATAGCGAAACTTATTTACTTTAAGACTTACATATAGAACAAAGCACAACGAAAACTATTCGTAATCTTCATTCTTCGGGACTCCATACTCCACAGGGACGGTTGACTGGGGGAACACTCGCCTAGTACTCTTGGAACTCCTCAGAGAGAACTCTTCACTTCAACCACCATCTGGTACCCATCCGGGATTTTTGTTCATTGATTGTAAAGCAAGCGTCAGCTCACCATGCTCAGCAAGTACAACTACGGGGATGCAAGGCTCAAAGGCTTGACTCGGTTGACTGCGGTCAGCATTTTAAGTTGATCATATTTTATATTCTCCTTATATTACTAGATGTATAAACCCTGTTGTCCCATGGTAAGTGATAATCATTATGTTAAAAAGAGGTAACCAACCAACCACCAACATACCCCACCATGGACTACTTAAAAAGGATCCAAGCCGCTCGTATCCGTGAGCACGGCTGATATATCATGTTTACACTCTGCAGAGGTTGTACACTTTCACCTTAGGCCGTGATTCCCATATGCCGGGGTTTGCAAGGCCCACGTTACCTCCTCTATGGAAGTACGACAGGGTTTCACTACGTAGCCTTTCACTAGCTACCCTAACTAGTAGTAGCCGCAAGGTTTCGGCTTCCAGGCGAATGGAGGCCCCCTTCAAGATGGCACACCTGACAGCCGACCAGTACACATCTTGACAGGCAAGGAAGCCATTCTTTAACCCAGTCCCCCCCCTCTAGCGCCTTTCGGTAACTACTACAAGCTAGAGAAAGTCTAGTTACACAACTAAGATCAGAGCCATATAATACCCAAGGTTGCACGAGATCTCCCGGGTGACCGCTTTAAAAGATAGTCCCTGGGGTGGGTCACTGAGCGAACAACATGCTCCAGTGCCCTAAATGTGGTTAAAAAGCCTCTTTTAACATTTGTTCCATAATCATAAATCAGTATTAAACAATTAGCATTTATATAGCACGTAGCATTTCTAGTCATATTATGCAAAAACCCTCCCATAGGTACAAGGTATACAGTTCAAGGAAACTAGTATGGTCCTATGGTTCATCATATTTGACACATGCATAATGATTACTGGGTCTTGCATTTAATAGGTAACAAGGAAACCGTAGGTTATACTTGCCTTCAAAAGCTTGCTTAAACTTGTCCAACTTTCCTTCCAGATCGTCCTCACATAGCTTCTTCTACCGATAGCAACAAACTGGCGCAAACACCTGAAGATGACCCTAAAAACAGTACACCAAACATTACAAATAAATAGGCTATAAAGGTTTTGAAAGCGTACGGGTCATTCTATGATCGTGCAAGCGCAAAAACTAAGCACAACAACAACTACGATTAAAAGATGTGAGAATTACAAGGTATCGGTGGAAAGGATTGGATTCAGATGAGCAAGGTGGAGTTTGGACTAGAATAAACATATTCTTTAGAATGAAACAGATGGATGTGAGTTAGGTTCTAACATAAACATAGGGGTTGGCTTGGGAGAGCATGATATATATCATGGAGTACAATAGGGATGGGTTGATAGACTAGAATAGATTGCATATATAGGACAATGAGATTGAATTGATATACATCACGTGACACGATATCTTGATATCTAACCATTGAAGTTATGATGTCGCATGACTGAGCTAGAGTGATATGTCGAGGTTGATAGATGAGATAGCTATGACATTGTGGTGATAGTGTGGATGTCGAGAGTTGATATAGCATGACTTGAATAGGACGAGTGTATTTGGTTATCACTTGCTCGTGCTGGAAAGGTATAACATGAAAGGGTTAGGACAATCGGACAATCGGGTGTATTCTTGTGGGACTATGTATTTGATTACCAAAAGATGTAGGGGACATGTGTGCAACACATGGGGTCATGTTGCACGAATAGGGGTAGGACAATCGGATATGTACTTAGGATAGAACGGATTTGACAGAGTAGGTTGTATGCGAATAGGCATCATTGGAAGACATGAAGGGTCCATGGATTATATGTTATGGCTTTGGCAACAAGATTCTTCCTCATTTACAGGACATTACATAACAAAGATTATGGTGGTGGTGGTGGTGGGATAACTAGAACTTGACAAGTGTACGACAACCATGGATTTAATGCGGATGGAGAGGTTGCACAAAGAACTCATGTTCTAATTATTACTTATTGATATATGAGTGGGATTTTGGATATGTGTATAGGTTGCTTGGGAACATGTCATGATCAGCGAATGCACTAAAGTGGAGCTAGGTCAAGGGAAACATGATTATGACGATCAGTGCATCGGTTGAGCATACTCGATGGCAGACAACGGTGGATTTGATGATTTCTTGCATAGTATGACAAAGACAAATGGTGATCCATTTTGTGGGGTTTCTAGGTACTGTATGGAACATGTTTTGGTGAAGGGGCACGGCGTTTTGACCATCGGTTAAGCGGGGAAACAAGATTGCAAGAAGGCATTGTGAGATTGTCGGCATGGCAGGAGCAGCGATATGGTGATGCTTATAACTCAAGTTTCATAGTTCATATGGCTAAGCCAACTTGCAGGGATATGTTTAGGTTTATGATACACAATGTGGTAAAAGGGCTTGACCACCGGAGTGGCAGATCATCGGGAACGCGCATGCCAACCGGCATCAGCATTGCTGCGGGCAACAGGGACAGCCAACACAAAAATGATGATATCTCTTTCATATTTGATCAAATGGCCATGAAACTTGGCAGAGGCATGTGCAACTACATAAAAGATGTTCTTGCCAAAGGATGCACCAAGGGGTTCAATGGATCAACGGGAACGCTGTTACCAAAAACAGGGTCAGTGCTGTATGGACAGCAGGGGTAGTAGACACTTGGGACTTCTATATCTCGGCCATTATGGATTGCATGGCCAAGAAAACTTGTGGGATCATGTGCAGGGATGTAATAAACATGTATGTTAAAGGGCATGGTGATTGGGACAGTGGATTAGCGGGGAACGCCAAAACAACTCAGAGCTGCAAACTGACCTAACAGCAGGAACAGCGGGCATGGAGATGATTATATCTCTAGTTTCTCAACACCTATGGTTAAACCATTTTGCAGAGGCGTGTTCAAGGATGCTATCTACAATTCCACCAAAGGGTTTTGTGATTGGATCAACAAAACAGCGAGGAACGCCAAATTCCTCAATCAGCAGCATGGCTGGCCGCAAGGACAGCCACACATATCATGGGTAATTTTTGCCGGGGATCAACCATATGTCATCCAAAGTACATGATTTGCTTAGAGGAACATGAAATCAGTATGAGAGAGATGTTGGAGTGTTCTCACCATGGGGGATGGTGTGATGGAGTGAGGATACACATCGCGATGGCCGGTGACGACGATGTAGTGCAACCGGGCGTCCTTCTCTTGTTGTGGTTGATTGGGGCAGCCATGGGGAAGGAGGAGGAGCTGCAGGGGCACCTCACCTCTGTTCTTGACGTGGAGAAGAAGGGGGAGGCGTGAGGGGGCTGAGGGGGAGGTGTATTTGAAGGGGAATGAAGGGGAGACCAAGTGGTGGGAAGCCAAAGGGTCATTGGTTGATATTTTCTTGCTTGGTGGATATTTTTCGTGCAATATGGAGAGGCTTCAAGGGGGTGACGTGGGAGAGAGGTGAGGGAGAGATAGAGGGCTGGTTGGACTTTATTTTTGACCACATAAGAGAGGAGGATGGTTGGGCTTCGACCGATGGCGAGAGCTAAGGCAAGGTTTGGACTGGATTCGGCCCGGAGCGATATCGGAGGATGAAAGACGTTAGGTTGACCCATTAGCAAAAGGAGATATGGAGAGGATGGTTTACCATTTTAGATAAGCTTTGGATTTGTCCCAAGGGAAGATAATATGGAAGGAAAAAGTTGGGCTCGACCCGCTAAATTCTCGGAGAGGCGATTAGGGTTTCCCGAGAACTTAGGGTATCAAAAAGGTGGGACCATGGTCATATAGATTTCAAGGATGGATTGAAAACAAGTTTGACTTTGATCAAGAGGAGAAAAGGTGGAGGGAAAAGAGACCATGTAGATGTTGCCCAAGGTGAGAAAAGAAGAGAAAGTTGAAGTTGAGATTAACTTGGGTGCAAGACATGCATTGACTTGACCCAAACAAAGCGATGGTTGAATTATGTGAGAGAGAAGATGTACAATGATTGGTCATCTAGCATAGATTTTGGGCTTTGGAGAAGACTCAATCAAAAAGTATTAGGAGCTCAAATACAATGATGAAAAAGAAAGGATAAAAGAGCAAGTTAGGACATGGCTAGTTGGGATTTCAGAGAGCAGAAGTTTGGGTGTTTGACAAGATGAAGTTTGAAGATCAATCAAGGTTTTTGGAACTAGAATCAAAGTGTATGGTTTCCAAGGATTTCATCATGGTTTTGGTGTCAAGGAAACTTGGTCAAAGATAAAGAGAGATTTGCTTTGGTTTAAACCCTAAGGCGCATTTGAAAACTTTAAATTCATTTTTCATACATAAACACTATGCAAAGGCATGATATGCAACAAACCATTAGATTGGATTCTTAAAATGTTTTGGAAACTCACATTTTCTAGTATATAAATTGTCAACAACTAAATAAAGGTTGGGAAAGTTTTAGAAAAAAAATACAAAATCATATATTTTATTAAGTGTTTTCTATTCACATCCCAAATGGAAATTTTGGGGTGTGACAGCCTTTCCCTTGCTGGATCATGTCTCGTCTTGGTTCGAGGCTCGACTCTTTCACTCATAGCTGCTGCCCAGTGACCAAACAATCCACACAGATGTCTTAGAAGCATATTCAGGATGTTTCAAATAGAGTTGAATAATTAGAGAAATGATTAAATGCCCCATGAATTGCAAGCACCTAGACCAAACTTGATCAATAGGTTTACAACACACTTATAGACATCTAATACAACCCCTAACATCAACTATAGAAGGCATGAATCGAGAAAAACAGAGAGATTTTTGTTCTGCTGGGAAATACCGGACATGTCCGGTACCATACATGTCCGGTATGGACGTCCACAGCAGCACCCACCTAGGGTTCCTCGATTCATCCCCATTCCAAATCCAATCCATCTCAAACTTAACACATTGCTTCTAGACCATGAATCCATCATCTTGACCGAAGGAGTATGAGAATGTTGTAGCGATGAATAGATCGGACAAGTCCGGGATTTGAAATACCTTGGGATGAGAGGAAACGAGGGAAAACTTCAAATCCAACACCGGGCACTTGCTTTAGATGTAGTCCTTCTCCAAATCCTTCTCCGTCTCTCACTTTTCCAAGGTGGGATCACAAGGTCGCCATGGGAGGAGAGGGTCGGCTCCTTGCTTGACCGGTTTGGAGAAAACAGAAGTGAGGGAGAGAGGGATAGCCCGAAGGGGTATGCTGTCTTAAGTCACCCGCCCATACCGGACATGTCCGGTATGGATACCGGACAAGTCCGGTATTAGCGGGTTGTGTCCAGAAGATCTCTGCCCGGACAAGTCTGGTATGTGCAGATAATGTCCAACAGCTCCAAACTTGCTCCTCTTTCTTCCAAAACCCCATTCTTTCCTCAAACATATATTCCATCATATTTTATTCTCTTCTTTCCATATGATCTCACAAAGAGTACTTGTGTCCAAATCTCAAGTTTTCTTTTCTCTAAAAAGATCCAAGGTTTTCAAGTCACTTAAGATTAGAGAGAGAGAAACTTATGTCCATAATTCGATTTGACAAGAGGATTATCAAGGAATATAATTTACTTTAGAGATATAGGACTTGAGAGAGGTCCATGCCACTTGTAATTAGCCAATCAAACAATCAAGGGAAACAATAATCACAAGTGTCATGGATAGGTCACAACGACCAAGAGTCAAATATTTTCCCAAAACACACTTCCTACTCAAGCTAGTAAGGAATTTGGAAAGATCTATCCTATCACACACAAGTGCACACGCTAGCATATTATAGGCCTATTATGCACTTTCAATGCACATATTAAAACATACCTTTGCCTTGAGCCCATAAATTCCACTAAGCGTAATCATGACATGGTGATGATTTAGTTGACCTTTATTGCCAAATAGTCATGTCCTCATCGAGAAGTCAATTTGATCAAGATGAACTACAACATGTGCTCAATAGACCTCATTAGCTCATAAAAGGCACAAAGTTGAAAATGAGCTCCCCTTCAATTAGTGCTTCTAGTATTTGAATTCCTTTCCAAGCACTTTCATTCCATTAAGAATGTGAGAGTCAAAGTTCAACTTCAGCCAACACAAAGTAATTTGCCATAACCAACCTTTCACATATAAATCAAATAATGAACACAAGGGCATAAGTGGTGAAAAGATGGCTATCCTGCCAAGTTGGGGTACTCTAAGTCAAGATGAGGTGATAGATAAGACAGACTTAGATTACCAACGGGTCAACCATAGAAGCAAATATGATGAACATAGGTTGATAGGTTGAGTTCGAATTTCAGATTGACTTGCTCAACCACCCCGAAAGCTCATACTAGCATTATGAATCCTTTATGCACTTACATAGCATGTATGTAAACACATACCTTGGCCTTGAGCTCACATATGTTCCACTAAGAGTAACCATGGCATGATCATCTTCGTGTTGACTTGACTTGTCTAGTGATCATGCCTTTGTCAAAGTGATCTTCTTTTCATTTAAAGAACTATCACGTCACTTAGAGGAAATTGTTAGATCACAGTGGTTCAAGGTAGAAACTAAGCTCCCCCTTGCTAAGTGCTCAAGTCATTTTGAATTACTTGTGAAAGCACTTTACTTTTCCTTTTAAGAATATGGGAATGCTTTTCTACCTTGACCTAGACACCTAACTTTGCCAAGAATTGAATTAAGTTCAAGTACTACTTACACACACTCAGTATTGATTAATGTGCAGGTATTTAGTTAGAGCAAAGGACTAGTCCACAAAGATCTAGCAATTAAGAACAGAAATCTCATTCTTCTCTGGCCATACCGGACAAGTCCGGTAGCCATACCGGACAAGTCCGGTATGAAGTGACTTGGCCCAGATTTGCATACTGAGCCACTGATCTTGACAGAGTTGATATCCCATGTCCGGTATGATACCGAACAAGTCCGGTATTTGCAAATCAGAACCAGTAAACAACCACTTCTGAGATTTCCTTTTGGCTCTAGTTTGTTTCACTTCCCTGCACTTCATCAAAGATAATGCTCTACTAGAGAGCCATTAAGAGCATCGAATGGCAAATATCATAAGGATAAATTAAATTCATTTAATTACTAAGCTTTAGGCACTTATCATCAATGGTGTAGATGAGTGAAAGTGAAATCAACATCACATTATCTTCGGGTCAACCTTATAGGATAATATTGGCAAAATAGGTTGATAGTTTGAGTTGAGATGTCATTTTACTTCCTCAATCACCCCGAAGGCCTACATCTCACCATTGGTACCTACATCGACATCCTAAGCACATTTTGGTACCCAACTCTTGTTGGGTCCTTCAAGGTTAGTCAACAAGTGCTTAGGCACCCAAGTGGCCTTAGACCTAGTATGCGGTGAACACATCACCTTACTAGTGCTAAGTCCCTTTGTAGTCTTCCTAAGCACATTATCATTTGCAAATGTGTTTGGCTTAGGGAACATACCATTTGGGCAATCATAGCTTAGATGCCCTTTGCTCCTACAAGCATAGCAAATACGTCCATTGTTTGCTTTATGCTTGTCTTTCTTGTTGGGACATGCATCAACCATGTGCCGGCTCGTTGCATGCATAGCATCTTCTTGTTGCAACGTGAGCCTTCTTTCTTGCCTCCTTGTATGTGGGACATCTCTTGGTGAGATGATCCAACTTGTTGCATTTGAGGCATGGACTTGGCCCATCATTCTTCAATTGTTTGGCCAATTTGATTGATGCTTTTTGTTCGGCCGCTTCACATTTGTCGGCCCAAGTCTTGTGTGGACACTTAGCCCACTCATGTCCATACAATCCGCAACCATAGCATAATCTCTTCTTTTGTTTCTTGCCCTTGGTTGCTTGCTCATGACTTGAGGGGTGACTAGATTGTTGGATTTTGGAGGAAGCAAGGTTTGAACCCTTCTCAAGCTTCTTCACCATGATATCACGGTTATCTTGAGAAGGTTGTGCTTTCTCCTCATCCTTCAATCTAATCACATCCTTCTTTAGATTTCCCACTTCTTCGATGAGCCTAGCATTTTCTTTAAGAGTTTGCTCAATCAAAGATTGGCTTGTTTGAGAGGCACACTCATTAGCACAAATAACATTTAATTGAGATGGTGCACTAGTGAGTGTAGTAGTGTGAGGTTGAGAAGATTTTACCATAGCAATAACAACCTCATGTGCAATCTCAAGCATGGCATTTGATTCCACTAGCTTCTCATGTGAGCACTTGAGATGGGTGAAGTCCTCTTGTAGGAACTTGTGCTCATATGAGAGATCACTCATTTTTGCCTTAAGCATGTAATTCTCCTTCTCTAGCTTTTCCACATTAGAGAGAGAGTTAGTAGCTAGGGCATGCTCAATTGACAATTTTTCATACCTTTCTTCTAATGCCTTTAGCTCTTCTAATTTGGAGATGAGGAACTCTTCTTGATTTTGAAGGGATTGCTCTTGTTCCTCCACCTCCTTCTCTAGCTCATCATTTTTCTTCAACAAGTTGACGAACAAGAGCTTGTCTTCATACTTGAGATAATCAAGAGATTCATCATCTTCATCATCCTCATCGCTCTCTTCCTGATTATCTCTTGATGCCTTCTCCTTGATCTCACCAAGAATCTTCTCTTGATCTTTCTTGGTTGCTTTCTTCTTGTTCTTCTTGGCCATGAGACACAAGTGATGAGTATCATGAGCTACTGAGGTTGACTCATCACTTGGTCGCCACTGAGCATAAGCGCCATCTCTGTCTGCTCCTAGCTCCCTGTCCGGTATGGACAGACAGGGTCCAGAGCAACAGCAGCTAGCATCTCTCGATCCGGCTCGTTTTCCTTAAGGCTTCTTGAGGCTTCCTCACATGATGATGACTCAATGGACTTCATTTCCATTGAATCACAATCATATGCTTCATCACATTTGGACTTCCCATACAAGTGGGCAAGTCTAGTCCAAATGACATGAGCACTCTCCGGTGGAGATTCTCCATTGTAAATGGCCTCCTTAAGAACCTCTGCACTCAATGAGTTCAACATGATCAAACACGCATGAGCATTGAGTTGCACACATATCTCTTCCTCTTTTGTCAAGTTCTTATAGTTGCTCCAATCAACTATAGAAAGAGATATGCTCGCATCCACAATATGCTCAATAATGGGGCTAATAGCCCGAAATGCATTGAGTACATAAGATGACCAAGATAGAAAGTTTGAACCATCATTTTGGAGAAGCACCACGATTGTCTCCATAGGCGAATCCATCGGTTCTCACAAGCGGTGAAGCTCAAACGTGAGTCCAAGCTCCGATACCAATTGAAAGGACCTAAGGTGTCGCCTAGAGGGGGGGTGAATAGGCTTTTCTGAAAATTTACAACTTATAATGCGGAAGCAATTAGTATGTGAGTTTCCAATTACTTGGAAACTCCCAATCAGAGTAAAACAACCCCTTAAGAGACAAACGCAAAGTATATGACTTATATTTAATACACCTAGAAGGTATCACCCTGCACCACAAAGATTAGCTCAAGGATTAAACAATTTGGGCGCAGTCAGTAAATACCGGACATGTCCGGTATGAATACCGGACAAGTCCGGTATGCACGGGTTGTGCGGGACTGCTCCTTTTCTTCTCCAATTTCTCACACAACCTGCAATCACTATGTATGATGTATATATAGAACTGATTGCTTGCAAAACAACTAGCACAACGAAGAATAACAAATAGCCGAAAGTAAAGCACAAAGGAATGACACGGTATTTGTTTCACCGAAGTTCGGCACCCCCTCGGGTCCTACTCTCCGTTGAGCCGGCTGCGAGCTACCACAAAGGTGGGCTCTAGAGGACACCACGGGTCACTCTAGCCGCGGTCTATTTCATCCGCAATGCTCCTTCCACTAGTTGATCTCTTTTGAGGAGAGATCGAACCTTCACAAACTTTCTGAGGCACTCCACAAAGCTCTTGGGTGCTCAACGGCGACGCCTAACCGTCTAGGACCGTAGAGTCCAAGAGTAACAAATGCGCACAACAAGATCGAAGATTCGCACAAGTGCTCAAGAGGTGGCTTGCTCTCTAATTTTGAATCTCTCTCAACCCACAAATGGATATGGCAATTAGAGGACAATCACTCACTAAGAGAGGGGTTGGAAAGTGTTTTGAAAGGCTTAGAATGAGTGTGGGAACCAGTAGAATCAACAGCCTCCAAAGGTGGAGGCTTGGGGGTATTTATAAGCCCACATTCGAAACTAGCCGTTTTCTAGCCGTTGGCTGAGTCAGCTCATACCGGACATGTCCGGTATGCATACCGACATGTCCGGTATGACTTCACTGCGTGAGAAAGACACTGAACACACCAACTTTCAAACTTCCCGAGAGATCTCGGTGGTACCGACCACTTGGTCGGAAGTACCGCTAGTTAACAAGGAGTTTTCGCAACCTCTCTGGATGTGGTCAATTTTGGCCTACCGGTACTACCGCTATAACTCCGGTAGTACCGGTCAGTAGTACCGACCCAAGGGGCGGTAGTACCGCCCATCACAAACATACTGTTAGCCACAAATCCGCAAATACCAGACATGTCCTGTATGACTTAACTGCGCGAGAAGCATCCTTGACCAACCATCTTTCAAACCCCGAAGGATCTCGGTAGTACCGACCACCAGGTCGGTAGTACCGACAGTCAAAGTGGGGGTTTTGCAACCTCTCTGTGTTGGGCCAATTTTGGCCTACCGGTAGTAACGCTATAACTCCGGTAGTTCCTGTCGGTAGTACCGACCCAAGGGTCGGTAGTACCGCCCATACACAGACTGCAAGCCAGAAATCCGCACATACCGGACATGTCCGGTATGCATACCGGACATGTCCGGTATGGACTCCAAGTGCCAGAACTAACTACAAGACCATGGAACTGCTGAACCGCTATAGGTTCATACCGGACATGTCCGGCATGCATACCAGACATGTCCGGTATGGACTTCCTTCACCAGGTTCACTACACGGCAAGAAAGATGGCCGCACTGCTGTGGGCTCATACCGGACATGTGAGAGAAGCATACCGGACATGTCCGGTATGGACAGACAGTGCAGCAAACAGCTGAAAGTTAGTTCTAGCTCTCTCATGTCTCACTTAGGTTGGTTTGAGCACTTATGAAAAATCATCTACTATATGTTGCATCCCTCTTAATAGTACGACATTCCTATTTACTCAAGTTTAAATTGAAATACGAATTTAAACCTCTTGAGTTGATCTCCATTTGAACCAAAGCCGCTTGTCTTCATTTTCCATATTGGGAGGAATGGTTGTCATGTTTAGAAGTAGATATACTTCGAGCATAGCCTTCTTGAGCATGTGACTTGACTTCATGCAAGTGATAGAATGGAATTCCAAATGTGTCAAGTCACTTCAATCAATATTGTTGCTAGGAATGTTGATTCTCCACTAGATGCGATCTTCAAGCTTGATTGATCCTTCGACTAAATGCAAGTACTTTCTTCTTCACTCTAGCTAGGTTCTTCGGCCGCCAAGCCGTCGCTTGCCCTTCACCCTTGCTTAGTACCTCAAAGACTCTTTCCTCGCTATCTTCACCATTTCAAGCCATTCAACCATACTTCGTTTTGAATCCTTTCTTAGTAATCATAAATGAACTATGATTATCCCACAATACGATAGCCCTTTATATCAATATCATTCTCATTGTTGTCTTGTGCTTGTGATGTGTTTTTCATACAACAATCCATCATTTTGGCTTTGCATTTCATTTCAAGTACATGGTGAGATAATCATTTCCATGTGTCACACTTAGCAACCATATTAGATCTTTAATCAATATTGTCATCAAATCATCCAAAATCACACTTAAGTGCAACATGCACTTTCATAGGTGATGAACCATTGAGGGAAGCAATGAAGAACATGCCGGTTGGAGCCATCAAGCCTAAAGATGATGATGATGATGTGCAAGTCATTGACAAGCCATCATCATCCAATGTACCACTTGTTGATGACAAAGATGGGAAGGATCCATTTGAAGATACTCATGTCTCCCATGATCAAATGGTGGTACAAGCTCAAGATGTTGATGCTCCACAAGCGGCCCCTCAAGTGGTTGATCAAAGGACTACTCCTCTACTACAAGCTCATCCTCAAGATCTCATCATAGGGAGTCCAACAAGGGGTGTAATGACTCGATCTCAAAAACTTGCTTTATTTATTGAACATCACTCCTTTGTGTCTCTTGTTGAGCCTACCATTGTAGATGAAGCTCTAGGTGATCCAGATTGGGTGAATGCTATGCATGAAGAACTAAACAACTTCACCCGCAACCAAGTTTGGACACTTGAAGAGCGACCCAAAGGCGCAAGAGTCATTGGAACAAAATGGGTGTTTAGGAACAAGCAAGATGATCAAGGCAAGGTTGTGAGAAACAAGGCAGGGCTAGTTGCAAAGGGGTTCTCTCAAGTTGAAGGTTTGGATTTTGGAGAGACCTTTGCACCGGTTGCAAGACTCGAAGCCATTCGTATCCTCCTTGCATATGCATCACATCATGACATTAAATTATATCAAATGGATGTGAAAAGTGCATTTTTAAATGGCTTCATAAATGAACTAGTCTATGTTGATCAACCTCCCGGGTTTGAAGACCCCAGATATCCTAATCATGTTTATAGGTTGTCCAAGGCGCTATATGGGCTCAAGCAAGCCCCAAGAGCATGGTATGAGCGCCTCCGGGACTTCCTCATTGAGAAGGGCTTCACCATAGGGAAGGTCGACACCACACTATTCACCAAGAAGCTTGATGGAGAGATCTTCATTTGTCAAGTCTACGTTGATGATATCATCTTCGGGTCAACAAATGAAGACTATTCCAAGGAATTTGGTGACTTGATGTCGAAGGAGTTCGAAATGTCCATGATTAGAGAGCTCACATTCTTCCTAGGCTTCCAAGTCAAGCAATTGAAGGAGGGGACTTTCATATCTCAAGAGAAGTATACAAAAGACCTACTCAAGCGCTTCAACATGGATGATTGCAAGCCTATCAAGACTCCAATGCCAACAAACGGACATCTCGACCTAGATGTGGGAGGTAACCCGGTTGATCAAACTCTCTACCGTTCTATGATTGGTAGCTTGTTATATTTGACCGCATCTAGGCCCGACATCATGTTTAGTGTGTGCATGTGTGCTCGCTTTCAAGCCGATCCTAGGAAATCACATCTCATAGCGGTGAAGAGAATCCTTAGGTACCTAAAGCACACCCCAAGCATTGGTCTTTGGTATCCCAAAGGAGCTAACTTCCAACTCGTTGGGTATTCCGATTCGGATTACGCGGGTTGCAAAGTAGATAGAAAAAGCACATCCGGAGGGTGCCATTTGCTTTGGAGATCCCTAGTTTCATGGAGTTCGAAAAAGCAAAATAGTGTGGTCTTGTCTACCGCTGAGGCGAAATACATAGTCGCGGGTGCTTGTTGTGCACAAATCCTTTATATGAAACAAACCCTTTTAGACTATGGTGTAGTTCTAGAAAGGGTACCTTTGTTGTGTGACAATGAGAGCGCGGTTAAGCTTGCTAACAACCCGGTTCAACACTCTCGCACAAAGCACATAGATATTCGCCATCACTTTCTTAGAGACCATGTTTCCAAGAAAGATATATCCTTAGAGGGAGTTAGAACCGAAGATCAATTGGCGGATATCTTCACAAAACCCCTAGATGAAAACACTCTTTGTAGATTGCGAAGTGAGCTTAATGTGCTTGATCTAAGTAACTTTGTCAAAAGGTGAAAGGGGGTTGTCTTTGCATTGCATTGTATAATATGCCATGTCTAAATTATGCTATGCACATAGGCTTGTCAGACGTGGTTAAGATAACCGCTCTAAAAAGCGTGTGAAGAAGCTTACCCATGAGCAAACTTGACAAGCAACCTAGATTCAAATTTCGTAAAGCATTGCATATGCATGTTTGTTGCTTTGTCGTTCCTTTTTGGTTATGCTTTGAGCAACCGCTGTGTTCGTCCAACGCTAGGGGGAGCATTTGAGGCTCCTAATGGTTGAGTCCCCTAGTTTTGGTGGCCACATGTTGTCTCCTCGAGGTTTTATTGCCTATTTTATCTAGAAAACTAAATTAGCCTATGGCAAAATATTTGAAAAATTTGAGGGTTTGAGAGAGGTGACTCCTCTAGGTTCCAACTAGTGTTTATTTGCGTCTTATTTGAGTTGGAACCTGGTTGGGAGAAGTCGGCGCGAAAAATCGAGTCAAAACAGGGGTTTCCCTGTGACCGGACGCTGCGACCAGACTCACCAGGTGCGTCCGGTCAGTGCAATTCGCGCGCAGGATGAACAGTGTCATCGGCGCGTCCGGTCATGAGTACGCAGGTGCGTCCGGTCGATGGTCGAAGTAGGATCGGACGCAGGGTGCGTCCGGTCATGCGTGACAGGACGCGTCCGGTCGCACAAAACGCGTTTCGGGAACTCTCTGTTCGTGACCGGACGCTGCGGCTACGTGCGTCCGGTCACGCCTCTGAGCGTCCGGTCGCCAATTAACGAGCCAAATAAGTCTTATCCAACCGACATGTGGGCCTCTGTCTCCTGTCTTCCATCCTCGTCCCACCCGCCCCGGCTCAACCCGCCGCCGTGCCCTAACGCGCCGCCGCTCTTCGCACCGCCGCCCAGCCCCCGAGCCCGCGCCGCCGCCCTGCGCCCGCGCCACCGCCCAGCCCCCGCGCCCGCGCCGCCGCCCTTCGCCCGCGCCACCGCCCAGCGCCCACGCTCGCGCTCGCGCCAGCGCCGCCGCACGCCGCCCCCGAGCCACAGCCTCTCCACCTCGCCGGAGTTCGAGTTTTTCTCGCCGGAGGACGCTTCCCGCACTCATCCTCCTCTCCGGCGACCTCTCTTCGGCCGGCTGCTCCTCTCCCGTGAGCTCCCCACCTTGTTCCATAACCTATGCATGCAACATGTTCATCGAAATGACGCAACCAATGTTCATGCCCATCTAACTGCGTTTTGGCCCTGTTACTCGCGCAGATCCTTCCGGCGAGACGTCGTGGTGTCCGGACGTGTCGGTGTCTCATCTTTGCTTGGTCCGTTCGTCACGTCTTGTCAGGTAGCAAAGTCGTGCCTCTCTTCTTATCTCCTTTGCTTTGCTTCTGATAGGTTTCTCATCCCTAGTTTATATGCTTATATATATCCCTATCTATCTATTGCAGCGAGTCGGGAACGTGTCAGTGTGGCAGTGACAGATTAATCCGGGGCCAAGCTCACGGATACGGAACGAGGCCAAGCCTCTGAGGTTCAGTCTAGTCCTCTGGTTTGCTTCACAGTGGTACTCAGTGGCAGCAGGTCTCGTCAGTGACAGTGGTTCTCAGAGGCAGTTGCTCTTGTTCGTGGCAGTCAATGGCTCTGTTCTTGTAGCGATGGCTTGCTGCAAGAACGTCGGCAGAGGTCCCGGGGCCAATCCTCCTCCCCCGCGCCCTCCCTCTGGTGACAATGGGAAGAGGCCACAAAAGCTCATCTCCAAGCAGCGCAAGCGTCTAGACCGTGACTCCGAGATAGCACTAGCAGCAGCTCGAGCAGCCAAGAGGGCCGAGCAGGGTGGTCAGGTAGGAGGTCTTCGTATTCGAGACCCGGCTTCAGCTCAGGGCAGTCAGGGTAGTGGACAGCAGAGTGGTCGCCTGGTTCGTGACCTCCTCACAGAGCAGCAGGTGCAGGCCCTGCTTCAGACAGAGGGCGGAGTTGTCTGGGTTCACGGTGTTCAGTATTCTCTTGACGACCCCGCTGAGGTCCTCCTGCCAGATTTTCAGTATCCGTTAGAGGCAGACTCAGCCCTAGCAGCAGCTACAGCAGGTGGGTCCGCTCCAGAGCCCAGCACCACTGTAGAGACCCAGGCAGAGGGTCAGACAGAGGAGCAGCCAGTTCAACCACCGGTCCGTCGGTCCACCCGTACTCGCACTCAGGTGTCTCCTAGACCTGAGGGGCAGAGGCGGGGTGGTCGACCCTCTCCGAGGCCACAGGGACCCCCACCTGTGGAGCACTTGGACCTGCGGGCTGCGACAGCTCGTCAGGTGCAGGCCTTGCGTCTGATCCCGTACGAGGAGTGGTTCCCAGCCGCCAAGCACCCTCAGGCCTCCGAGGGCTTCTACACAGTGATTCAGGAGGACTTCTACCGGGCTTATGTCAACAGCGGCGTCCACATTCGTCCTCACCGAGTTTGTCCGCTGGAGACTATAGTCGCGGTTGCTGGAGAGGCCATTCGGCCCATGCTGTCTTATCTGCCGGGGTTAGCAGATCTACTTGGACGCAGTGGCCAGTACGTGGAGGATTGGGTTCGACAGTTCTATGCGTCTCTCTGGATCTCCCCGGACCACCGGTTCCTACACTTTGCCTTCAGGGGGAGGTCCTACCGGCTCTACAGCTCCCGTGCCAGAGAGTACCTTGGTCTGACTGCCTATGCGACCAGGGTCCATACAGTTTGCTATGGAGAGACCGAGCCACCCCGTCGACCACACGCAGGAGTGATTCCCCCAGCAGACCTAGTCCGTGCCTGCTTCCGGGAGCCGTTCGGAGAGGGGTCCAGCCGGCGTCCTCGTGACTTGACGCCGACGGCCTGTCTCGTGAACGAGGTCATGAGGCGTACTCTTCTGCCCCGAACAGGCTACAGAGAGGGGTTGACCAGGATTCAGATCTGGCTAGTTCACCACTTGGTCTCCCAGCTTGAGTTCGACATTTGGGACGTCATCATTTCTGAGATGGAGGACACACTCGCAGAGGGCTTCAAGGGTCACCGGCAGCTCCCCTATGCCCACTTGATCTGTTTTATTCTGAGGTGGATGATTCCGGCCCTGCTTCCAGAGCTTCTCTAGTCCCCGACGAAGTTCCCCGTATACGACACTCGCCAGATTGTCGGGGATCGTCCAGACACTCGTCCCAGGGGTCAGCGCCAGAGGCCGGTTGTCACAGAGACAGAGGCACAGCAGGACGAGACTGTCAGTCAGTTGGCAGAGGCCGAGCTCGCACAACTTGAGGCAGTGGGCGAGGACCCTGACCTGGAGGTTCCGTCTGACAGCACCGACGACGACTACGCTCCTCTTCCGAGGATGCGTCCATAGGGAGCTCACGACTCCGAGGCCTCCTCCTCGCGTATGGCCGGCTTCGATCCAACTCTCCTAGCTATTCTCTCTCGGATGGAGCAGCAGCAGTCACGGCTGTCTGAGGAGGTTCAGCGTCAGGCTAAGGAGCAGAGACGACAGGCACAGGAGCAGGCCAGACTTGCAGAGGCACAGGCAGTGGCAGCAGCTCAGGCACAGGAGCGCCAGGACGCTCTCTAGAGGCAGATGATTCAGCTCCAGACACAGACACTTGCTTTCATGGAGAGGATGGCGGCTCTTCCACAGTTACCTCAGCCGTCTCAGTTCCAGCTGCAGCAGCCCGGACCGTCGACCTCGTTTTGCACGTCTGTTCCTTCGTCGACGGTCTCGCCCTTTCCGTAGTACCCGCAGTGGTTCTCCTCACCTCTGCCAGGGCAGCAACCAGGGTTCATGCCGATTCACTCAGGCTTCACTCCCACTCAGACGGAGTCGGTTCTAGTGACCCCGTGGAGTTTGGAGGCTTCCTTCAGTGAGCTCACCGGCCTGCCTACCCCGCCAGCGTTTCCGTTGCCGGTGACCTCTGCTCCAGCTACTGGTACCACCGAGACACTCCCCTCATCAGTAGCATCGTCCGAGCCACCGGTCTCTGAGAGTCAGACTCTGCCTGTCAGTTCAGCACCTGAGACTACCTTGACCGTGTCAGTGACAGTGACCGAGCCCGTGGATCCTCCTCCAGAGTCAGAGCCTCCACAGCTAGAGCTTCCAGCGCCAGAGGCCGCTCCCGAGTCAGCTGAGCAGACCCAGACTGCTTCGCCTTCACGTCCAGTGTCCGAGGGTTAGCCAGCTCACAGTTCGTCATCCGATGAGGAGGCCTACCTTGCTCAGTTCGAGACTCTTCCGCGCACCTCGTCGCCCGACTCATCTGCTCCCGTCCCGCCTATCGACCCTTAGTTTTTGGTCCTTGATGCCAAAGGGGGAGAGAGCGTATGTTAGACATAGGGGGAGCTTGTGAGAGGGTTTCGGTTCTTTTGTATGATCTTGCACTCATATGCATTCATGTCTATCTTTTGGCTCTTGTATGATTTGTGTATGTCTTTTGGATGTGACATGATATGCTTCACTTGTTATATACTTCATGTCACTCGTTTATGCTCAGTTGTGACATGCTATGCTTAACTCGTTTTTTCTACATGTCACTTGATTATGCTCATTCACTTTGCTTCCGCACTTTTACTCCGATAAATGAGCTTGGTCATAAGTACTTGTGTTAATTCTTATTATGTTGAGTACTTATGTGGACTTGGTTTGTATAAGCATGCCTAACCTCTTTTGATCTTATTGTCACATGCTTATATGAACCAAGCTATTGAAAACCTCACCTCTCTTTCAAACATACTTGAGGTTGTCATCAATCACCAAAAAGGGGGAGATTGTGAGCATCTAGGCCCCCAGTGGGTTTCGGTGATTGGATGACAACGGTAAATTACTATGACTAACGTGTGTTTTGCAGAAACAGTTTAGTTAGGTCATGGTGATGATGATCGTGAGGACACTATGGTATTCATGTCCCCTTATTGATGGAATTCGTTCGGTTTTCAAAGGATGGACGACGAAGACGGTGATAGGCTAGTTCTAAGTGTCATTTGGTGTTGAAGGACACTTAGAGTAGCATAGGTCTTTGTTTTACCTTTGGCCGTACTATAAAGAGGGGTTTGAATGGGTAGCTTGACCTAGGCGAGACTTTTGAGTTAGGTGTGGTTCACACTTGTTAACCAAAGCCCTAGGTAGCTTAGAAAGGTCCCTAAGATCATAAGGAAGAAAGTTCGTGAAGGGAGCGTCGCAAACCGAAGTCGTTTTGGACTCCAAATTGCGACCGGACGCTCAAACCCTAGTGACCGGACGCTGGGTCATGCGTCCGGTCAGTAGGTTTGGCTGAGGTGTCAGTCTGGTTGCGACCGGACTCACCCTCAGCAATTGATCGGACGCACCAGGGGGTGAGTCCGGTCGCGTCCAGAGAGGTTCCAGAGAGTTTTTTTGAAGACCGGACGCGTCCGGTCAGCAGTGATCGGACGCATGGGAGCGTCCGATCAGCACTTCGTACAGTTGTCAGGCTAGACGTCACGTAGCCATTGGGCACTGACCGGACGCGTCCGGTCACCCCGACAGGTGCGTCCGGTCAGTGCATAACTGGCTGGATTTACCCCTTCGTGCATGTTTCGAGTTGGGGGGTATAAATATGCCTCCCCCTCATTCATGCTGTTACTCTTGCTCATTTGAAAGGTTGTCAAACACATTGTGAGTGCAAGTGAGTGCAAGAGGCCTAGTGAGGTTGAGAGATTTGATAATTGAGTGATCAAACACCTCATTAGTGAATTGAGAGTAGCAAGTGTGCATCCACCCATCTCATTAGCCTTGCGTTGGTCAAGTGAGAGTTCTTGCTTGTTACTCTTGGTGATCGGCATCACCTAGACGGCTTGGTGGCGATCGGAGAGCTTGGTGATCATCTGGAGGCATTGTGGATGACCCAAGCCAAGTTGTGACCGGTAGCGAGCGATTCACCGGACCGGAGTGGCGAAGAATCAGCTCGTAGTGAGCACTTGATCCTTGCGCGGATCAAGGGGGAGCGATACCCTTGCGCGGGTGCTCCAACGAGGACTAGGGGGGTGTGCCGACACCTCGATACCTCGGCAAAAAGATCGTCGTGTCATCTCTACTCTCTTTACTACGCATTTACCTTTGAGCAATTCAATTCCGCATTTACTTGTTGTTCTTTCATAAGTTGAATTGCCATGCTAGAGTAGAAATGGTTTAGCGATAGTCTTTTGTGCAATTGATTCTTGTCAAACACACTTCTAGGCACTAGGGGGTTAATTGGGGCTTGATAGGTCTTAATTCTTGCAAGAAGTTTTAGAAAAGCCCAATTCACCCCCCTCTTGGGCATCTTGATCCTTTCACACATTGGTAAGGTCCTTCGATTGATAAAACACTCATACGCATCGTCACTCATATATTTATTCCGAAATAAATCTTGAAAAATATAATCACCTGTGGCAAGACGATGAATTTAACATTGGTGAATCAGAACCAAAACAACCATTAACTTTGCAACAAACATCGGTAGAGAACCGAGGCTTTAGTCTTGGTTCCAAACAAAATTATTTAATTTAATTTAAACCCTAAAAAATCTCTCTTGCACTTCGTGAGTTTTGAACCCAGAATTTACTCGTCTCATGCATAACTTAGTAACCAACTTAGATACACAACATATTTGATATAGTTTTGGACGCTATCCTTTTGTATTCACTCGTGAAGAACCTTCAGTCCAGGTGAGAGACTTTTAGTCCGGGTTGACAATACCAACCGGGACTAAAGGGTCAAGGCTGTTTAGTCCCGGTTGGTAACCCGGTCCGGGACTAAAAGTCCCCTGCTGCAACAGCACACACTAGTAGCCATTGGACAGGGGACTTTAGTCCCGGTTTGTATATATAGAACCAAGACTAAAGGCTCCTTTTGTACCGAACACAAAAAATACCGAAACTAAAGCTCAAACCTGATATAAATCAAAAGTTTTTTCTCTACTAGTGAAAACTTCGATTTTGATGATCTTGGACTCTATGAATAGCCTATTCAGAGAGAATATCCCTCCCAAATTCCCAACTAAAAAACAAGCTCCAAGACAACCATGTCCAAGTGTTGTGACAAGCATTTTTCTCAAGTTAGCACTTGCATTTTGTCAAATTGAGCACCGAAATTTGTCAACACACTCAATGTCGGCATATCTATAGTCAAGAATAAGGATATGTTTATTTTAACCACCTCACATGTTTTTTTTCTCAATATCTCTTCATAAGGGTTTACAACCATTTTGTCTTGATCCCTTGAGCAAATCCACCTTGAGCATGTGGCTGGAACTATTTCAACATATGTGAGTTCCATTCAAGCTTTAAATCACTTTCACTTGATACAACAATGATTTGATGCTCCACCAAGATAGATTACTTGTGTCTTGATTAGTCCATTGGAATTTCTAAGTGCTTATTCACCTTAGCTTCGATCCCACGTCATCAAGTCGTTGCTTTTCCTTTATCTACGCCTACTACCTCGAAAGTCGAAACCGACTTAGCCTATTCCATCTTCCTACGCTTTCTACTGTTCTTGATTATTTCCTTCTTCATCTTTCTAATTTGATCAATATCAATGAATTATCAATCTCTTCTCATTTATGTGAGTAAGCCATCATTAAGATAAAACCGTACAACATCCATTTTCCGTTGTATCAATTTGCTTTATATATTTCAATACTTTTTTCACTTGAGATACGATACAAATAAAGGAATAATATTTCTTGTTGTAATTGAAAATATCTAAACACTAGGAATAGAGGAATAATATTTCTTGTTATAATTTACATAAAAAATTAAAAATATAGAGCAAAAAACATTTGCCTGTTGGGGTTCAAACTCAGAACATTGAGTTAAGACCCAAGCCTCCTAACAAGTTGAACCATGATGGGGTTGTTGCATGTGGCTCGAAATAATTATACTTATTTGATTAGAAAGAATAAGATATGTAGGGTAATAGCTCGGCACCAAGACCAACGGTGCTGAGCTCGGTGCCAAGATCTGTGGCGATGAGTAGTCTGCCACGTGGCGCTAGGTCGCCGCCACATCCACATCCACGCCGACGTCAGCCACCTACCTCGGCACCAGATCAACTGACGCCGAGACGTGTAAGGTCAACGCCAATTGTCACGTTGCCGAGACCGGGATCCATTTTTTTGAAATTTTTCTGCTAGGAGTGTATTTGTAAAAAAACTTTTAAAAAGGACCCAAGTATAAAAAATTCGGCCATAGCGCAGGTGGCCCTCCTTGGTAAAATGAATAAATGATGCATAGTTCAACAGTGGTGTCTTCTATGCATAGACCAAGATTCTCGGGAGATTAATTAACCAAAGTATTCCGAGCTGACAGTCAAGATAACATTGATCAATATCACATCAAGTCATGCCAAAACTGCAGTCATCAGACCACTGGTCTAATCGCTGTCTATGGAAGAAGGGTAATTTCAGAGCATAGTGGCTCTTTGCCGGTTTGCCCCCCGCCTCTTATTCTCTCTCGGGGTTTTTAAAAAAAATTACGACGATAATGGATTAATGGTCGACGAGCTGGCAAGAGTGAACTCGGCAGATACGCGTCACCCTCACGCTTCTTTCTACGTAGCTCCTCCACATTTAAGTTTCACTGCGTTCATTTTACTTGCAAGAAAGAACTAACTGCGCAAAGCCCTCGACCTCGACGCACACGATGGATCGATCTCCTGCTCCGCGCTCTCACCGGACGACGGATCGATGTGTTGAAATATCTGGTTCGGTATCCAGAATATCCTGTCCTTGGTTGTTGAAGAGTTCGGCTGCCTCAAGAAAGGTTGTGACACGGCTTCGTTACGATAGATTAGCGTAGTTAGTTTTAGACTTGTATTGTAAGCTAAGTTAATAGATCTTTTGTTGTTATCTTGTATGTGCCACGTTAGGGGCTTTTCCTGGCCTATATTAACACGAAGCCGTGAGCCTGAGAAGGCAACACGTTCAACTCATCTTTACATGGTATCAAAGCTAGGTTTCTCCACCAAATTCTCGATGGCCTCCCCCTCCGCGCACTTCCTCAACTCCACCTGAGCACCTCGGAGCGCCGAGAGGACCTGTGCGCTCCACAGAGGGAAGTTATTCTTCCCGAGCTTCTCTGTGACCGGACATCCGATCAGAGAAAACGATGGAACATGCGCGGATCCCGGCCAAGGAGATCCCCAAGGCTGCAGACAAACCAACCGAGCTAGTCCCTAATCCGGACTATGAAGCATGGGTTGCCAAAGATCAGCAAATATTCAATTATTTGTTGTCCTCCGTTTCAAGAGAGATCCAAGTTCAGGTTTCAGCCTGCACCACTTCGGCTGAAATCTGGAAAGTCATCCTAACGATGACGACTTCCCAATCACGTGGCCGTGTAATCAACACACGGATGGCGTTGGCGACTGTGCAGAAGGGGTCCTCTACTATCGCTGAATTTTTCGGCAAGATGAAGTCATTGGCAGACGACATGGCGGCTGCTGGCAAACGACTTGAAGATGAAGAGATTGCCTCCTACATCTTAGCCGGGCTCGACATGGATTACAATCCTGTCGTGTCCGCGATGGCGGCGCGTACAGATCCGCTGACCCTAGGTGATCTCTATACTCACCTTGTGAGTTGGGAACAACGGATTGATCTTCTTCATGGCGGCTCTGGGTCGTCCGCCAATGCTGCAACTCGCGGCGGTCGTGGCGGCTTTGGTCGCGACGGTGGCAGCGGCAATAGCCGCGGTCGTGGTCGCGGTCGCGGTAGGCATGGAGGCAACAATGGTCGCCCACATCAGAACTCCAATGGCGATCGTCCGACATGCCAGCTCTGCGGGAAGGAGGGTCACACCGTGCTACACTGCTACAAACGTTTTGACGCCTCCTTCACCGGCCCACCAGAACAGCAGCATCGATCGACCTCCGCTGCTACATCTTCGTACGGCATCGACACCAATTGGTACACCGACACTGGCGCCACCGACCACATCACCGGTGAATTAGAGAAACTCTCCGTGCGGGACAAGTACCGTGGCACTGATCAAGTGCATACCGCAAACGGCGCAGGTATGAGAATCAGTCAAATTGGTCAAAGTTTTGTTCGTACCCCAAATCGTAATCTTCTGTTAAAAAATATTCTTTATGTTCCTGATGCCAACAAAAGTCTTGCTTCTGTTCATCGCCTTACTTCTGACAATCATGCCTTTATTGAGTTTCATCCAAACTATTTTTTGATTAAGGATCAGGCCACGAAGAAAACGCTCCTTAGAGGGAATTGTGAAGGAGGTCCGTACCCCTTGAAGTCTAGTTCGTCCACCAATAAAGCTTCCTATGGCGTCATCAAGACCCCTTCATCTAGATGGCATAGTCGGCTTGGCCATCCCTCATTTGCAGTAGTTCAAAAAGTCCTTAGCAAGAGTCATATTTCTTTTGTTCCTGATCTAAATAAAGAAATTGTGTGTGATGCGTGTCAGAAGGGCAAGAGCCATCAGTTACCATATCCTAGATCCACAAGTACTTCATCTAGTCCTCTAGAACTTGTGTTTTCAGATGTATGGGGTCCTGCACCCACTTCTGTTGGCAGAAATAATTTTTATGTTAGCTTCATCGATGATTACAGTAAATTCACTTGGATTTACTTACTTCGGCATAAATCTGATGTGTTTCAGAAATTCCATGAGTTTCAAACTATGGTAGAGCGCCAATTTAATAAGAAAATTCTTGCCATGCAAACAGATTGGGGGGGGAGAATACCAAAAGTTAAATTCTTTTTTCCAACGCATTGGCATCTCACATCATGTGTCTTGCCCTTATGCTCACCAGCAGAATGGCTCAGCAGAATGCAAGCATCGCCATATAGTAGAAGTCGGTTTATCTCTTCTTGCACATGCTAGTATGCCATTAAAATTCTGGGATGAAGCTTTCATCACAGCCACTTATCTTATTAATCGACTTCCTAGCAAAGTGATCTATAATCAAACTCCTTTAGAACGTCTTTTTCATCAGACCCCAGACTACACTTCTCTCCGCACTTTTGGATGTGCTTGCTGGCCTAACCTTCGACCCTATAATTCCCGCAAACTTCAGTTTCGCTCCAAACGTTGTGTTTTTCTAGGATACAGCAATATGCACAAAGGCTTTAAGTGTCTGGATGTCAATGAGGGTCGAGTTTATATCTCACGAGATGTCGTCTTTGATGAAGACATTTTTCCCTTTGCTGAACTTCATCCAAATGCTGGTGCTCGTTTACGGTCCGAAATTCTCCTCCTTGATCCCACTCTTTTAAATCCATCTGATGATTTTGGGGACGACAACTCTTCTGATCAACTTGATAATGATTCCCTGTGCACTAATAAATTCAATGAGCATGCAGTTTCAGGTACGGATCTGGTGGAAAATCAACCAAACAGGGTGCATTCTGGGCGTCATTTCATGCAGACAGGTGCCCTTCCGTTTTTGGAAGCGACAGGTGCTGCTCCCTCTGCGGATTCGCTTGCACCGTCAATCGGAGATCAAGCACCGCATGTCAGCCCGTCGTCCTCGCCAACAGCACCGATTTCGTCCTCGTCCACCTCTCCGCGAGCGACAGCTGGTACTTCTCCTCCACAGTCTGCGAACCATCATCAGCATGGGCCGACAGGCACTGTTCCTGCTTCCTCCTCGACCACTCAGCAAACGCCACCTGCAAGCCAAAATCAGTGGTCTGGGGAACAGCCAGCTGCAGGAGGGCGTGCATCGGTGCCAGCACGTGGGTCTTTCGCGCCTGCATCTTTTGTTGCTACTCCACCGGTACCTCCTCAACCTCAACGCCCTTCTACTCGACTACAACAAGGTATCAGAAAACCGAAAGTTTATACTGATGGTACTATTCGATATGGTCAGTTAGCTGCCACCTCTGAAGGTCCTCTTGATTTACGTCAAGCATTAACTGATAAACACTGGAAGCATGCTATGGATGTTGAGTTTGATGCATTACAAAAAAAAATAAAACATGGCATCTAGTTCCTCCTCAAAAGGGTAAAAATGTGATAGACTGTAAATGGGTTTATAAGATTAAAAGAAAATCAGATGGAAAGATTGATAGGTATAAGGCTCGTCTTGTAGCCAAAGGGTTTAAGCAGAGGTACGGTATTGATTATGAAGACACCTTTAGCCCAGTTGTTAAAGCTGCTACTATCTGTCTTATTCTTTCGCTAGCAGTGTCTAAAAATTGGAGTCTAAGACAGCTAGATGTACAGAATGCCTTCTTGCATGGCTTTCTTGAAGAAGAGGTTTTCATGAGACAGCCCCCAGGATATGAAGATAAGAGCAAGCCAAATTATTTGTGCAAACTTGACAAAGCTCTTTATGGTTTGAAACAAGCGCCACGGGCTTGGTACTCTCGTCTGTCTAATAAGCTGTTAAGTCTTGGTTTTGTTTCATCCAAAGCTGATACCTCTCTTTTCTTCTACAAAAAGGGCAATCATGTTATTTTTATGCTTGTATATGTTGATGATATTATTGTAGCGAGTTCTTCACAAGAGGCAGTGGATGTTCTACTCCGGGAGCTTGAGAAAGACTTTGCTATCAAAGATCTTGGTGAACTTCACTATTTCCTTGGAATTCAAGTTCAACGAAAAAAGGGTGAGTTGCTGCTCACTCAAGAGAGGTATGCATCTGATATTCTTAAAAGAGTTAACATGGAGTTGTGTAAGCCTGTAAAAACACCAATGTGTGTAACGGAAAAACTGTCCATGAATAGTGGGAGTCCGTTGGGACTGGAAGATACAGGAGTATTGTGGGAGCCCTTCAGTATTTAACTCTCACACGACCGGACTTATCTTTTTCAGTCAATAAAGTTTGTCAATTTCTGCATTCACCTACCACTGTTCATTGGGAAGTAGTTAAAAGGATTCTCCGATATGTGAAAGGGACAATTGGTTTTGGACTTAAAATTAGAAGATCTAACTCCATGCTTGTGAGTGCATTCTCTGATGCAGATTGGGCTGGATGCCCGGATGACAGGCGTTCTACTGGTGGTTTTGCTGTCTATTTGGGCTGTAATCTTGTGTCTTGGTGTGCTAGGAAACAACCGACGGTCTCTAGATCAAGTACAGAGGCTGAATACAAGTCTTTGGCTAACGCTACTGCTGAAATAATGTGGGTACAAAAGTTGCTTGATGAGTTAAGTATCCCGCATCCTTCTACAGCTTGCTTATGGTGTGATAACATTGGAGCAAAGTACTTGTCCTCTAATCCAGTTTTTCATGCACGCACAAAACATATAGAAATTGATTTTCATTTTGTACGAGAACAAGTAGCAGCAAAGAAGCTTGATATCAGATTTATCAGTACTGTGGATCAGATTGCAGATGGTTTTACCAAGGCCCTACCTGAACGACAAACAGTTCAGTTTAGAGATAATCTCAATCTCACTAGTGCATTGTGATTATGGGAGGGTGTTGAAATATCTGGTTCGGTATCCAGAATATCCGGTCCTTGGTTGTTGAAGAGTTCGGCTGCCTCAGGAAAGGTCGTGACACGGCTTCGTTACGATAGATTAGCGTAGTTAGTTTCAGACTTGTATTGTAAGCTAAGTTAATAGATCTTTTGTTGTTATTTTGTATGTGCCACGCCAGGGGCATTTTCTGGCCTATATTAACACGAAGCCGTGAGCCTGAGAAGGCAACACGTTCAACTCATCTTTACACGATGGAGATGTGGACCGCGCCCGGTCGACACGTGCCTCGACAGCGACGACGCGAGCCGCGCGACGACGACCTGCAAAGTTGCTCGATATGGAATTCCTTTCTGTTTTCGCGACGGCGACGGCCGCCCCCGCCCGCTGGATCGCGCGCAGCGCATCTGCCCGCCGATCCGCGCCCAGTGCGCGGCGTCGCTGTTAGGACTCCGGCGCCGTGCCGTGCGGTGCCCTGCCATTTTTAGGCCCCCCTTAGCTTGCTTCTCTGTCACTGGCCTGCTCTGCTATAGCGCGCGTCATGAGCGTACTCAGCTGATCATTGGACTGACTAGCTGCTAATATTAGCAGTACACAGCAGTACTACTGGCAGCCACGGATTGACTCTTGACTGCAGAGAGATGGAATGGATCGACCAGTAGAGGCCCCCAGCACAGGCGGCTCCAGCAGCAGCTACGACGACGTCCCCATCCTATGGCGATCAGGATAACCACGCTCTTAAACTAAGCCAGCAGCAGCCACGCGAATATCCAGGCAGGCCAGCTGCTAATTCCGTGCGTGGAATCACGGAAAGCTACTAATCTGCTCGTCGCCGGCAAGATAACCACGCCATCAGGGTCAGGCGGCCACGGCTTGCCTGAAACGTGCGCGTGATGGGGCCCCGGTGTTTATCCACCGCGAGAGCAGGCAGTGGATAGATCGACCGGGCGTGCTGGGTCTCATCAGGGCGCATTTGGATAAAGACCAGCTTATCTTCCTCTTTATTTATTTAACCACTCTGCTTATTGGCATTAGACCGACCTGCGATTTCCTGGGATCAGTTTTCTGCCGGTGTTTGGTCATGTGATGGACTGATTGATGGTCAGTCTGCTACGCGGCGTGTCCGCGCGCCCAGGCCATTTTTGTAATTTTGGCATGCGTCTGTTCTACGTAAGAAATAAAACCACACACCTAACTAGTCTCAATAAAAAAAATGTTGCCCCAATGAAAAGTATATCTTGAAACCGCTGCTATATATACGGGTTTAGATAGATTATATATGAGTCGTCTATAGCTTATTTGCTGTATATATAACTAGTCCCGAATAGGGATTAAGTTCACACTGAAGACTAAACCCACAATACTACTAGCAATGATCGTACTACAGCATGCGCGCAGTTAGGTCGTATGTATATTGCTCTACCAGTACGCATTACGGAGCTATGAGTCCATGTCTATGACAAGACAAAACAAAAGAGGATTTTTATTTTATATTTACAATGAAATACGTGATATACCTCTGAATTTCTTGTTAACACGTGGAGGGCTGAAGTGGCCACATGAGGAGATAAGCTAAGGTGGTGCTGCACCTGAGGTTTTGGCCTTTCGATAGACAAAGACCTTACATGTCAAGTCACTGCGCAACTATAATCAACTCAGTCAAGAGTCAATAAATAAAATGATAGATTGGATCTGTCGAGTCGTTATTCGACGAACAATGATACGACAAGCAATCGAGTTCACATGTATCCTTTTGATATATATGTTATATATCTCAGATTCTTTTTTTTTATTAAAAAATATATACCTCATATTTAAAAATCGAGAAGCATTTTATATATGCCAGAAAAAAATCACGATGTTTTTTCCTTTTACTGAAATGAGCGGAGAGAGGATAAAAAAACTGTACAAGATAAGAAAAAACGAAATAATATGGCCGCAGCATCCTCCTGCGGATACACAAGATACGTAATAGTAAGTGGCATGATCTCACACAGCGAGTGAGTGAGTGATAAATAAAGGCGGGAGACAGGCTAGAATCCAGATCCAGGGTGGTGCCGCTGTTTTCTCCGTCGTGCACCTTCAATTTGTCCCTATTGCCCCTTTCTTATCTTATGCCCAAAAAAGCTCCAACAGCGAAATATTATATTGCTGTAGCATCCTTTGTTTGGTCGCTGTTTGTATCCCCACACCAAAGCGCGCGAGCTAATAATTAAAATTATTATGACCATGGGCTTACGGCCGGACCTACGCACATTTGTCAACATGCACGCTCCACGCATGCATGTGCTGTATACTTTGGTCTTTTTTGTTTAATTTTTCAGATTATCAATAAACATATCGTCCTTTTGGTCGTCAGTCTAGCTATATTATTGATAAAAGCCATACACATATTGCCTACGTTTTTTCTTTGAAGAAAAGGCACCATGTTGCCACTTTGTTATTCCCCGTTGTGTATTTCGTTATTAAGCCCTCTTGTCACCGAATGATTTGCTGTGTCGTCCTTTCCCGCTGCCGCAGGCCACAAGCATATGATGGGTTGGGGTGAGGCCGTTTGGGACTGGGATTGGGACTCGATCGGATTCCGTCCGATAGGATTTGCCAAGGAAACCAACCACCGGCCCCATCCAATCGGCCAGTCCATCGCGGGACCTGGAAGAATCTGCGGCGCCAGCCGCCAACACGTGCCGGCGCGGCCGAGTTCCAGCGGCACCCGTCACGGGGCCCCCTGCCCACCAGCCAGTCCTCGGTGCCATCACGCGCCCGACGTGCTTGCGCGGGGGCCGGAGAGGAATAGCGATCAGCGAGCGATGCAACGATAGCCACGGCCCACGGCCACACGCAGGCCGGCCATTCGTCCTCCGATCCCCCCAGCCCCGTCCGTTGTCGTCTGCCTCTCGATGCAACAGCTAGCTACGCTGCTGCGGCGGGCGTCGTCAGTCGTCACGCACGCAAGCGGACAAGCATCCGCGTGCTTATAAGCAGACCCTCCCCTCCCGTCCCCAAAAATTCCATTCCTCGGTTAGTTTCTCCTAGCCTGCTAGCTACCTCTCTCTACGGATCTGACCTGGGTACGAGCTTGAGCTTTGGTTAGTTTAATCATCTCCCCGAAGCTCGAGCTAGCAGCGGAGTAGCTAGAGTTTTGTAGTTAGTTCCTCGCACCAGTCGCAGGCTTCGCTTAATTGCTAGCGTACGTCGGGCGGCCGGCCGCCGGGCCAATGATCATGGCGAACCCGGACATGCTGCCGCCGGGGTTCCGGTTCCACCCGACGGACGAGGAGCTGATCCTCCACTACCTCCGCACCCGCGCCGCCAACTCGCCGTGCCCGGTCGCCATCATCGCCGACGTCGACATCTACAAGTTCAATCCATGGGACCTGCCATGTTAGTACACATACATACTACCCTGTGTACCCGCGCGCCACTCTCGCATCATCATATATCTTGTGAATTCGTTCGATGATCTCGTGATCCAGATCCATCTCTCCATGCTTGTTGCACATGATCGATCGAGATCATATCCCCGCTCGCGATCTCTAGCTAGCTAGCTACCTGAGCCGTGTGGTGAGATACAAATATATAGTATATCTGGGACTTTTTAACAGCGATCGATGTTGCCTTTGATGTGCATGCTTGCAGCCCGGGCCGCGTACGGCGACAAGGAGTGGTACTTCTTCAGCCCGCGCGACCGCAAGTACCCGAACGGGATCCGGCCGAACCGCGCGGCAGGATCGGGCTACTGGAAGGCCACCGGCACCGACAAGCCCATCCACAGCAGCGCCACGGGCGAGAGCGTCGGCGTCAAGAAGGCGCTCGTCTTCTACAGGGGCCGCCCGCCCAAGGGCACCAAGACCAACTGGATCATGCATGAGTACCGCCTCGCCGCCCACGCGCACGCCGCCCACGCCTACCGCCCCATCAAGCTCCGCAACGCCTCCATGAGGGTACGTATGTGTACGCGATCCACATACGTCGTCGCTCGTCGTTAAATAATCTTCAAAGAACAAAATGATGATGAGCATGAGATCCCGGCCACATACACTAGCTTTTCGCTTTTGCCTTTTATTTGCCATGTAGTAGTAGTAGTACATATTATCTCTCTGCGTGTCAGTATCGATCATGTTAGCCACCAGCCAGTTGCATGCGTGCCAGGCCAGCCATATGCGCATGCAATCACCGATGCAGCCCCCTTGCACCCTGATCCATCTTTTTGGCGATGTTTCTGATGCGGGTTCCCGGCACGTCGATATTCTCTTCATCGCATCCGTTTTGTGGCTTGCCAATAGACGCAAGGGCCGCTTTAATGTGTGTGGCGCGGCGTTCTTTGCCTCTTTTTTTCAAAAAAGAAAAGAAAAGAAATTGTTCTTTAGGCATACTTACTTTGGCATGGTTGCACCAAGTCAATTGATCCGACAATGATAGCCGCGATGCGTACGTACGTGTTGATGATTGATTCATCTGCACCCGGTTTGTGTAGCATTGATTATCTATTTTAATAATCTCCATATACATATAATTGCAGCTGGATGACTGGGTGCTGTGCCGGATCTACAAGAAGGCCGGGCACGCGCCGCCGATGATGATGGCGGTGCCGCCGCTCTCCGACCACGAGCAGGACGAGCCGTGCCGCTTCGACGACAACCCGTACGCCGCGACGAGCGCCGCCATGCTCCTGCAGGGCGCGTCGTCGTCGTTCCCGACGCTGCATACCGGGGCCGGCGGCGCGCCGCAGAGGATGCCCAGGATCCCGTCGCTCACGGAGCTGTTCAATGACCCCTCGCTGGCGCACTTCTTCGAGGAGGGCGGCGCCATGCAGATGCAGCAGGACATGGCGCGGCTCATCAGCAATCCGCAGCAGCACGCCCCTCTCCTCGGCCGCCCCGTCGCGAGCCAACTGCTGGTCAACAGCGTGTCCGGGGCGCAGCAGCAGGCCCCGCAGATGGATCCACCTGCGCCTGCCTCGACGACGTCGGCGGGTGGTGGCGATGGCGCAGCTGGTGGCAATAAGCGCAAGAGATCATCAGAGGCGAGTGCTGGTGCCAGTGCTGCGCTGTCGTCGAGCCAGCAGGCGTCGTCTGCAGCCAAGAAACCGAACGGCTCCTGTTTCGGTGCAACGACGACGACGTTCCAAATAGGCAACGGAGGACTGCTGGAGGGGTCGTCCCTGGGCCACCACCACCAGATGCTGCTGCTTCATCATTCTAACATGGGGATGAACTGACAGATTGTTGCTGTTCTCCACTGAATTCAGCTACGCTTGAGCATTCAATTGTGATTTCAACATCGGGATCTATCGCACCAAATACATATATAGGCCTCAAATATAAATACACACACTCCATATATAAAGCAATTAATGGTTAATATGGACTAGTACTGGTAGGTAAATTCTTAAAGGGATTGTACTTGTAGAGTCTAGTATATGCAGTAGTGTCAACTATATCGCTAGCTGGGACGGACGGTCGTAGGCCATAGTTGTTGATTGGGTTTGCGGTGTGTAAACATTTTTTGTTCTCCTGTACATAGTACAATACTATGTACTCAAGCTTACTATTACTACTACCACTAGTAGTACTACAAAGCTAGCTAGATAATTCAGGCTTTGGGATATAGACGAACTGGAACTGGAAGTCAAGAGCAGGAGAAATCTATGTATATACTGTATGTTGATTAAAATCCAACCGGCTTTATTTGCTCTATATCTGCATGAATGAAAAACATTGGCCAATGGCAGGCATCATCATTCTCTATGATGCTTAATTCCTCATAGAATGAAATTAAGCGCTGTGAGGATAACTAAAGCGACGCAACCTGCCACACAGGTGTCAGCCGAAGAGAAAGCGAAAATGAATTACCAAAGCCACCATTAGGCAGCAGTTGAAATTCCTGCTCCGATCGAGAAGATAATAGTCCATTCAGAATAATAAGGCCGGGTAAATTAAAGAAAAGAAAAGGAAATGAACAAGGGAAGGAAAAAAGAGAGAAATGATGGTGATGGAGGCCGGGATATTTTTTTAATAATAATGGTTGGCCAAAGCAGTCGTCAAGTTGCGGATGCCTTGTAGTTTTCGGGGTCAGGCGGTGGACGAGAGAAGAGAAGCCTCCTTTTCTGGTCTCGATCAGAAAAGCCTTATTCAGATGGGTGAAAGAGGTCGTGCCTGTGCTGTGCTGCCTGTGCATGCAGAATCTCGCCCGCCCACAGAAGGGAAGCATCGGAATATTTCAGGCACATCAACAAGTCCCGGCACGTCGGCGTCACCGAGCAGAACAAAACTGGCAGCTACTCTAGGCCCTGTTTATATGCATGATTTAGTTTATTAAAAATAAATTAATTATAAAACTAATTACACCGTCACACAGGACGTACCTAACGAGATGAAATTATTAAGTCTAATTAATTTATAATTAGCACATGTTTACTGTAGCATCGTATTGTCAAATCATGGACTAATTAGGTTCAATAAATTTGTGTCACGAAAAAAATTCTGATTGATAAATTAGTTTTATAATTAGACTATATTTAATAATCTATGCACGTGTCTCGTATAATTAGCGATTTTTTTTTTGATGCATCGGCCGTAGTCCCTTTGGCGGCTCCAGGTGGGGTCTACCCTCTACATGACTACTCACTCCGTCCCTAAATAAGTGTCGTTCTCGCTTCCCAAGAAAAAATTACCGGTAATTATATATTAAAATATATTAATATTTATGCTAAGTAATTAGTATCATCGGAATGATCTTTACATCTAGTTTTTTAACAAAATTATTTAAAGATATAAATATTGCATATATTTTCTACAAATTTAATCAAACACGTGACACACACCAACAACGACACTTATTTAGGACGGAGGGAGTACATGCACTACGCAGGCGGCAGCAGCGGCCCCTCCTGCAAGTTGTTGAGTAGTAGTAGGAGAGCTGGAGACGATTTAAAGTGATAGAGAATTACTCCATCCGTTCCAAAATAAGTGTCACTAGAAATCCGTGTTTCCTCACAGACACGCTTTCAGGACGACACTTATTCTGGAACGGAGAGAGGGAGTAGCTAGAGCAGGAGATTCTCTGTCAGCCAAGAATCAGTCAAATCGTTGAACTTACATACTAGTACATGCTGGATTTGGAATTGGATGTGCTGCAGTTTTTCACATGGCTCTGTTCAGGTTCCTATTACTATTCTGCTTTGAATGTTAAGACTTCTTGGCAGCTCTTTTTACTGAAACGTAACGACCATAGAGGGATAAAAAAATTGGTGGTGATATATCAGCTGCTGACAGAGTCGGTGCATGAACAAAATCGGCACGCACGCAACTGGAGCCGGAAGCATTTCTTAATTATCGGAGAGCGATGAATGGTGCTGTGAGTTTATATAATGGCATAATAATCGGCGCGAACGAAGATGCTTATCCACAGGTAAAACTTTTCCCCCTGCCGCGCACGCAACCGAAGTAGCACGTCAAATTTACTTTTACCGCTGATTGATTCCCCGTCCAAATTAACCGGAGTTAACAATAGCCATTCCAGCTCGTGCTTCTTTATCTATCTCCCATGCAGATAAGCTTAGAAAAAAAGTTGTGGAATGAAAGAATCCTGAAACCCCAGGAATCTCCCGAGGAGATGGAGCAAGGACAGAGAACTCGCCGAGTACAGTAGTTTTTAACCATTTGGCACCGTAGATTCGGTATATTCCTTGCGGCCGCACCTCGCTGCTTTCCCGTTTCGGCAGGCACGGCTGATGAGTGAGACGACTGACTACCTGTCTCTCACGTATCTGCAATCTACTGGCGGCCATCAGACCTCGCCACAATATAATACTACCAGTAGAGCGCGCCTAGCTAATTTTATCAGATATGGGCCAGATGACGTGCACCTGTAATCTGCCATTCGTGCTCCATTAGCGGCCAAGCAATTTCCATCCGGACCAGGTGCTCCCCGCTGAGTATTTTACAGTTGAGGAGCCTTCAGAGTGACGAGGAACGCTGCTGGCGTGGAGAAGGTTCTTCCCCCAGGGGCTACCAGAATTGGTCCAGCGCACGGCGATCCAGGCCGGCCCCGGAAGGGAAACAGAGAGCAGAGAAAGAGAGAAGCAGATGGAAAGGAGAACCGCTTTGAGGACGACGCTGGCTTCAGGCTTTGCTCGATCACTGCATGTCTGCATCTATCATCGGTGCATATGATATGTTATCTTTGGCGCTGAACTTATCTGCTTCATGATTGTTCACCTTGCCCTTTTCTTCAGTTCTGTGTGTTATCAAGAAGCCTGGGCAGTGGGCAGGCAGCACGCGTATGCAAGTACTACTATATTCAAGAGTTGCTGTTGTAGTAGTAGTAGTTGAAGTGAACGTGCCTTTTGTGATAGTGAATTTTATTGGTTGTTTAGTGGATATACATGGTGTTCCAAACTGGCTTCTAGCTGGGATACGGTTGGCAGGGGATGAAATTATATTGGATGAAAATTAAAACACGTGAGTGTAACGCGCCCGCGGAAAGGATATGGGCATGATATCATGTGTCCTTGGAGGATTTGGTTTATATAAGATATATGGGGCCACAAGAATTGAGGAATTTCTTTAGACTGGAGAAGACTGAACATCTGTTGCTCTCTCAGTGGACTACGCTGCTATTCGAAAAGAGGAGGTAGAGCGAGAGGCCCACAGCAACATATTTTGCGGTCACCTTCTCCCAGCTCGAGATCCGCCTGGTTCTCCACAATGGTGGTCTGCCCCATGAATTAATCCCCATGATTTTTTATGTTAGGAGGAGCTTAAGACGAAAGATGAGGCACGAAGAAAATGTTTAGGTCTTACTAGTTTTGTTAAAACCATAGTTTCGTGTCTTCTTAGCAGCTTGAACTTAGCCTCTCTAGACTTTTATCTGTATCCGCCGCTATATCTAGCAACTCTATCGATCTTAGAGCATCTCCAATAGTTTGGTAAACCTCGCCTCCTCTCTATCCTTGTTTTTTATAAAGTTTGAGAAAAAACCTTCTCCAATAACTTCCTAACCATCCTCCCAATCTTTTTTAACTTTGGTAATCTGAATCACTTTCGCATAAAGTTGCGAGCTCCTGAAGGGCCGCGTATCTGAGGGTCGCGTCCTTTTCTTCCACCTGCGCCAAAAGATTGGCGCGGTCTCTGGCTGCTGTGGCCGGCAGGGCTTTCAGAAAGATCACAAACCTGCTGTGGTTGGCAGGGAGAGGTTGCTGCCAGTTCTGGCTCTTGCCGCCGGCAGCCTGGGAGGTGGCCGCAGCTTGCTGGTGCCCGCCAGCACCCTGGGTCCTGGGAGGTGGCCGCAGGCTACTTGTGCCCGAATTGAATGCGCTGCCAACAGCATGGAGGTGGCCGCCGCAGGATAGGCTCCGCTTTTAGGTCGCAATCCTGCTCCGCTTTTAGGTCGCGACAGCCACCAGTGATGACGCGGCGGCGTATGGTGCGTGCGCCCTGACAGTCAAGATGAAAAAAAACACAAAAAATACTAGTGGGACTAAATTTTGATTTTTTTAAAGTGATTTATTGGGTACTCTTGGAGATGACCTTCTTTTCTACTTCTAATATTTTTTTGGAAATTGGAAAACATCGTGTTTTTGGGAGAAAAATTTAGGAAACTTTTGGAGATGCTCTTATTGGTATGTATGTTATCTTTTAATTGCTCACTTTTTATACCAACAGCGGAAAAAAGATGGAGAGATCGATGTGGACAAAATGGGCTTTTTGGGCCGTTCTTGTGGTCCTTTTGGTTCCGCTATGAACAAGTAGAAAGATTTTGTTTTGGCAAAAATCCACTTTTTCTTCCTCAATTTTTGTGAAAGTTTAATTTTTTTTTCCAGAACTCTAAAACCAGACAGAACACGTCTCTCAATGTTTGAAACAATGCAACTTACCTCCTTGGATGGTAGTTTTGCTACAATAACAGTGATTTTGTCTTCTCTTTTTTTATATAATTTATTTTCACAGAATCTTTAAAAAAATGATAGTAAATGGCTGAAAAATCTTAAAACAGAAATCCACATGAGTAGATCTACACAATGAATGTATAATATGGTAGACTTTAGTACAAAATTTTTGTTATAGCTATAGGTAAATAGTTTTATGTAATTAAAATAAATTTATAACTATGTTATACATGATCTAGTGAGTATAATTTTTATTACAATTTAAGAATATAATAATTAGCCTATCATAAAAATTCTATCATAATTATACTATAAAAATTACAGCTATGAATTATTCAAATTAAATACAGACAAGCATATAATTGTATGGAATTAATTGGAATAATTAAAAGTTGTTGTTTCTATAGTCCAATTATAGGTGAAATTTTTATGATGGCCTAACTATTGTATGTTTGAACTATAGTAAAAATTTTATACTCATTGGATCATATATAACTTGGTTATAAATTTATTTTTTTTTGCAGAAAAGCATATATCTAAAGCTACAATAAAAATTTTGTATAAAAGCATACCATATTCTATATTTGTTGTGTAGATCTACTCATGTGGAGCTCAAAAAATTGGATTTTCTATTTTGTAATTTTTCTATGATTTACTATAATTTTTCATAAAATCAGCGGAAATAAAAAACACAAAATCACCGTTGCTGTAGTAAAACCACTTTTACTGTGGCAAAACATCGTCCAAAACCACGTAGGGAGGTAAGTTGTATTGTTTCAAAAGTTGAGAGATATGTTTTGTCTGGTTTTAGAGTTCAGACAGAAAAATCAGACTTTCGCAAAAGTTGAGGGGGTAAAAGTGGACCTTTTCCTGGTTTTGCAGCTGCTTGAGATCGATGTGAACATTGGCATGAAATCCGGCTCATTCATTTTCGTCTAGATAAGGCCCATTGTTTCATGGGCTCCTCATTCGATGTAATATGATTTTACGGGCCTTGCCAAGCCCACCGTCTCAATTCACGTACGAAGGTTTCAAAGTCAGCTCTCTAAAATCTGCTCTCCGGCAAAAAAAAAAAAAAAAAAAAAAAAAAAAAACTCCGAAAGGACATGTATGCTGGTTAGTGATTAGTGTGTTTATCTTTATGTATATATATATATATATATATATATATATATACTCTCTCTGTGTTCCATGAATAATACAATTCTAGCATAATATTATATTTTAAGATCATAAAATATAAAAATATAAACTATTTATGATATTAAATAATTTAACTAATTTGGAGTCATATATATGGATGTTCTTGATTAGAAATTTGGTCAAACTTTAATAACTTTAAATAGCACACAGTACACAGTTGCATTCATTTTGAGACAGAGGTTGCATAAAACTTGATATATGTTTGTGCAATACACAGGGATATGGAGACTTTGTACCGGCCACGGACATATGAATTTGGTCTTCGTATCGAAACCGGTTAGAACACGGATGCGTGAGTTTCGAGTGGGGGATGATTCGTATCGGATGCGGACGTTTAGCAGGCATTAAGACTTGGTATCACCAGGTAGACCATGGATTATAGAGAAGAGAAGAGAAGAGAAGAGACAAAGATCGATAGAATCTAGGAATAGAGAACTGCTCCAATACTCCTTTTTTTTAAAAAAATACATAGATCTCAAAGCAGCCAATATATTAATTATATTTTTCTTAATTGTTTTCCACTTGGGTCCGTGGCCCAAACCAGCCTGAGTCCAACCCTGGCCTTGCCAAGCCAGTTTATCCGGAACCCCTTTGTCTGGCGTCATTCTGTTAACTCAGTTGAAGGAGACGGCGTCAGTCATTCCCGAGCGGCGGTAGCCAGCGGACCGAGCGGTAGTAGTGATTTCTGTAGTAAATGAATAGGGAGCAGCGGAAAGTAGTGGAAAACAGGTTTACTTATTAGGGTTCGTTTGATAGAGTTGTGCTTCTTAATTCTTTAACTGTGCTCTCTGATTCTCTAGTGAATTGATTCTGTGACTGAAAATGATTCTCTTGGATTCTTTAGCATGAACTCTCACTAGGAGAAGCTACTTTTTCAGCTCTCAGCCTCTTAGTTTATTTTAGAGAATTAATTTACAGAACCAGTAAAGAATCACTTATCGCTAAAAAATATGTTTGACAGCTAGCGAGTGATTCTCCCTAAGAATCCGCTCTGTGGAGCGCTGCCAAACGGCCCCTAGCTACTAGCTCGTAGTGTAAATGGAGAAGTGATTCTCGTCAGCTCTCCACCAGAATTCAGTTCCATTTTAAGTGTTTGGCAGGGTTTTGCGGAAGCTGAGAGTAAAGTTGTGGCTGAAAGCTCTGCTAAAAGGACCCATTAGACTACTCATTTAAAGTTATCAGTTATACTTTGATTTATCCTCTCTCACATAATATAGTATTGAAACAAACAAAATCAGTCATAAATATGTTTAAACGAAAAATAGCCTTAAAACACGGGGACAAACACACAGGTACTACCGACTCTTTGAAGTTGACTCGTGCATAATTGAAATAACCATTCTTTGAAGGTCTTTCAGAAAAACAAACCATTGTTTATAGAGAACATACATAGACCCTGCTTTTTTAGAAAATAGTTTTATGGGCAAATTACCAGGTGAAGCTGAACTGTTTTAAAAAAAGTGTTTGGCAAAACAGCCTCACTAACAACTTCATGTATGATTGAGAGAGAAATAGGGGTGTAAGTTGTGAAAAATCTACTTTTTTTCAGTTTCATATCAGCTTATGGTTTTGTGAGAGAAGAAATAAAACATGAACTTGTTTTAGACGAAGGTGTTTGACAAAAAAACAGCTAATAAAGTTGTTGTTAGTTGTACCAAACAGGCTCTTAGTATAACGTTTTTTTGTTCTTGACGTCGAAGAACAATCATGGTGTTTGCTCAGCTGTCGTCGGGGATGGCAGCAGGTGTGAATCTTAAAAAAAAAAAAGAAATAGGTGTGCCTAACAAGGCGAGTACTACGCGGAGCCGTGGATCAAACGCTGAACTGGGGATTCATCAGTACTGTAATCACGATCTGTTGGTCATCATCAAAGAAGAAACGGCGAGGCCGGACACGCCGCGTGATGGCCCCGCCCCGTACATCCGCGTGAATATGGTCGGCGGGGGTGGGGGTGGGGGGGGGGGGGTGTGTGTGGTGAGAATCAAATTCTCAGAGCGATATGATCTTATCCCCTCACGGGTTGTCGTTTTTTACCACCGGCTTGACCGTCCGCGTCGGGTCCAGCTCAGATGGGAAAAAGCGCGGAAATGCGATAGGATAGAGCAGAGCAGAGCAGAGAAGCACCGCGTCCATTTCTGGAGTAATAGCAAATATTATAACAGGCTACAAGAAGGCCGTAGGCTGATGTGGAAGAGAAAAAGGAAGAGAGAAGAGAGGTGGGCTGTAAGCTTACAGCCACCTAAAGGCACCAATAAACCTATGAAAGTGTGAGGTGGGCTGTAAGGGGATCAACCACTGTATGAGTTAACTGAGAGGTGGACTGAAAGGATTCGAGTCGAAGTCTGTATTATTAGACTTCTCTAATGCGCTCACAACGGGGAGATCGGAATCGCGGAGCGAAGCGTTTGTCGGTCAAGAGACAGGACGGGACGGGACCCTTGAGATCGCGAGAATCAAAACCATGCAGCGTCGGGAGCACGCATCCCGGACAGAGATTACTGACCGACACGCATGTATCATTGTCGTCCTACTCCTCTAGAGGGTGTGTTTAGTTTAATTGTTGTTTATTTATTTAAAGGAGGAGAGACCAAAGCGGATTCACATTCCTATGGTCACGATTTCCCCGCAGCATTTCTTCTCTCACTTCTTAAATACACCGCCATATCACCAACAATACCTACGTGACAACCTATTTAATGCAAATGAAACTCAATGAAACTCAAATGAAACTCCCATGGAGATTGGCCTAAGGTCAATCTCAATCTCAATGAGTTTCATTTGCATTAAATATGCTGCCACATAAGCATTTTTTTATGACATGTCATTATATTTAAGAAAAGAGAATACTAACTTTCTATGAGTCATGAAATTTAATGCTTATGAAACTTTAGAATGTTTTATTTTATTTCATATGATATATGATATGACAGTCTTAGAAACAACCAAATGAAACTTACCAGGCCAATCTTAATGGGTTCATTTGAGTTTCATTTGCATTAAATATACTGTCACATAAGCACTTTTGATGACATGTTATTGTATTTAAGAAGGGAGAGAAGAAATGAGTACTCTCTTGCCACGAATACTAACTCTCTACGAGTCATGGAATTTAATACTTATGAAACTTTAAAATGAAACTCTCTATTGAGCTCTCACTCTCAATGAAGAGTTTCATTCAAATTTCATTTTGTTTCGTATGACACGATAGTCTTGAAAACGACCAAATGGAACTCACCAATGACATTGGTCTAAGTTTTTTTTTCCCGCTAACCAACACATGTGGCGAAGCGGCCACGGAGCCACGTAGTCGTAGGAGTACTACCTCCGTAGCAGCAGCAGAGGTGAGGCCTCGAGGAGGACGACACGGCCACACCACACGGGGCGGCTCCCTTTCCATGCACGCGTCGTGGTCTGGATGTTTGGATCCACAGACCATACAGGTCAGTCAGTGACGCGAAATGACCATACGTGTATGCACGAAGCGCCACGATCGCGAGAGGACGACGGGGACACGCGTGTTGGTGTGCATCAGCTCTACGACCTTCTCATGAAGACTACTACTCTATCCGTCCATTTTTATTTATCGTCCGGAAAGCTTATCCGTGAAGCACGGATTTCTAGAGATAGTTATTCATGAAGACTACTACTCCATCCGTTCCTTTTTATTTATCGTCCGAAAAACGTGTCTGTGAAGGAAACACAGATTTCTAGAGATAGTTATTTAGAGATTGAGGAAGTATACAGTACTGTATGGTACTAGTAGATTTTCGGATTTCTTCTTCTTCTTTGACAGTTTTAAAAATGTTTTTTAAGGAAGAATAATTAAGTTCTAGTACTATTGATAAGTTCAGATACTAAATCTTTCTGTGCGTTCCGGGTACGTAGATGGAAAAGATCAGCCGGTTCGTCTCCGACTTTTCGAACAGGTTAAATTCTGTCTCGCTGGTGGAGTACTTTATACTCCCTCCGTCCCTGAAACAAGCAATTCCAAAATGCGTGCCGGTCAAACTTTTTAAACTTTAACTAACTTTATAGAAAAGAATAATAACATCTATGATATAGAATAGATATATTATAAAAATATATTCTATGATATATCTAATGATATAAATTTGGTACCATCAATCTTGATTGTTTTTTCTGGAAATTCGGTCAAAGTTGAAAAAGTTTGACTTAGGATAACTCTAGAAATTGATTCTTTCAGAGACGGAGGGAGTACTCCGTACTAGGCGAGTGAGGGTGTGTTTAGTTCCGAGAAATATTTGGATTCTACACTGTAGCACTTTCGTTGTTATTTAACAGACTTTATCCAAATATGGACCAACAAGACTCAAAAGATTCGTCTCGACATGTAGATACTAAAAGTACAATCAATTATTATTTTTACCTACATTTAATGTTCCATGCATACAACTAAAAATTGATGTGACGGGAAATCTAAAAATATTTGGGGAAAGTTGGCGAAACTAAACAACAAGGCCTCAGTCAATGTGAAGGCGGCAGAGGCACAGCGCTCGGTAAACTCCGATGCTAATCACCCAAACCAGATGGCACACAGGACCACGCCTTGCCCAGGCTGCACCCATCGATCGAGTCGAGTCTAGCATGCTGCATGCAAGATTGCGAGCTGCAAGGTGTGGTGGTGGTCGCACCGCCCACCGGCCCCACACGTCACAAAACCAGCACGCGAAACGTTCACAAGTTCAGAGTTCACACGTCCGACAAAATCACAAAAGTAGCCTCGGATTCTTTTCACCCTGCAGTAAAAAATCTGCAAATGACCGAGGCCCACTCTCATTTCTCGTGACTGGCAGGTGGACCTAACGAGCATGAGGCCCACTGCCAGTGAGGGAAACAATCTCAAATCCTCAGCTCTGCTGGCCCCATCCATTCTCCCTTCCGTTCTATAAATGGGACCGGAGGTGCACATCGTCTCATCGCCCCGTCCCACTCTGATCAAGACATCCACATCCAATCCACCCAACCCTCCCCCAAAACCCCCGCCGACGAGCGCAAGATGTTCGGCTTCGGGCACCACGGCGGCCACCACGGCCAGAACCCGCCGGCGCACGGCGGCGCGCACCAGCCCACCTTCAAGATCTTCTGCAAGGCCGACGAGGGGTACTGCCTCACGGTCCGCGACGGCAACGTGGTGCTGGCCCCCGCCAACCCGCGCGACGAGCACCAGCACTGGTACAAGGACATGCGCTTCAGCACCCACGTCAAGGACGAGGAGGGCAACCCCGCGTTCGCGCTCGTCAACAAGGCCACGGGCCTCGCCATCAAGCACTCCCTCGGCCAGTCCCACCCGGTGCGGTCATAGTTCTTGTTGGATCTTTGGATGCTGGCGGCCTTGATCTTGATCTTGATTTCATCTGCTGCTTCTCTTCTTTCCCATCCCAGGTGAAGCTGGTGCCGTTCAACCCGGAGTACCAGGACGAGTCGGTGCTGTGGACGGAGAGCGGCGACGTGGGCAAGGGCTTCCGCTGCATCCGCATGGTGAACAACGTCCGGCTCAACTTCGACGCCTTCCACGGCGACAAGGGCCACGGCGGCGTGCACGACGGCACCACCGTGGTGCTCTGGGAGTGGGCCAAGGGCGACAACCAGAGCTGGAAGATCCTGCCCTGGGGCGACGAGGCCTACGCCGGCGGCAGCGCCGCGGCCAACGCGCCGTCACCATACGGCCACGGCGAGCCCACCGTGCGCATCTACTGCAAGGCCGACGACGGGTTCAGCGCCACCGTGCGCAACGGCGCCGTGTGCCTGGCGCCCACCAACCCGCGCGACGAGCACCAGCACTGGGTCAAGGACACGCGCCACGGCAACAGCGTCAAGGACGAGGAAGGGTACCCGGCGTTCGCGCTCGTCAACAGGGTCACCGGCGAGGCCATCAAGCACTCGCAGGGCGAGGGCCACCCGGTGAAGCTGGTGCCCTACAACCCCAACTACCAGGACGAGTCGGTGCTGTGGACCGAGAGCCGTGACGTGGGACACGGGTTCCGCTGCGTCCGCATGGTGAACAACATCTACCTCAACTTCGACGCCTTCCACGGCGACAAGGACCACGGCGGCGTGCGCGACGGCACCGGCATCGTGCTCTGGAAGTGGTGCGAGGGCGACAACCAGCGCTGGAAGATCGTCCCCTGGTGTAAGTCAAAGTCTCCACCTCACCTCACGCAGCAGATGCAGGACACCTCACCTCACTTGCTCCCGCTGCGTTTTTTTTTTCTTCTTTTCCGTATCCTTGATTTCGGAGTAGAAAAATCAGCACATCTTACCAACCCGCACTACTAGAAGCTTCATGATAAAGTGATTGTCGGTAGAAACAGATAGCTTATGTCACTATTATTAGTACCCGTTTTGAATTAATAGTGTGTCTAACATTTCTTCAAAAGAAGATTAATGACATGATGATATTGTTGTTGCTTGCGTCTGCAGAAATGTGCTATGCTGGGGTTGCATTGGTCATCACCAGGATCTGGAGTTGGAGAGCACAGCCACCTGTGGTCAGCAGCTGCTGCTGCTGCCGTGTTGTTAGAATAAAGTTGGTGTGCGATCGATCTATGGTGATGGTGTCTGTCTGTTTAGTTCCAATCGTGTGTTCTGGTTCCGTGTGAGAGGAGAGTGAGAGGGGGTACTTCCTCGTTGAGCTTATCTCACTAAGCATTCCTCCTCCTGAGCTTGTTTGTTATGCAGAGAGTTTTTCAGACCTGGAGTGTGTAATTTTGTGCTGTACTCGGATCTTTCCCTTATCTAAAGTGGGTTTTATCAAGCATATCTACTAGGAGTGGTTTTGCTCTGACGTGACTACTAGCTTCCAACCAAAGATGATCGATCGGGCACCGTGTCATCAACTGGTCTTGGCACAACTACTGCCAAGCGTTTTTGTCCGACGCACGCTCACGCCTTCACTGTAGTACTCCCTCCGTCCCTAAATAGTTGGTGTCGTTGGTGTGCGTGTCACGTGTTTGACTCAATTTATATAAAATATGTGTAATATTTACATCTCCAAATAATTTTGTTAAAAAACTAGATGTTAATTTTGTTAAAAAACTAGATGTAAAGATCTTTCCGATGACAGTAATTACTTAACATAAATATTAATATATTTTAATATAAAATTGCCGGTAACTTTTTCTTGGGAAGCGACTCAATTTATACAAAATATGTGTCATATTTACATCTCCAAATAATTTTGTTAAAAAAATATTAATTTTGTAAAAAAAACTAGATGTAAAGATCTTTCCGATGATAGTAATTACTTAACATAAATATTAATATATTTTAATATAAAATTGCTGATGATAGTAATTACTTAACATAAATATTAATATATTTTAATATAAAATTGCCCGTAATTTTTTCTCGGGAAGGGAAGCGAGAACGACACTTATTTTTATTTAGGGAGGGATGATAGTAATTACTTAACATAAATATTAATATATTTTAATATAAAATTGCTGATGATAGTAATTACTTAACATAAATATTAATATATTTTAATATAAAATTGCCCGTAATTTTTTCTCGGGAAGCGAGAACGACACTTATTTTTATTTAGGGACGGAGTTAGGGACGGAGGGAGTAGACCCAGAAGCAGAGCATCGCGTGAGGCTTGCCATGCGCATGCGTGATGGCCGATGTGCGAGTGCCGTGTGCCCGTCCAATCTGGGGAGACACCCTGCTGCACGCGGCGCAGAAAGCAGGAACGTCTAATAAAAGTGTATCTTATCCACGCGTCAGGCGATGGACCGCTGCTGATCGCACCACGGGGCTGGTGGCGGTGCAGTGCACGTCGCAGCGCAATGGCCTGCTGGCGAGCCACGTTCGCCGTTTCATCCACCCACCGCCACCGCCCACCGGCGTGGAGGCTGCGGAGCTGCTGCGTCACCATTGATGGTGGCAGGCAGGACTGCGCAAAGCCGGTCTCGTAACTCCAATCCATGTCTGGCCACGTGCCGGCCGGTCCCTCGGTAGAAGGCAAATGGTGTGGGTGATCCGGTGGAATATGCTCGAGGCGCCAGAAGGTGCGAATCGAGCCTGTCTTGCACATGGCCTTCATCAAATAATCAAAGTTCAAACTTAATATTACTACAATGCCACGCTGCATAATCCTGGAGGGGTTGTTGCCATGGTTGGCAAATGCAGCATGCAACGAACCTCAGACTCGTCCGAGCACACACGGTGGAGGCAAACTGTGTCAAACTGGACTGTATTAAGCTGGAAACCTGAGAAGAGCTTGAGAAGTACACGCAACGGCGCCATTGCATGGTTCTCTGCAAGTGAACACACGTGGAGCTCTCATCAGGGCTCTAGATTGGAGGTACGTGAGCAGTCATTCGCGATGAAATTATGGAAAAACATAGAGTGGTGCTGGTGCGGGAAGCGGAAGCTCACTGGTATGATGGCAACGGCAACGGCAACGGCAACGATGGGATGCCGCCGTGCCGGGGCCCTAGCTGTCTGTGATCTGTGTGGAGGCGTTGCTTTGGTTTAAAAGCGTGAAGGGCGTGGAGGGACCGAGGGAGCCGAGTAGTCCTACACTACACTCTGACAAAGTGAGTAAGTGACAACATACACGACGAATTGACGAGGACTCGCTGGACTGGACTGCTGCAGGCGTGGAGCTCAGTGATAATGACGAGCATCTGGCGTGGATGTCCAAAGAGCTAGCAGAAATTTTACATTTCATTTCCACTTCACTCAAGGGCATGTTTGGATTATAAGTATAATTATTATAACCTAAATTACGTATAGAATTTTATAATCAGGATTGTAGATTATAGTAATCAGAGTGTTCGAGTCACTGGATTATGGTGATTGATTAAGGTTGGTTACATTAGAGTGGTAATGGTGTTAAGTCCTAGATGAAGAGATCGTTTTGCCTCTTATTTTGCGTTTTTTTTTCCAACCGTGACATTGCTTTTGAAGGCTAGTGTTTTTTTTTGGTATTTCTATTTCCAGTTGTTATGTTTCCCTTCTAAATTGCTTCCACTACCACCGCAAAACGTCATGACGAAAAAAGGGCGGAATGGTCTTTTCGTCTAGAACCAACACCGTTACCAGTCTAAAGTAATAGAAAAGCATAAGTTTTTCTAGTGTGAAAAAAATGAAAGGGATGGTAGGTGAGAAAGATTTTAAGTTCGGGAGTCAAATAGGAAAGCATAAGTTGTTCTAGTGTGAAATAGAAAATTTTATCAACAGTAGTGATATTGTGTTTGAAAATGAATATTGTCATAATTTGAAGATAACTAATTTCGATTAGTCATCTACACTAACTTTATCTAAAAATGTATAATGCATGTCTCGTATGTAGCCCTGTCATAATTGATTGAAAACTGAAGATCGAACTGAACTAACCGAGACCGAAGTGAGATCGAAATTTTTGTTCACTAGTTCGGGCTTGAATTCACACTAACCGAACTTTTTAAGGTTAGTTTGGTTATATGTCTCGGGTAACCGAACTGCGAAACTAACCGAACATCTAATTTTTATTGATATAATGTGTATTTTAGATTATTATTAGTGATATAATATATATTTTAGTGGGTTCATATCAACCATCACTCTATTTAATTTATAGGTTGTATTCTTATTTTTTTTTGCCATAGAATAGAAAAAAAATGCTCAAAATTGCTAAAAAAATATACTATTTAGTAGATGTTTTATATAGTTCTGTTATGACCAAAACCGAAGCAAACTAATCGAGACCGAATTTGCTCGGTCTTGAGTTCAGAAACTAACTGATTGAGTTCTGAAACTAACTGATCGGTCTTCGTTTTTAGATGACCGAACTTTTAAAATGATCGAAGAACCGAACCGACGTGATGGAACGCCCAGGCCTACTCATACGATCGTAAGCCCGGCTATAACCCGACGGTTCAAGGACTAGATTGTGTAATCGGCCATAGCCCATAGGGCAAATGCACCGTCCAAATGATGCCCCACAGCACCAATAATAACCACGAGCTGTCAGCTCGTCTATGCCTGGTTTGGGCCGGGCCATGGCCAGAGTAGTCTTCAAACCCAATCCTTCATGTACGGGTGGCCCAACTAGGCAACTAGCACACATTAAAAAAGGACGGCATGGCCCAACTTCGAGGGTGGCCCGAGCTATTGGACTGCCTAGGTCGTTTTCCTGGGCCGGAACCTTCTCTTGCCACTTGGTCCAGAAACGAGCAGGCCCATGCTCAAAACTCATCAAAGAGAAACGAGCAGAAAATCCCACGGAGCAGAATCCAACAGGCTAGACAGCAGAGAAATCAGCAGCAGCGTGGCACGAGCGGCGTCGCCGTATGCCCGTGATCGTGAAGCATACGGTGGTGTACTGCACTATGCTTGCGTCCTCGTCGTCCTCGAATCCGGCGTCCTGCCGGGCAGTGCAAGTGCTGCCAAAACCCCCACGGTGCGCCGGACAGCGAGCCGCAGTCAGAACAGGGTCGCTCTGTCTGGAACGCAAGATACAACCTACAGTAAGTGTACTGTACAGCAGGCAGGGCCTCGTGGTCAAGAGCCGGATCCAGGATATCCGAAGTCTCTGCTGCTGCTTTCGTGTACAATCCGTTCGGAGGCGGTCAAACGCTACATAATAGCCTAGAGAACATGTGGACTGATCGCGATCCCGAGTCCCCTCCCCGTCCCCCGTCCGTGCGGGGGTGATGGGGGAATGTGGATGTACGTACTCGTCTGGCCGGTGTCTTTTCTGGCGTCGGCATCCGTCGGTCGTCGGATGATATGGGGAATGCATACGAATGTACACCCTCGATCGGGCCTCACCCGGATCGAGCGTTTTGCTCCCGGTTTCTCCTCCGGGATCGCTGCACGGATGTCGCCGACGTTGGAATTACGACTGAATTGCTTGGTCGACGCCCTAGTAGGATTCGCGCCAGTACGTACAGGTGGTCACGTTGCAGGTGACTTGGCAGTTGCATGGCGTTTACAGACAGAAACTAGAACTAGAAGCAACACACAGCAGGATGGCGTAACATACCTGAAGGGAATATATAGAGGACCATCTCAACCGGGTGTCGCATTATTGCTCTCCTCCACCTCTAGTAGTACAACAATTTCACATCGCACGACTAACAACGTACAGTACTACACTCCTTTCTTTTTCAACAAAATAAATAAATAAATAAAATCGTGTGTTGCCTGTGAGAGGACCGGCCGGTACGTACCATATGGATATCCTCATCATATCATTCTCGTGTAGTAACCTAAACAACTATAATCCCGGGTGAAGGGATTTGATTGTTCTTATGGTCTCAGGTCGGTCACTAAAACTAACTCCTCCTCCACAGGTACAGCAAGTCAGACATCACAAATAGTTTTGCACCTTAGAAAGGGAAATACTATATACTTCTCAAAGAATTCCTCCGCTTTCTTGTAACATACTGTAACAATCACGGGACAATCAAATCAGAAGATGCGAGGCACCACGCGGCACCAACGTATATGTCCTGCGTCTTCCAGTTTGTTTATTTATGCCTTCTCGTCTATCCAATCCATACGCATTTCATTTCCTTTTTCCTGCCGTTGAAATTAGCTAGGGTAAGTTGTGCGATGCTGACAGAGGAACTAAATATGATTGTGCACCGCCATTACTTTTTTCAGGCATTGAACATTTGTATGCCCGTTGTCGATCCGTTGACAACGATATATTTATATATGTTCAGAAAACGTAGCTTGAGCATGCACCACGACTTTTATATACACAGGGTTCTATATACGCAGTTTTCTGTTGAAGAAGACCACGATTCCCTTTTGTGTTCCATTCTGGTGGTTTTGGCTGTATAAGTGACCATAAAACCCCACGACAGGGGTACGCCAGCCGGTAACGGGGCACGGCGGGCATAACGGGGGCACGAATTGAATTCCGCACGAAATAATAATATATCCATATATGCAAACATAAGCGAACACCAACCCCGCACGTACACACAACAGCAACCAACGTGTGCGCTTAACCGGAATTCACTGCAACTCGCATTGTATTGTACGTATTTGTATCTGTATTTGTATTATTTTGTATTCATCCCTGCGTCTGTGTGCGCGTTTCTTGTTTCCCCGGCCTGGGCCTAGCTAGCTGCTAGCTGTGTGGCTTGCTCCGTCGGGAACGAGTTGCTTGGGTGTGTTGGTGAAGCAGCACGAATAGCTCGCTAATCTCCAAACCCCCGGCCCGCTTTGCTGACCCGACGACGACGATTATTAGCCCAGCCACGTTCGTTAGTCGCCGAGGCACATGTGGCTACGGAGGCTGCTGGCGCGTGTGCATGCCGCTGCCGCGTCTGGCGTGCCGCCGCGGCCATGTACGCATGCACACGTCCGATCCGCGCGCGGTCGCACTCGCGCGCACGTACAGTACAGCAGCACAGTGTTCGACGGACATGGCGGCGGCGGCGGCGGTGGCGATCGACACGGTCGACTATCTGGATCCGGTCCTGCTGGCCGCAAGGTTCTCTCCCTGGGTTAGTTGATGCATGCGCACGCAACTCGATCGGTCCTGCTGTCTGCATGTGCACAGTCTTGCTTGACACCGCTTGCTTGCAAAATGCATATGGCTCGGAAATTCTGAGCGCCATCACCGCGACGACGGCTACAGCTAGTGCTAGCTGTTTACTTCTACTCCCATCGTGCACTGTACATGCAGCTGCTGCAGCGAACATGTACGTAGCACACTAGCACGTAGGTGTTGCACCCTTGAACCTGAACGTGTGTTGCAGGCATTCTCCCTGGCCGGAGCAGAACGCAGCGTGTATAGCATTTCACATTAACCATCCGAGCATCGATCCTTTTTGACAGAGTCGTCGCGTGCATTGACAGCACGCTGCACGCTAGAGCGATGGTCATCATGAGCGAGCGGGTCCGGCCTCGATCTGAAGGAAACAAGCTGTCATGCAACTTCAAGGAAATTTAAATGGAAGGCAAGCCAATGGCACGCTGTGACTTCAGCGACAGATGTCCGGGGCACCTATCAAGCTGTGCTGCGCCTGCATGCGCACACATGTCATAGCCAGCGGGGGGTGTGGTTCTGACCTAGGCCGGCTTTCTGGCATCCTCGTCATCTCTTCTCGCATCTCATGCACATTGGCGAGAGGATCTCACGTCCGACGTCACGGTGCCACAACAGCCAGGTCGGTGCTTGCATTTCTGACCAGAAACAGAGGATAGCAGATACTACTAGCGTCTAGCTAGCGCGGTTCCGGACGAGTTCCAAGCTTCGATGCATGCGTGGATATACTGCTGACAAGGCGCGTTGAGTCCTCATGCTACCTAACCATATCTTAAGAAGCGTCCTAGCGCCCTGTTATGACTTGTCATCTCCACTCTTACAAAAATGAGTAGTCGTAAAGACCGAGCCTAATCGCAGGGCATGTACACGGGTGATCCACGCACTCCGCTCCGATCAGCCGCCCATTGTTAAAGCACCCCCGAACAGCGTACGTACGCGTACGCTCCTTGTTTTTGCCCAGAAAAGAGACGCATCGGCTCGTACGACCTGTGCCAAAACTACACCACCCCATGACCATGAGACCTTTACCCTGACCAGAAAAAAAAAATCATCTTCACAAGAATTAGAAATGATCCGGACGCGTTGATCTTCGCACCAGCATGTGCGCAAACAATTTTATTATTTCACCGCAGGCTTGCGTACGGTACGGCCGCGCGGCGGGGCGCCGGGCATCGCGAGACCGCCGCCCTGCCGGCGCGGCGGAGCTGGTGGGATCTCGAGACTTATTACCGCCGCCACGCGTGCGGGTTAAACTACGGATCATGTCGTGCCACCAGCCTATTATTAGCGGTAACGTGGGCAGTTAAAATAGTACCTGTGCTTGTGGCACCACTGCTCCCCGATCAATCATCGCTCCGGATAGGTGAGCCGCAAGGCGACAAGGAGATGGCTAGAGCCCGTCGGCTTTTTTTGACAGGCCCGTCAGCCATCGTGATTGCTGCCTTGGTGTGGTACTAGTGTACTGCTCCTCCTACTTACCGCGAGATTCTTACCACGTGTCGCCTAAGGAGGTGATCCAGCCAATATCTTTAGTACGGAAGTAGTAAGTGGTAGTACTGTGCAAAGAGTTACGGCTTGCAGTTGGGCTCTTCCACCGTGACCGTGAGAGCCCGTAACACTACTACCATCAGTTTGCTTTCACTAGAGAGCTCGTCCGCTGTCAAAAGTTTGTCACGTTCCAATCGGCCGGCGCTTATCCGCCAGCTACAGTACGTCCACCCCCCTTGCTGTGGAATCGCAAAAAAAAAAAAAAAAAAAAAAAAAGAAACACACACACACACGCGTCAAGCTCCACCTCCACGTTATCGGTGAAATTATATTCAGAATAAAAAACACGAGTGAAATCTCACTCAAACAACATAGCGTGACAACTGTACATCCGCAACTCTCACCTTGTACGCTGGGATGCTGACCAGACCAGCCAGCGTGTGGATCACATCCTCGCCGTGGTTTAGCAGTTTAGCTGTATGCGCAACAACAGGCTCGGCGCGCAACGCAACACCCTCCTCGCCTGGGCACCGCATTTTGCCTCGGCCGACGCGCACGGGGATGAGGGGACACTGCACGAGTGCACGACGGCTCGGACGACCATCCCGTCGTCGGCCTGCGCGCTGTCACGCTCGCTGCCGTCGCCGCGCTGGGGCCTGGCGGGAGTGGGTCGCGGGCAGAGTTGACGTCGCAGCGCCCCCCGCAACGCTTGTTGGAGGAGGCGATGGGCGCTGGGCGGCGGCTGGGGCAGGTCGCTGCGGTGTGGAGCGGTTGGGCCGTTGAGTGCACCATGCGCCTGCGCGGGCGAACAGATGGGACGCGGCACGCGCCGCACTGCGGAAAGCGTCCGTTTTCCCGTTCGGCCCGCCCGCCCGGGTGCCTCGCCGGCTCCGCTGACGCGAGCAGGGTTGCGCGCCTAGTTATCATCCGAGCGAGGACCCACCCAAGGGTCCGCTGCGCGCCACGTTGCCTGTTAGGGTGGGGTAATAAAAAATCAAGATACCTATACTCTCTCCATCCATAAAAGTAACTATAGGTTCCATACCTAGAAAAAAAATTCACGTTTGACCACATTTCTAATGAATAGTATTATTATTTATTAATTTAATCTAAATAAATTTACTATAAAAGTATATTTTGTAATTAATCTAATAATGTTTATTTAATATTATAAATATTAATATATTTTTATCTATAATTGTTTAAACTTAAGATACTAAAACGTAACATTGTGATAGAATTATATGTTTTTTTTGGACGGAGTGAGTACTATACAATCGTTTTTGAAGAAATTCATAATATCAAACAATCAGAGTTTTATTATTTTTGTAACTAATCAAAATTCATTCTTGGGCGGTGCTTCGTGATTACAAAAACAGAAGGGCAGTCCCCTAAAAAAAACTAGTGTGGTTTTTATTGAAGTACATTGATTAGGATGCCAACTAATCAAAATGATATGCCATTGTAATTAAAAAGAGAGATAATAAACAAACGTTTCTTATATGAGAAACTATGTATGCACAAGAAACTATTTGTAAATAAATAGACAATTAGTTATTTGTGTGTTTTTTACTTTTATTCACCCCTACATTTGTGGTTCTTATTTTCATGAGAATTGTATAGCAAGCTCGTAGGGGTGAATATAATAAAAGTAAAAAAAAAAGCACACATAACTAATTAATTAAAGTCATTTTGGCACAGGAGGAGATCGACCTTGGAAATTATTTCCTGACTATGGCGGACTAGTAGGTATCCCTCAAGATGCTATATGACTTTTTTAGGCTCTCCAATAATTTATCGAGGAAAGAGTTTTCTCGTTCCGCTACACTTGATCGGGCGACAGCAGATAGAGGAACTCAAGCACCAACTACGGCTCGGTCGTTTCTAAGGACGTCTTACGATTCTTGGGTGTCATCTTCCATGCCATGCTTATCTCTAATAAGAAAAGGTATCTTCTTATCCCCCCAACCCCCAAGTTAGGAGTAGTATACTACTGTACTACTACCACCAGATCCTGTGAGAACGAGAGCATATCAGCTGGAGCTGAGCTCATTGCGACACGTGACTCATGAGGCTGGACCGCCGGACGCAGGCAATAGAGCAGTCCCATGTGTAAATCACGGCCACGCTAAGAATAGGCAAGCACGATTATCCAATCGGCCGGACAACAGCACCAGAATGGCTTCGGCAGAACCGGGTGGAAGCAGAAACTGCACAGCATCGTCGTGGCCTGTAGGCGCGCGCGCTCGCAGGAATCTCGCCGGTTCCGTCAAGGGTGTTGTTGGCGCATACGGAGTACTTGCATTGCGCCAGAATTTTGGCATGCCATCCATCCATTGCCCACATGACCTATCCATCCATTCCCCCACACGAAAGAGACGACCTTTTGGGACAGGAAAGATGCATGCTTGATTGTTTAAGCTGATCACCGACCGAAATTTTAAACACACGGTCGTACTCCAGAGCGTGAGATATATCCTCCCGGTGAGTCAAGTGCATCTCATCGAAGGATGATGATACTGATTGTCGAATGCTTATCTGTTCTGTGACTGACAATGCAGATGCATTTAGACGACTTGGGTGCGCGGACTTCCGGCTGAGATTCCCTAACTGCCGCTACCGGTCAAAATAATCCATACAAACAAATATAAGATACTATAATAAAGCTAGCAAGAATAATAAAAGTATTTGAAATGTTTGTTTAAGTTACACTTGGTTGATTATAAATTGATTCCTATGCAGCATTCGTTGGACCTTGAATCTGTCTTCAGAACAGTCTCCCTCCCTCGAGGAAAATTCTATAGCATATTAAAAATAGTAAATAGTTATTACTTCACCTATCCTTTGAGCTTTTCTAATGAAGAATAGAAATAAGAAATTGCTACCACAGTAAGATACACCATTGTGATACAACCCTTCTTCACTACTAGAGAGTTTTATTTTTCTTTTGCGTCTGCTCTAGAAGCGGAGTTGTTGTTCTGATTCTTTGGTAAAGATAGGTTCTCCCGGTACACCAAGAGGGTGAAATGTCTAAAATACACTTTTTTCTTTCACTTATTATCTTCTCTTTCCTTTAATTTGTTTTGTCACTCCCCTGCCTTTATGTGGCTCCCGCCGCACTCTTCTTCTTCGCCACCCCCACTCTCTCCCTCGTCCTCCAACAACTGCCTTGCACCTCCCGTCGCGCTGCCTAGTAACGATGCGCCTCTTCCCCGGCCTGCCACCCCGCCCCACCCACCTCTTCTTAATGTGTCGCCTCCCACTGTAGATCATGACTCGAAGTTCTTCTCCACTTTCAACTACGTGTGTGAGGAGGTTGGAGCCACACTGCCACACCTAGAGATTTGGTGTGATCTCGTGTGAGAAGGAAGAGGAAGCTAGTGTGAAAGTGCATTCGCCCCCAATGTGGGTTTTGGCTAATTAATGACAATCAAATTAGGGACTAACCTGTTTATAAAAGCATGTATGCAGGTGTTAGTCCTATAAAAGATTTGAAATATTGAAATCTCGTGAACAAAGCACGTAGGATACTTTTGGACATAAAGATGCCTAGCTCAAGTGGTAGTTTAAAATTTCAATTTTAAACTTGAGTTATAGGTAAGCCGGACTATGAAGAGGGACACAAAGTAGGTTGGCTAGATGTGGAGAAAAGTGCTCAAATCAACTAACTATAGTTCGCTTGAGAGACACCGCACAATCACGAACACGTAGAGGGTAATTTTATGTGGTCGGTGGTACCGACCATGGGTGGTCGGTGGTACCGACCACAGCTTCTCTGCGCAGCGCTCAAACACCCTCTCTGTGTTGGTCAAAAATGACTTGGCGGTAGTACCGCCATAATCTCGGTACTACCGCCCTCGGTGGTATCGACTCTGGTCGGTAGTAACCTGGTTTTGCAAAGCTCTCTGTGTAGAGTTGATTTTGACCTGGCGGTAGTACCGCCATAACCTCGGTACTACCGCCCTCGGTGGTACCGACCCTGGTCGGTAGTAACCTGGTTTTGCAAGGCTCTCTGTCCGCACTGAAATTGGCCTGGCGGTAGTACCGCCATTACCTCGGTAGTACCGCCCCCAGTGCTACCGACCCAAGGCCGGTAGTAACCAGGTTTGCGGGGCTCTCTGGTCTGTCAAATATTTGACTTGGCGGTGGTACCGCCTTTATGTCGGTACCACTGACCTCGGAGGTACCGACCCTGGTCGGAAGTTTCCGAGGAACCAAGTCTCTCTGTGGAGCTCTCTGTCTGCAGCCATTTTTGGCCTAGCGGTAGTACCGCCATAACCTCGGTACTACCGCCCGCGGTGGTACCGACGTGAGGTCGGTAGTTGACTTTTTTGGTTAGATCTGGATCTTTGCGACCGTTGTGATATGGTCGGTGGTACCGACCATGGGTGGTCGGTGGTACCGGCCAGCCTCGGGACTGAGGGAGTATAAATGCTTCCTCTCTTCTCTTTCCACGGTAACTCACTCATTCCTTACACTTATTGCTGACCTAACTTGAGACAAACACTCTCCAAGCATTGACTTCTCCCCTCTCTCTCCCCCTTTGCTCCGAGATTCATTCCCTTGCAAGATTTGAGCTAGGGAAGTGAGATTAGAGAGTGGGAAGCTTCGATCTACGACTTGAGCACTTGGTTTCCATCTAGCCGGCTTGATTTGTGTCTTTTAGTCTTGAGCTCTTTGAGCTCTAGCCGGTTAGGTGTTCTTCGTGGTAGCCCGTATTGATTTACTTGTGAGGGCTCCCCGAAGCGTTTGTATTACCCTGAGATTTCTAGTGGAGAAACTCTCGTAGCCTTTGTGGTTGCTTGAGTGAGGCAAGGAGGTGAAATAGACTCCGACCTTTGTGGTCACCTCAACAACGAGGAAGTAGACACTCCTTAGTGGATTGGCCGAACCTCAGGATAAATCGCGTGTCCCGTGTGCTTGTTGTTGTTGTCCCTATTTTCTCTACTTCACTTGTTATTGTGTTCTTCGAGTTCTTCCTATCCCTATCTTCTTCTTAGGTTGGAAAGGCTCGATCTGCATCAAGGGAAGCTACCAAGGCTCGGTGAGAGTAGATTTGCTATCTATCATTGTCGGGGGACCACGAAAGGGATACCCCCAATCAACGCAAAACAAATAAGTTAAACCTAGGGCACCAACAAATAGGAGACCTAACTAGGCTAACCCTCCAGAAAACCAACCCCACGAGGCCTACAACACCGGCCTACCGCCAGGGAGCCCGGGCCCGCCAAAGCCTTGCGGACCGCCTCATGATAGCCTACCCCTCGAGCCCCGGCACATAGGCCTCGAGCCTACTACAGCCGTGCACCATTCCTCGAGACCCCACGAGGGGACCTCGAGCCTCTCCAACACGGTAATCTATCCCTCGAGACACATCATGCCTCCCTCGAGCAGCGCCAGGCATCGGATACCAGCCCCATACTTCGCATTTAATGCGTCCACCTACTCCGGTCACATCCTCTGGTACACGACGTATGCCACAGTGAACCGGGGCCAGAGTCAAACCTCGTTTTCACCACAAGCATGGGCAAAAAGGCACAAGTACAGCACTGTTAGGCCATACCCTGCACTATAGCACACTCGAACCACATCTCGAGACCCGGATTCCCGCTGTACGGCCAGGTTTTCCAGAACTTGCCCATACCTGCGGGGGCTCGAGCCCCCCGTAGACACCACCTCGAGGCCGGCTCTGCGCCCCTCGAGCCCTGACTGCTTTCATGCTATTGGAGGACAGGTACCCCAAGACCCGGAGGGACCCTGCCACGTCCTGTACATGTCGGAATGGGCGCGGCACGGCCACCACGTCGCCACGCCTCCACGTCCGCACCCGGGATGGAAGTCACGCTTCAAGGACGCCTCAACAGCAACCCCCACGTCGGCTCCAGTGACCCCGACAAGACAGAATTCCAACCCTTCCCGGTATTGGACGTTGTACATGTCACTCCTGTGTAACCCTGACCTCCTCTTGTTCTATAAAAGAGGACACCAGGGCCCTTCACGCGGGGGGGGGGGGGGGGGTCCAGCCCACACACACGAGTCCAGACTCTCGTCCACGCTCATTGAGCTTGTATTGCCCCTGTACAAGCACTTAGGTGCAAGTAATACAAGAACCTCCTCCCCCCGCTGGACGTAGGGCCTTCTTTGCCCGAACCAGGATAAACCCTTGTGTCATCTTGCATCACCATCCAGAAAGAGAGCACACGATCATATCACTAGTTGGTGTCATACCCCCTGTGGCGGAACCGTCATGATTATAAGAGCTCAAGTATTATCTTAGTCAAATCCGTCTGACTTCAACTCATACTTGAACCCATATAACCCCGGTAGTCCGGAAATTTCGAAGGATTTCTAACACCATACATCATACAGGATCGCATCGTTCAAGGATTACATTCGTAAAGATACATCATAACGAAAACGAAACCGAATTTAAAATATCAGAGTGCGAATTTAAAACGGAGATATTACAATACCGAGTTTAAAAGTGCGGAAGCTGAAATAGTTTAAAGCACGACCACCACACACGTGGTCCAAATAAACACTGTTTGATAAAACCAACTCACACAACTCACTCTTCCCTTTTTAGATAATGTGCCACTAGAAGTCTCAGACCATCAAAAGAAAAAGGGAAGCTTCTGGACGACCCTGCCCTGGGCCTACTCCTCATCACCTTCCACTGGGTAGAGGCAGTGCTAACAATAGCCAAAGTAGACCTGGCCATCTGCAACAAACGGGATAAACCCTGAGTACGGGAATGTACTCAGCTAGACTTACCCGTCCAACTGAAAATAAAGACTCCAAGGGTATGCAAGGCTTTTGAGGTGGAGCTGGGATCTTTAGTTGCGAAAAGCTTAATTTTAGATAAGAGGTAATTAATGATAAAGATGAGCTGTCATTTTTAGACTTATTCCTTAATTCTAGGTTTTTCACCTGTACTAGAGCACTCACTTGAATCTACCAATCAATAATATAACCATATCCAGTTGACTTATCCACATTTTAGTTGAACCTTAAATCATCACATGGAGTTGTATCGTGGTGAAGCTCGCCATAGTTTCCCACTAACCGGGGGAGACGGCGACTCGAATCGAATTCCAAATCAGCTGATGAAAGACCTTTAATACCAGCCCACACTTTCCCCGTCGGGTCCATGCATTGGGCAACCGCTCGACGCTTGTTCGTGGTGGTAATCGTCGCGGTTCAAGCACGGACCGCCCAATTGGAACCTGGCGATGGCCTCACGCGGCAGATCGCAATTTCCATACTAGAGGGCACGACACGGGTTGAGACCGGCCCGAACAGCTTCTAACCGGCTTTGGGGTCGATGATTACGGCACCGACGTATCCCTAAGTAAAAGGGCGCGTTCAAAAATGAACGAGGGCCAACATCGATACAAACCTACACGATCCAACGGATGGACTGCCCAAGTTTCCAAACTTGTGCCTTGTCTCCCAGTTGACTGTATTTCATTACTACTCAGGTTCTTTTCCACGATAGCAAATATAGCCAACCGTGATCCGATAAATACCCATCCGGGTATTACGGAAACATCCTTAACTACTACTTTTATTAAGCAGGCTAAGCAATTCTACATTGTAATTAAATAACAGGATAACAAGGTAGATATTAATCAATAACCAAGGAATGGTAATGCAGCAAGTAGGATTCATTCCAACTCCTAAACCTAATGTATCACAATATAAAAGGACTCAAGTAATTTGATTGTAAATAATAGGAGACTTAGAATGCTCCGGGGCTTGCCTTGGGTGAAGACCGAGGCCTCGTGGGAGGGGCACTCGGGCAAGTTAGTGTTGCTGGCGGGGTCGACTTCCTCGGCTTGCTGGAGCTCCGGAATCTGCTGCTCGGCGTTTGCTTCTGGCTCCTGCTCGAGCTCCGGGAGTGTCGATCCTATTGCATGCGACAAATAATAAATAATTACAATGCGGGTGCAAGATGTGTGGTATGAGAAAGAGCATTTCTTGCAAACCAACAAAACCAACTTGTTGAACCACTTTTGACATTGAGGTAAATACTTATTTAATTCATAAAACAAAATCCATTTATTCACCTTTTTCTTATTTAATAAATCAAAAGAAACTTAGGTTTGAACTGCAAGTGCACTTTTCTGGACTCCGAAAAATCCACGAAAATTCCAGAAGGCAAACAACAGTTGCTGAACTCCACTGAACAAATTTCAGCCAAAAATAAAATTCAGAACTACAGATATAAAAATGACAAGCAAACTGCCCAAAAAGGTACTTTGAACTACAACCCTACTGTGAAAGGGTGCACAACTCTATTTCATATTTTTTTCCAGATTCTACTTCACATTTTATGCTTATCAAGAAAGTTCCATGAACAGAAACATTATATTATTTCTTACATGAATTTTCAAAGGAAAACACAGAAAAGCACTTTTGTAAAGCAACTTCAGATTTCTCCACACAACAGATCATTCTTACATTTTTCTCAGCTTGGATATCATAAACAGAGGCTATACAAATTTTCCCACATTTTATCTCGACATATAAAACACCTTAACATTTATCCTAAGAAATCAACCAAAAAGGACTTTTAACCATGACAAAAACTTTTTCTACATAAATAGTGCATCATATATTTTTCACAGGTGTAAAACAGGATAATAAACTTACACAAAATTTTCCAGGAATTAACTCAACTAGAAAACATATATAATCATTTATCTTAGCAAAAGCATATAAACTGGAATAAATGAAAACAGCAAAATAAACTCCTACCAAAAATACTTTTATATTTTTCCAAGGTAGATCTACTCATAAACAAACTAGCAAAACTGAATTTCATAATTAACAGAGCTACAGATTAATTATAGCAAAATTAACAAACTTAGTTACTGAGCAGAAAACTAAAAAAAAGAAAAACTTTATTCTAGCCCAAACGGGGCTTTCGGCCCAGTCCACTCGACCAAGCTGGCTCGAGCGCACGGCGGTAGGTGTGTGCTCGCTCGAGGCCCGGCTCGAACGAGACAGCGCCCGAGGGTTCGCTCGAGGCCTAGCTCGGAGGCTCGGGCGAGACGGAAACAATCGCCCGTCCGAGGCCTGGCTCGAGGCTCGGGCGAGACGGAAAACAATCGCCCGTCCGAGGCCTGGCTCGGAGGCTCGGGCGAGACGGAAAACAATCGCCCGTCCGAGGCCTGGCTTCGAGGCTCGAGCGAGTCGGAAAACAGTCGCCCGTCCGAGGCCTGGCTCGGAGGCTCGGGCGAGACGGAAAACAGGGGAGAGGTTTGACCGTCGATTCCTCGCCGACGGTGAGGTCGCCGGCGGGGAAGCTAGGCTTGTGAACTCGCCTCGACGAGGCGCATCGAGTGGTGTAGGTGGTTTGGCTAGCGCACGGCCGGAGTATGCCTGAGCGGGGAAGAACGGCGTTGCGGCTCGGCGGTGGCGACTGACGGACCGAAAGAGGCGCTTCGTCCTCCGGCGGCGTCGGGGCTCGGTCGGGGATGGCGACGTGCGCATGACGTGTGCACGGCGTAGGCGGAAAGGCTGGCGAGGGGGATTGGATGGTGGTGGTCGGGTGTGGCCGGAACGGCGGAGGGGAGTGATGGTGGTGAACGGTCGGCGAGAGAGGCGGATGCTTGCGCGTTCGTGGGAGCGGAGAGGGAGAGCGTGAGTGAGAGCGGGCGAGTGGAATGGCAGTGGGGAGAGGGGAGTGCGGTGCGCTCGGGGTTTTGGTCGTCGGAGCGGCGGACGGCCGGTCGTGGCGGGGGCCACGGCGTGGCCTGCGGCGCGCGCGGGCAGCTGGGCTCGGCAGGCGAGGCGAGCGGCGACTGGCGAGCGGGGATCGTGGCGTGATCGAGCGAGCAACGATCTTGCGGCGATAGGGCGAGTGGGATACGGTGCAGGCGAAGGCGGCCACGCGGCGCTTGCGGCCGGCGTACGGCACGGGCGTCAGGCGGGCGGCGGCGCGCGGGCGAGTGCGGGAGCGGGCCGGCGCACGCGAGCGGGCGAGCTGGGCCGGCGCTGCGCGGTGAGCGGCGCGGGCTGTTGGGCCGAAAGGCCAGATGGGCCGAAAGGTGGGGCGCGGGAGAAAACGTTTTCCTTTTTCTTTTTCCAAATTCTTTTCAAACTTTGACCATTCAAAACAGTTTCAAAAACTCCAAACTAGGTTTTGACCCAAATCTGAAAGTTGCTCAAAATAATTTTCTCTACAACTTTCATATAAGACACTTTTTCTGAAAACCATTTTTACAACCTCCACATAAATAAAGCCAGTTTTGCAACATAAACCATTTTGTTTGACTTATTTTTTTATTTACAACTAATCTGAACTAGGTCAAAACTCCAACATGAAAAACACTCTACTCAATATTCTCTATTTTATAAAACTCTTTGCCAAAACAGAAATCCACTTAAATCATCGAGTCAAATAGAAATCCACATCCAAATAAATAAACAAGGACAAAAGCACTCTCATGCACATGAAATGATGCAATGCATTGCTTATGCTTCTTAGTAGCTAATTGCAGTGCCTAATGCAGTGCTTGACACTAGGGTGTCACACCCCTGGGGCCGAAACACCGACAGTTGGCGCGCCAGGTAGGGGGCTTCGCGTGTCAGAGTCGATTTCTCGTCGTTTTCTGGATGGCTTCTTCCACTCCTTCGTTCTCTGCTGGTGCCGTCATCTGGTTCGGGAGCCTCGAGTTCCTGGCCACCGGCAGCGGCAACGAGCTGACCCTGCTCTCCACGGAGAGCCCGAGCGGAGGGCGTGTCATGCCACCCCGCGCGGGGTGCGTGGCGCGTCGCCCGCACCACCACGCGTCGCCACCTCGTGAGCGGCGCCGTCGTCGCCATCGTCGCCAGGCACAAGCGGTGCCCGCGGCGTACACCCACTTCCCCGCGGCCGGCGCAGAGTCCCCGAGGAGAAACCTACCCGGCGCGCGGCCGGAGACTTCTAGGGCGCGCGCGCACTCTCCCAGCGAGTTCGCGTTCGTCATGCGCACGGACCGGGAGCCTGGCCAGAGGCCCCCGAGCCGTGCTCCGTCGACACCACCTGGCTTCCTCCCTCACAGGGTGTACCGCGCTCGACGCCAGCGGCCCCCGTTCGGCCTCGACAACTCCGCAGCTGTCTACGCCCACCACCTCGACGATCGCCGTCAGGAACGGGCGGCGGCAGAGCGGGAGGAACGTCCGGGCGTGATCCTACGAGCCACCACCGACCTGGAGATCGTCTACCCCGCGCACGTCGACCGCGGCTTCTCATGAGTCGTCGAGCCGCCCCGGCGAGCCACCATCGGAGAGTGGTACTACGAGCTACAGTCCCAGCACGAGCCAAGGCGGTGTGACATTAACAGCTCCGACTTCGACGAGTACGACTACCACAACCCTGACCTCTGGGATCCCACCAGGGAATGCTTCCAGCTTGAGGGGGTCGTGGGCGATGTCGAGGACGACGACGGCGATGACGCCAGGCCAGCGCTCAACCTCGAAAGGCCCAACGACGTGGCTGCGGCGGGCAGACCACGTGTTCAGGGGAGGAACGAACCCCCGACATCGGACGCACCACCCCAACGCAACGACGACCGGGCGGCGCAGCTCGCGCAGCTGCGAGAGGCAATCACCAAGGCTGAGGAGGACCGACGATGCCTGCTGCAGCTTGAGCAAACTCTTGTGCAGGAACGAGCCCAGCCTCGAGGCGCCGGCGCTCGTGGCCGCGCTCAAGAGGTCCACCGGCAGCTCCTCGAAGATGGGGCACCAGCACGCCCCGAGGTGCGCTTCACGTGAGCCGGGCAGAACGTGGTCGTTGCCATCTCCGACCCTGACGCCAGGCGCATGCTCGGAGAAATGAAGAATCTCCTCGAGACAGCTGCTCTGCAGCAGGTCGAGAGCTCAGCCTCGCGCCGACGCGGAGCGGCCTCGGGGAAGCCAGCAGACACGCCCCGCGACAAGCGTGAGACATCCGTCCACCAGCCGAACGCCTCTCGAGCCAGGCCAGTCCGGGAGCGGATCGTCGACAACCGGCCACCTCGAGACCCCAATGACGCCCGCAACAACATCAACCGCCGGCGCAAGGACAAAGGGGCTGAGGAGCGTGGCTATAGTGCCCATCAAGGGGGGCGCTACGACAGTGACGAGGACCAGCAAGCCCTCGAGCCCCCGGGCCCTAGGGTCTTCAGCAGGGCCATCCGCAGCTCAACCCTCCCCGACCGCTTTCGACCACCGACCAACATCGTGAAGTATGACGGGGAGGTCGAGCCCAAGCTATGGCTCTCCGACTTCCGCTTGGGCTGCCAACTGGGCGGGGCGAAGAGCGACGACCGCGTGATCATACGCCAGCTCCCACTCTACCTCTCGGACACCACCCGTCGGTGGCTCGAGGGGCTCCCGCCGGATCGGATCCACGACTGGGCCGACCTAGTCAGGGTCTTCGATGGAAATTTCAAGGGGACTTGCGTGCGCCCAGGCAACCCCTGGGATCTACGACGTTGTAGGCAGACAGCGGACGAGCCCCTCCGCGACTTCGCTCGGCGATTCTCGAAGCAGCGCCTCGAGCTCCCCCACGTGCCTGATGAGGATGTCATCTCAGCGTTCCTCGCGGGCACGACATGCCAAGAGCTAGTCCACGAGCTAGGGCGCTTCCGTCCCAGGACGGTCGAGGATCTGATGGATCGTGTCACCAGCTTTGCCTCAGGCGACGAGGCAGTGGGGGCCTTTTTTAGCCGCTCCATGGACAAAGGCAAGGCGGTGGCCACGCCGGAGGGCTCGAGCAAGGGCAACAACGACAAGAACCACATCAACAACAACAAAAAGAAGAAGAACAAAGGCAAAGGTCAGAAGGCGAAGCGCGACGCCTATGACGACGACGATGAAGAAGTGCTCGTGGGTGCCCTCGAGCATAAGAAGCCTCGAGGCCCCCCTGATGGGGCTGTCTTCGACAAAATGCTCGAGGACCCCTGCCCTTATCACAAGGGTCCCACGAATCACAAGTTGAAGGACTGCCGAATGATGAAGGGCTTCTACTCCAAGCTCGGCGACAAGAAGGAAGACGCGCCTAAGGGCAAGGACAACAACCGACACAACGACGGGGACGCGGACGGCAACTTCCCCCCGGTACGCGACTGCTTCATGATCTACGGGGGCCCAACCGTCGGGCTCTCAGCTCGAGAGAGAAAGAAGGAGCGCCGGGAGGTCTTTGCACTCTGCCACGACGCCCCTCGGTATCTTGACTGGTCTGATGCGCCGATCACGTTTGACCGTGACGACCATCCGCACCATGTCGTAAATCCGGGGGCGTACCCCCTCGTCGTCGACCCCGTCATCGTCGACGTACGGTTCTCCAAGGTGTTGATGGATGGGGGCTCGAGCCTCAACATCATATACCTCGAGACCCTCGACCTCCTGAGAATTTCAAGGGACCAGCTCTGACCCAGCGTCGGGGGGTTCCATGGAGTCGTACCAGGGAAGAAGGCCCACCCCCTCGGGCGCATCGACCTACCTGTTTGCTTTGGCACGCTGACCAACTTCCGCCGGGAGACGCTCACCTTCGAGTGGTTGGGTTCCAAGGGACCTACCACGCCATCATCGGCAGGCCTGGCTACGCCAAGTTCATGGCGGTCCCCAACTACACATACTTGAAGCTCAAGATGCCGGGGCCGAAAGGGGTCATCACCGTCGACACCTCCTACGAACACGCGTACCACTGCGACGTGGAGTGCGTCGAGCGTGGGGAGGCCAACGTCCAAGTCGACTCGCTCGAGGCCCTGGCTGCCCTGGCCACCGAGGCCCCTGAAGCAAAGCGCCACGCCGACACCTTCGAGCCGGCAGAGCACCCCAAGCAGATACCCGTCGACCCAACCTCGACCGACGGAAAGACACTGGCCATCAGTGCCAGCCTCGAGCCTAAATAGCAAGCAGTGCTCGTCGACTTTCTCCGCGCGAACATCGACATGTTTGCGTGGAGCCCCTCGGACATGCCAGGCATACCGAGGGAAGTCGCCGAGCACGCCTTGGAGATCCAGGCCGGGTCCAGACCGGTGAAGCAACGCCTGCGCCGCTTCGACGAGGAGAAGCGTAGGATCATCGGCGAGGAGGTGCACAAGCTTTTGGCGGCCAGATTCATCAAGGAGGTATTTCACCCGGAGTGGCTAGCTAACCCTGTACTAGTTAGGAAAAAGAATGGAAAAATGCGGATGTGTGTAGACTACACTGGTTTGAATAAAGCATGTCCAAAAGTTCCATTTCCTTTACCTAGAATTGATCAGATTGTCGATTCCACTGCGGGGTGTGAAGTACTTTCATTTCTCGATGCGTATTCCGGCTACCACCAGATTAAGATGAAAGAATCCGACGAGCTCGCTACCTCTTTTATTACGCCTTTTGGTATGTATTGCTATATTATAATGCCCTTCGGCCTTCGAAACGCCGGGGCAACATATCAGCGTTGTATGCAGCATGTCTTTGGCGAGCATATAGGCAAAACCGTCGAGGCCTACGTCGATGACATCGTGGTCAAGACCAAGAAAGTCGGGGACCTCATCCGCGATCTCGAGACCACGTTCGAGTGCCTCCGGGCCAAGAACGTGAAACTCAACCCCGAGAAATGTGTCTTTGGTGTGCCTCGAGGCATGCTACTTGGCTACATTGTCTCACAACGGGGGATCGAGGCCAACCCCGAAAAGATCTCAGCGGTCACGAGGATGGGCCCAATTTGAGACCTCAAGGGCGTACAGAAAGTGACAGGCTTTCTAGCCGCTCTCAGCAGGTTCATCTCGAGGCTAGGGGAAAGGGCGCTACCCCTCTACCGCCTGCTGAAGAAAACGGAACGCTTTGCGTGGACCGTCGAGGCCGAGGAGGCCCTAACCAAGTTGAAGGGGTTGCTGACTTCCGCGCCAATTCACGTGCCACCACAACTGGCCCAGGGTGACGAGCCCCCCGAGCCTCTCCTCCTCTACGTGGCCGCAACCACCCAGGTGGTCAGCGCGGTTGTAGTCGTCGAGAGACACGAGGAGGGTCACGCTCTACCAGTCCAACGGCCGGTGTACTTCATCAGTGAGGTGCTCTCCGAGGCCAAGGTCCGGTACCCACACATCCAGAAGCTGCTCTACGGCATCATCATCACGAGGCGCAAGCTCCAGCATTATTTCCTCGCTCATCCCGTGACGGTGGTATCGTCCTTCCATCTCGGAGAGATCATCAACAACCGGGAGGCCACGGGGCGCATCGCCAAGTGGTCTGCCGAGCTGATGGGGGAGGCCATCACCTACGCTCGACGAAAAGCCATCAAGTCGCAAGCGTTGGCGGACTTTGTTGCTGAGTGGACCGACACCCAGCTCCCGCTGGCACAAATCCAAGCCAAGCTCTGGACCATGTACTTCGACGGGTCCCTCATGAAGACAGGGGCAGGTGTGGGCCTCCTCTTCATCTCACCCCTCGGAGTCCACATACGCTACCTGCTGCGCTTGCACTTCCCCGCCTCCAACAACGTCGCCGAGTACGAGGCCCTCGTCAACGGACTACGTATCACCCTCGAACTTGGGGTCCGACGCCTCGACGTTCGAGGGGACTCGCAGCTCGTCATCAACCAGGTCATGAAGGCCTGGAGCTGCATCGATCCCAAGATGGAGGCATATTGTGGAGAAGTGCGCAAGCTAGAAGACAAGTTCTACGGCCTCGAGCTCAACCACATCGCTCGAAAGTACAACAAGGCCGCTGACGAGCTGGCTAAGCTAGCATCCACGCGCGGCACCGTCCCACCAGATGTCTTCTCGAGGGACATTTTCGAGCCATCCGTCAAAATTGGCCCGGGGGCTGGCCCCTCGACGCCACCCTTCGAGCCGGACACGGGGGCTCGACCTTCAACGCCACCCCTCGAGAATGACCCCTCGACATCCGCTGAGGCGATGCAGATCGACGCACCCGCCTCTTCTTCATCACGACCCCTCGACTGGCGGACGCCCTTCCTCGACTACCTGACACAAGGCGTGCTGCCAGAAGACAAGACGGAGGCCCGACGCATCGCTCGAAGAGCCAAGACCTACATCATCTACGACGACGAACGAGAGCTATACCGTCGAAGCCCATCTGGAATCCTTCAGCACTGCATCCCCCTCGAGGAAGGACGCAGGCTCCTCGACGACATGCACTCGGGGGCTTGCGGCCATCACGCAGCGCCAAGGACCTTGGTGGGGAACGCCTTCCGCCAAGGCTTCTACTGGCCTACCGCCATTGGAGACGCCAAGCGCCTGGTTCGAGCCTGCCAAGGGTGTTAGTTCTACGCCAAGCAAACGCACCAGCCCGCGCACGCCCTGCAGATGATCCCCATCACCTGGCCGTTTGCCGTCTGGGGGCTCGACCTCGTGGGTCCCCTCAAGATGACAAATGGAAAGAACACGCATGTGCTCGTGGCCATCGACAAATTCACCAAGTGGATCGAGGCCAAGCCTATAGGCAACCCCACCTCCGAGAAGGTCGTCGAGTTCATCTTCGACATCATGTACCGGTTTGGGGTGCCTAACGTCATCATCACCGACAATGGCACACAATTCGCGGGCAAAAAATTCATCAACTTCTGCGACGACAACAACATCCGCGTGAACTGGGCCTCGGTCGCATACCCTCAATGCAACGGGCAGGTCGAGTGCGCCAACGGCATGATACTCCACGGGCTGAAGCCGAGACTGTTCAAGACCCTCAAGAATTTTGGAAAGGGGTGGGCTGCAGAGCTCCCCTCGGTGCTGTGGGGCCTCAGGACTACGCCGAGTCGAGCCACCGGGTTCACTCCGTTCTTCCTAACCTACGGCGCCGAGGCTGTCTTGCCTACGGACCTCGAGTACAGCTCCCCTCGACTTCAAGCCTACAACGAGCAAACCAACGACGAGAGGCTCGCCAACGCCAAGGACCAGCTCGAGGAGGCCCGAGACATGGCGCTCATCAACTCCGCACGCTACCAGCAAACACTTCGACGCTACCACGACAAACACGTGCGCAAAAGGGACCTGACGGTGGGGGACCTCGTGCTCCGACGGCTGCAAGATAATTGAGGGCGCCACAAGCTCGCCCCTCCATAGGAGGGCCCATACACCGTAGCTGAGGTGCTCAAGCCAGGAACATACAAACTCTATGACGGTCAAGGCAGGATCCTGGCGAATGCGTGGAACATATCTCAGCTACGTCGCTTCTACCCTTAAGGGCCTCAAGGCCTCGTACATTTTGTTGCTTTGTACAAACACGTCAAAAATGAATGAACAAACTCGCGCATTGTCTTTCATTTTTCTTAGCAACTTAAGGTAGCCTCGACCCTGCCTTGCTCAGGGTCGAGCCTCCCTCGGGGGCTGACAGGGGGGACCCCCTCCCCCCCGGACTCCGGAAAAAGCGCGCTTTTCTCTCCAAAAATTCGACCCTCATCTCGATTCGCATCTCGAGCGTACTAGCAACGTCTAAGTCCGTAGATACCTCGAGCCTCCAAGAGGCGGGGGACGTCGACGTAGACGGCCACCCACGCCCTCGGGCTATGGTACCCTACCTATGCCTCCCCTCGAGGAACTTGTGACGCGTATCGAAAGAACACAGACCAAGCCGGTAAAAACTCGAGCTAGCGACAAAGAGAAATGGTCGAATAAATTTGAAAAGAAAATAGCTTCTTTAAATAAATAAAGTCATACGCATATGATTGGCCTCGACAGGCCATAAGTCATGACGTGATTTTTTACAAGGGCCTCAACGCCCAAATTTGTCACGCAGGCCTCATTCCTCATCAGTCTGGAACTCCTCCTCAAGATCTTCTGCTGCGGGCTCAGCCTCGACGTCCGGGCCAGGAGGAGGGGGCCATCTACACCACTGTCTGCATCGGGAGGCAGCACGTCCTCCTCGAAGAGCTTGGCGAGCGCCGCCCCCGGCCTCTCCACCTTCTCCAGGATCTTGTCGACGCGGCGGTCGTTCCACTCTTCGTCCTTCCCCTCGATCTCGACGAAGCCCTTGGCAACGACGTTGACCGGGTAGCGGAAGCCGGAGCGGACAGCCGCGAGCGCCTGCTTTACGCCATGGTGGAGAGCGCTCTTGACGCGGTCCCGCGCGGCCATGTCAAAGAAGCACAGGGCATCGACTAAGGCGTCGCCTCGAGCCACCGCGCCCTCCGCCATGGCCACTAGGTCGGCACCCCACATGGAGCAGAGCCTGTAGAGGGTACCGCGCGCCCGCTCCGCCACCATGGTCTCACCCTGGAGTTGCTCCATGAGAGCCTGATTCGTCTCGCGGAGCTCCTCGGCGGTCTTCTCCAGATCTGTGCAACAAACAGAAAAGAGTAAGTCCGCGGCGTGGCAAGAATCCCGAAATCAAAGCAAGACAAAGCCGGAAGATTACAACAGTACCTTGGCAGTGCATGCCCAGAGCGTCGAAGTCGCTGGTAAGGACCCTGATGCGTTGCTCGAGCGTATGCTTTTGGGACAGCGCATCAAGATTTTGGCCCTTAAGCTCCTCGACCAGCTTGCCCGTCTGCGCAAGGGCCAGATCCTTCTGGATCACCTCCCGCCGAGCGGCAGCTAAGGCCTCCTGGGCCTCCTCCCGCGCTGCCTCCGCCACAGCCAGGGCGGTGGCGGCCTGGCTCTTGGCCTCCTCGGCCTCCTTCCCCGGCGCCTCCGCCGCAGACCGGGCGATAACGGCCTCGCTTCGGGCGTCGGCAGCCTCCTTCCTCGACGCCTCCACCACGGACAGAGCGGTGGTGGCCTCCCTCTTAGCCTGGGCGGCCTCGTCTCGAGCCGCCTGGGTCTCCGCCTGAGCGTCGCGGAGCCGGCCCGCCATCTGCGCGTTCCGGCCTAGCTCAGCGCGGAGCTCCTGGAGCTCCCCCTCCGCCCTCACGAGGGCAGCCGCCACCTGTGCGGACTTGTCTGCCTCCTCCACGAAGGCCCTCTCCGCCTGCGCGACGAGCTCAGTCACCTCCCTGAAGATCGACCGCGCCTCCGGCGGGACCCCCTGCTGAGTCGACCGCGCGACGGAGATATCGGCGTCGCGTAGAGGCGGGGGCTCGAGCAGTAGCGGATAGCTCGAGGGGTGGCTCGTCTCCAAGCTCTCCTCCACGCCGGCCGAGGGACCGGTCGTCCTCTCCGCCTCGTTCCCGGCCGGCCCCTCGGGCCTCTCCTCCCTCACCGGGTCTTCCGGCGTCTTGTTGTCCCCGGCCGGTGCCTCGAGAGCCCCCTCCAGCGCTGAGCCCTCCACCGGGGACGGCTCCTTCTCTAGCTCCTCCAGGAGCTCCTCCACCGTCGGTATCTGCTCTACCGACGTCTCCCCCTCCTTCTCCTTCTCCGCGGGTGCACGAGGCTCCATCGGAAGGGAATCTTGTCCAGCGGGCCGGCTCGCGTCGTCTGGGATCTCGAGGGCCGCTGTCTCCTCAGCCCCAGACGATGACGGAGCCGCGCCTGTCTCGGGTGCTCCCCCCGAGATGGTCGCCATGACAGGGGATGGAGTGGCCCTCTCGGTAGGCGCCACCGGAGGAGGAGGAGGAGGAGGGGGCGCTGCGATGGACGCAGTGGCGGCGGGCTTGGCGCCAGGAGCCGCGGTCCCCGCTGAAAAAGAGAACAACGTCGTCAGAATCAGGAAAAAGCCTCGACCCCCGTGGTCGACGGCGTCGGCCTCACCAAGATCCGTGGCGGCCATCTGACTTCCCCGAGCCATGGCTGCTCGAGCCTTCACCAGCCAAGCGGCCATTTCAGCGGAAGAAGGGGCCATACCTCGAGGTGCTTGGTCCTCAGCAGAGCTCGAGGTCTTGGCCCGCTTGGACACCGCAGGGTCCGCCTCCTGCCGGGAGCACTTTTCCCTGAAGAACCAGAAACGACACACATCACCAAAGGTAAAAAGGTAAAAGCCTCACTACCAACGGAATTGAGAAACGTTACTTACCCAAAGCGACGGCGGGACTTCTTCCCCGAGTCGCCGGACCCGCTTGGGGGCCTCGAGCCCGCCCCCTGGCTCGAGCCACGCCCCCGAGCCGTCTCCGTGTGGCTCGGATGGGGGGAAGGCTCCCGGTGCTTCCCGTGGCTCGACCCCGGCAGGGAGCTCTCCTTCTGTCTCTTGTCCCGGGGGGACGACCGCGTCTCCTTCAAGCGGTCCTCTTGGCGCCTTTCCTTGCGCGGGCTCCGGGACCTGCTCCGGCGCTCGTGCCGGCGGTCACTCCCCCCCGCGTCTGCCTCCTTCTCCCGGCGACAGTGCGGCGATAGGCTCCGGGATCGCTCGCGACTCCCGTCACGAGATGACCGGGAGCTCCCCCCTCGACGATCATGGTGGCGGGGGCTCGACGCCCCCTCATGTTGCCCGCTCTCCCGTGGGCTCGATGTCGTCCTCGACGACTTGCGACGGTCGGGCTCGGAGTCCCCCTCGGCGTGTTGACCGTTTCTCGAGGTCTGGCCCTTCTCGAGACCCCCCGCCTGGGTCGATGCGGTCGTGACCTCCTTCTGCGCCGCGGCGATAACACCCCGAGTTCGAGGCCTCTTCACGTAAGAGGGCACGTCCGGCATGGAGCTCGACGTGCCCTGAGCCTCCGACGAGGCGGGGCCTGGTGTGGCCTTCCGCTGCTGCGTCCCACGCGATCCATTCGCCGGGGGGATCTCCAGGATATTCTCCTGCACAGAAGAGCAGTCAGCCCTGATGTCGACGACCCCCGCGCGCCTCAGACGCGCATCCATCCCTTCATCGTCGCTCTCCTCCTCATCGTCGTCATCCTCCTCCGAGCTCGTGTAGTTGAGCTCGGGGGTGTGACACCCTAGTGTCAAACACTGCATTAGGAACCTCATTTAGCTACCAAAATGCATAAGCAATGCATTGCATCATTTCATGTGCATAAGAGTGCTTTTTGCCTTTTTGTTTATTTATTTGGATTTTGGTTTCTATTGGACTTGGTTGCTTAAGTGGATTTCTATCTTGGCAAATAGTTTTATAAAATAAAGATTATTGAGAAGAGTGCTTTTCATGTTGGCATTTTGACCTAGTTCAAAATAGTTTATCAAATAAAAATGAGTTAAATAAAATAGTTTATGTCTCAAAATTGGCTTTATTTATGTGAAGGTTGTAAAAATGGTTTTCAGAAAAAGTGTCTTATATGAAAGTTGTAGAGAAAATTATTTTGAGCAACTTTTATTTTTGGGTCAAAACCTAGTTTAGAGTTTTTGAAACTGTTTTTGAGTGGTCAAAGTTTGAAAAAATTTCGGAAAAAGAAAAAGGAAAACAATTTTTTCCCGGCGCCAGCCTTTCGGCCCATTCGGCCTTTCCGGCCCAACTCACCGCGCTGGCCCAGCGCTCGCCCGCTCGCCCGCGCGCGCGCCCGCCCGCGCACGGCGCGCCGGCCGGCCTGACACGGCCGCGCCATACGCCGGCCGAGCCGCCGCGTGGCCGGCAATCTCTGCGCCGAATCCGCCCTGGCCACTCCCCGCTCGATTCTTCTCCACCCGATCACGCAACGATCGCTCTCGCCCGCTCAGCGCTCGCCTCGCTCGCCGCGCACACGCCAGCGCCTGCGCTCGCCTCGCCCGCCGCGCCGCCGTGGCCCCCGCCACGACCACCGGTCGGCCAAGGCCCCGGCCAAGACCCCGAGCGCTCTCTCCGCTCCCTCACGCCCCCGCACACACACTCTCCCACTCTCGCTCGCACTCTCCTCCCCACGCCATCGTGCAAGAACGAGCGCTCTGCTCGCTCTCGCCGCGACCACCACCGCAACAACCCCCTTCACCGTTCCGGCCTCACTGGAGCGTCTCCCTCCGATTCCTTCCGCACGCCGCTCCGCCTCACCGTTGCACACGCGGTGCGCGCGCTTCCACCCCCGGCCGACCATCCCCGACACCGGAACGCGCCGTGCCTCCGTCGGCCGCCATTCGCCACCGCGGAGCCCGCGTCGTCGTTCCTCCCCGACCCGACCTCCACTGTCTCCCTCCTTCGCCGTCGAGCATCACCAAGCCAAGGCAAGGTGAGAACACCACCTAGTCTCAACGCTACCGCTCTCTCCCACCTCTCCTCCTCCGACCGAGCACCGCCACCGTCCGCCATGGCCGCTCGCGTGGCCAAGCTTCCTCGGAGCTTCCCGAGCCAAACCAATCACCTAGCTTGTTCCCCTAGGGTTAGTGAAGTGTGACGCACCCGGTAATTTCACCGGCGACCGCCGAAAACGGCGTAGCCGTATGCCGCTGCCGCCGCCGTCCGCCACCGCTCGCCGCCGACACGCTGCGGCCGTGCGCTGGCTAAATCATCCACACCACCCGATGCGCCTCGTCGAGACGAGTCCATCCAGCACCACACCGCCGCCGGAGACCTCACCGCCGGCGAGCAATTGCCGGTCAAACCTTCCCCTTGCTTCGCCCTCTCTGACGGGTGGGTCCCGTTGACCAGCAGACCCCGTGCGTAAGCCTCACCCGGTCCATGGACCACGTTCACGCAAGGCCGAGCCGGGAGATTTCAAATGTTTTTCTTTTTGGTTTTATTTTCTAGTGAAGCTTGTTATTTTTGTATAGCACGTTTTACAAGTTCAAATGAAGTACTTTCAGTTTTGCTAGCTTGTTTATGAGTAGATCTATCATGGAAAAATATGAAAGTATTTTTGGTGAAAGTTTTTGATACTGTTTTTATTTATTTCAGTTTATATGCTTTTGTGGAGATAAATGGAAACAAGTGCTTTCTGATTAAGATAATTTATGGAAAAATTTGTGTAGGTTTCTTATCATGTTTTGCACCTATGAAAAATATATGAGGCACTGTTTATGTAGAAAAGGTTTCTCTTATAGTTTAAAGTCCTTTTTGGCTGATTTCTAATAATAAATGTTAGGGTGCTTTATGTGTAAAAATAAATCATGGTAAAAATTATACAGTCTCTTTGCATGATGTTTTAGTGAGGAAAAATGTAAGCATGAATTGTTATGTGAAGAGATATGGAGTTGCTTTACAAATGTACTTTTCTGTATATTTCTATGGAAATTCATGTAAGAAATAATATAATGTTTCTGTTCATGGAACTTCCTTGATAAATATGAAATGTGAAGTAGAATTTGGGAAAAATATAAATATGAGTTTAGCACCCTTTTCCAATAGGGTTGCAGTTCAATTGGGTTATTTTGGAATAGATTTGTTTATTTTGTGTAGGCTTGTATGTTTATGCTCTGTCAGCAAGTTTTCTACAGTAGAATGCTTATGAGTAGTTGAAGCTAGGAAAATTATGAAATCTGCTGTTTGACACCTTTTGTGTGAAAAGTTAGTTCAAAGCACCTTTTGAGCAGTTTATTTGTTCTTTTTATATCTGTTATTCTGCATTTTATCTCTGGCTGAAAATTGTTCAGTGAAGTCCAGTAGATGTTAATTGCCTCCTAGAATTTTTGTGGATTTTTCTGAGTTCAGAAAAATGCACTTGCAGTTCAAACCTGAGTTCTTTTGAAATTATTAAATAAGAAAAAGGTGAAATATTGGATTTTGTTTTATGAGATAAATAAGTATTTACCTCAATGTCAAAAGTGGTTCAACAAGTTGGTTTTGTTGGTTTGCAAGAGGTGTTACTTTTCTTACCACCGCATCTCGCACCACGTATTATCTATTTATCATTTTCAACCGCATTGCAATAGGATCGACAGTTCACGAGCAAGACCAGGAGCAGGAGACAAACGTTGAGCAGGAGATTCCGAAACTTCATCAAGCCGAGGAAGTCGACCCCGCGGCCGACACTAACCTGCCTGAGTGCCCCTCCCACGAGGCCTCAGTCTTCTCTCAAGGCAAGCCCCGGAACATTTTAAGCCTCCTGTCTTTTGCAATTAAAATTACTTGAGTCCTTTTATGTTGTGATGCATTAGGTATAGGAGTTGATTGAATCCTACTTGCTGCATTATCATTCCTTGATTATTGATTATACCTGCCTTGTTATCCTGTTACTTATTTACAATGTAGAATTGTTTAGCCTGCTTAATAAAAGTAGTAGTTAAGGGTGTTTCCGTAATACCCTGATGGGTATTTACCGGATCACGGTTGGCTATATTTGCTATCGTGGAAAAAGAACCTGAGTAGTAATGAAATACGGTCAACTGAAAGGCAACGCACAAGTTTGGAAACTTGGGGCAGTCCGTCCGTTGGATCGTGTAGGTTTGTATCGATGTTGGCCCTCGTTCATTTTTGAACGCGCCCTTTTACTTAGGGATACGTCGGTGCCGTAATCATCGACCCCAAAGCCGGTTAGAAGTTGTTCAGGCCGGAATCAACCCGAGTCGCGCCCTCTAGTATGGAAATGCGATCTGCCGCGTGAGGCCATCGCCAGGTTCCAATTGGGCGGTCCGTGCTTGAACCGCGACGATTACCACCATGAACAAGCGTCGAGCGGTTGCCCAATGCATGGACCCGACGGGGAAAGTGTGGGCTGGTATTAAAGGACTTTCACCTGCTGGTTTGGAATTCGATTCGAGTCGCCGTCTCCCCCGGTTAGTGGGAAACTTTGGCGAGCTTCACCACGATACAACTCCATGTGATGTTTAAAGGTTCAACTAAAATGTGGATAAGTCAACTGGATATGGTTATTTTATTTGTTGTTAGACTCAAGTGGGTGAAATAGTTCAGGTGCAAACCAAGAGTAAGAGATAGGTCTAAAAACCTGACGGCTCATCAATGGCATTAATATTCCTTATCGTACCCTTGAGCTTTTCGCAACTAAAAATCCCAGCTCCACAAAAAAGGGCCTTGCGTATCCTTGGTGTCTTTATTTTCAGTTGGACGGGTAAGTCTAGCTGAGTACATTCCCGTACTCAGGGTTTATCCCGTTTGTTGCAGATGGCCAGGTGTATTATGGCTATTGTAAGCACCGCCTCTACCCAGTGGAAGGTGATGAGGAGTAGGCCCCGGGCAGGGTCGTCCAGAAGCTTCCCCTTTTCTTTTGCTGATCTGAGACTCCTGATGGCACATTATCTAAAAAGGGAAGAGTGAGTTGTGTTGAGTTTAAGTATCAAACAATGTTTTATTGGGACCACATGTGTAGTGGTCGTGTTTCAAACTTATTTAAGCTTCCGCACTTTAAATTCGGGTTTGTAATAACTCCGTCTTAAATTCGCACTCTGATGTTTTAAATTCGGTTCGATTATCCTGTGTTGTATTTTTTTTGCGAATGTAATTCTTGGACGATGTGATCCTGTATGTTGTATGTTGATAGAAATCCTTCGAGATTTCCGGACTACCAGGGTTATATGGGTTCAAGTATGAGTCGATGTCAGACGGATTTGACTAAGACGGTACTTGAGCTCTTATAATCAGGACGGTTCCGCCACAGGGGGACTCCTCTCCAGGCTGCTGGTTACGACGAGCCTTCGCTAGCCTCTGATCCCGATCCACCCGACGCAAGTTCTTCTCTTTCTCTTTCTTCTTCTTTGCATCCTTACTCTCCTTATCTTTTTGAGCAGAGAGGCGCCTCACCTGTCTTTCCGCGGCGTCCTCCCTCACCGGGGGCCTCGACGCGTGATGTGTGAACGCCCCCTGCAAAAAGAAACTTGATGAGAAAAATCACAAGGAGAGTAAACAAGATTCGAAGAAAGAGAAACGAGGGGAGGCTCGAAACAGCCTAGCCTGAGGAAGGCTTACCGGGTCGAGACACCCCGCGTCGGGTGCCATGGCGATCAGGTTGGTCTCCTCAGGGCGGAACGGCCCATGGATCGGTGCCCTCGTTCCGAGACAGCCTCTCCTCGGCCATCCTCGACCTGTTCAGCTCCTCGAGCGGGGCATTTGGCCCCATCTCGTACTTGAGAAGGGGGCGGTCCGCCAGAGGAAGGACCCTCCGCTGGTGGAACGCCCAAATAACCACCTGAACGGTCAGTCCCTTCTCCTCCACCAGCGACCACATCGCATTCATTAGCGTCATCAGGTGGCGCCGCCTGTCCGCCACAACGCCCCAACTCCACATCTCAGGGCGCTTGGTGATGATCCTGCCGGTGTACTGCGGAAGGAGCCCGTCCTCGTTCCGCAGGTAGAACCAGTGGTCGTCCCACCCCGCCTGGTTGGTGGAAAGCTTGTAGTGGAGGTAGTGATGGGGGACGTTGGCCGACGAGGGACCGGTCCTCGCGGTAATGGTGAGGGAGCCCGCGCGCGCGAGCCTCCTCCCGCTCGGCTTTACGGCCTTATGAAAGAGCTCGCCCCGGAAGAGGTGGACGAACATCTCCCAATGAGGCTCGATCTTCAAATATCCCTCGCACACCGCGGAGTAGATGGCGGCGTGCGAGATTGAGTTGGGGGAGAAGTGCTGTAACTCCACCTCGAAGTGGTGAGCCAGCCCCCGCATAAAGCGGCTCGGCGGAACGCCAAGCCCCATGCGGTGGTAGCGCGTGTGACACCCTAGTGTCAAGCACTGCATTAGGCACTGCAATTAGCTACTAAGAAGCATAAGCAATGCATTGCATCATTTCATGTGCATGAGAGTGCTTTTGTCCTTTGTTTATTTATTTGGATGTGGATTTCTATTTGACTCGATGATTTAAGTGCATTTCTGTTTTAGCAAAGAGTTTTATAAAATAGAGAATATTGAGTAGAGTGCTTTTCATGTTGGAGTTTTGACCTGGTTCAGATTAGTTGTAAATAAAAAATAAGTCAAACAAAATGGTTTATGTTGCAAAACTGGCTTTATTTATGTGGAGGTTGTAAAAATGGTTTTCAGAAAAAGTGTCTTATATGAAAGTTGTAGAGAAAATTATTTTGAGCAACTTTGATATTTGGGTCAAAACCTAGTTTGGAGTTTTTGAAACTGTTTTGAATGGTCAAAGTTTGAAAAGAATTTAGAAAAAGAAAAAGGAAAACGTTTTCTCCCGCGCCCCACCTTTCGGCCCATCTGGCCTTTCCGCCCAACCGCCCGCGCCGCTCACCGCGCAGCGCCGGCCCAGCTCGCCCGCTCGCGTGCGCCGGCCCGCTCCCGCACTCGTCTGCGCGCCGCGCGCGCCGCGCACCGCCGCCGGCCTGACGCCCGTGCCGTACGCCGGCCGCAAGCGCCGCGTGGCCGCCTTCGCCCGCACCGTACCCCGCCCGCCCTATCGCCGCAAGATCGTTGCTCGCTCGATCACGCCACGATCCCCGCTCGCCAGTCGCCGCTCGCCTCGCCTGCCGAGCCCTGCTGCCCGCGCGCGCCGCACACCACGCCGTGGCCCCCGCCACGACCGGCCGTCCGCCGCTCCGACGACCAAAACCCCGAGCGCACCGCACTCCCCTCTCCCCACTGCCATTCCACTCGCCCGCTCTCACTCCCGCTCTCCCTCTCCGCTCCCACGAACGCGCAAGCATCCGCCTCTCTCGCCGACCGTTCACCACCATCACTCCCCTCCGCCGTTCCGGCCACACCCGACCACCACCATCCAATCCCTCTCGCCAGCCTCTCCGCCTACGCCGTGCACACGCCGTGCGCACGTCGTCATCCCCGACCGAGCCCCGACGCCGCCGTAGGACGAAGCGCCTCTTTCGGTCCGTCAGTCGCCACCGCCGAGCCGCAACGCCGTTCTTCCCCAACCCGAGCTCCACCGACTCCTCTTCTTCATCATCGAGCTTCACCGAGTCAAGGCAAGGTGAGAACACCTATCCACCTCAATGCTACCGCTCCCTATCTCACTCTTCTCCCCGGCCGAGCGCCATGGGCGCCGCCGCGGACCTCGCTCGTGGCCAAGCTCCTCTGGAGCCATCCGAGCCAAACCAACCCCGTAGCTTTGCTCCTTAGGGTTCACTCGAGCTTTTGCCTCCCCAATTTCTCCGGCCGCCGCCGGAAACGGCGTAGCCGCGCGTTGCCGCCATCACCGTGCGCCGCCGCTCGCCGCCGGCATACTCCGGCCGTGCGCTAGCCAAACCACCTACACCACTCGATGCGCCTCGTCGAGGCGATTTCACAAGCCTAGCTTCCCCGCCGACGACCTCACCGTCGGCGAGGAATCGACGGTCAAACCTCTCCCCTGTTTTCCGTCTCGCCCGAGCCTCCGAGCGAGGCCTCGGACGGGCGATTATTTTCCGCCTCGCCCGAGCCTCCGAGCCAGGCCTCGGACGGGCGATTGTTTTCCGCCTCGCCCGAGCCTCCGAGCCAGGCCTCGGATGGGCGATTGTTTTCCGCCTCGCCCGAGCCTCCGAGCCAGGCCTCGGACGGGCGATTGTTTTCCGCCTCGCCCGAGCCTCCGAGCTAGGCCTCGAGCGAACCCTCGGGCGCTGTCTCGTTCGAGCCGGGCCTCGAGCGAACACACACCTACCGCCGTGCGCTCGAGCCAGCTTGGTCGAGTGGACTGGGCCAAAAACCCCGTTTGGGCTAGAATAAAGTTTTTCTTTTTTTTTAGTTTTCTGCTCAGTAACTAAGTTTGTTAATTTTGCTATAATTAATCTGTAGCTCTGTTAATTATGAAATTCAGTTTTGCTAGTTTGTTTATGAGTAGATCTACCATGGAAAAATATAAAAGTATTTTTGGTAGGAGTTTATTTTGCTATTTTCGTTTATTCCAGTTTATATGCTTTTGCTAAGATAAATGGTTATATATGTTTTCTGGTTGAGTTAATTCCTGGAAAATTTTGTGTAAGTTTATTATCCTGTTTTACACCTGTGAAAAATATATGATGCACTGTTTATGTAGAAAAAGTTTCTATCACGGTTAAAAGTCCTTTTTGGTTGATTTCTTAGGATAAATGTTAAGGTGTTTTATATGTCGAGATAAAATGTGGGAAAATTTGTATAGCCTTTGTTTATGATATCCAAGCTGAGAAAAATGTAAGAATGATATGTTGTGTGGAGAAATATGAAGTTGTTTTACAAAGGTGCTTTTCTGTGTTTTCCTTTGAAAATTCATGTAAGAAATAATATAATGTTTCTGTTCATGGAACTTTCTTGATAAGCATAAAATGTGAAGTAGAATCTGGGAAAAATATGAAATAGAGTTGTGCACCCTTTTACAGTAGGGTCGTAGTTCAAAGTACCTTTTTGGGCAGTTTGCTTGCCATTTTTATATCTGCAGTTCTAAATTTTATTTTTGGCTGAAATTTGTTCAGTGGAGTCCAGCAACTGTTGTTTGCCTTCTGAAATTTTCGTGGATTTTTCTGAGTCCAAAAAAGTGCACTTGCAGTTCAAACCTAAGTTTCTTTTGATTTATTAAATAAGAAAAAGGTGAATAAATAGATTTTGTTTCATGAATTAAATAAGTATTTACCTCAATGTCAAAAGTGGTTCAACAAGTTGGTTTTGTTGGTTTGCAAGAAATGCTCTTTCTCATACCACACATCTTGCACCCGTATTGTAATTATTTATTATTCGTCGCATGCAATAGGATCGACACTCGCGGAGCCCGAGCAGGAGCCAGAAGCAAACGCCGAGCAGCAGATTCCGGAGCTCCAGCAAGCCGAGGAAGTCGACCCCGCCAGCGACACTAACTTGCCAGAGTGCCCCTCCCACGAGGCCTCGGTCTTCACCCAAGGCAAGCCCCGGAGCATTCTAACCATCCTATTATTTACAATTAAATTACTTGAGTCCTTTTATATTGTGATGCATTAGGTTTACGAGTTGGAATGAATCCTACTTGCTGCATTACCATTCCTTGGTTATTGATTAATATCTACCTTGTTATCCTGTTATTTAATTACAATGTAGAATTGCTTAGCCTGCTTAATAAAAGTAGTAGTTAAGGATGTTTCCGTAATACCCGGATGGGTATTTATCGGATCACGGTTGGCTATATTTGCTATCGTGGAAAAGAACCTGAGTAGTAATGAAATACAGTCAACTGGGAGGCAAGGCACAAGTTTGGAAACTTGGGCAGTCCATCCGTTGGATCGTGTAGGTTTGTATCGATGTTGGCCCTCGTTCATTTTTGAACGCGCCCTTTTACTTAGGGATACGTCGGTGCCGTAATCATCGACCCCAAAGCCGGTTAGAAGCTGTTCGGGCCGGTCTCAACCCGTGTCGTGCCCTCTAGTATGGAAATTGCGATCTGCCGCGTGAGGCCATCGCCAGGTTCCAATTGGGCGGTCCGTGCTTGAACCGCGACGATTACCACCACGAACAAGCGTCGAGCGGTTGCCCAATGCATGGACTCGACGGGGAAAGTGTGGGCTGGTATTAAAGGTCTTTCATCAGCTGATTTGGAATTCGATTCGAGTCGCCGTCTCCCCCGGTTAGTGGGAAACTATGGCGAGCTTCACCACGATACAACTCCATGTGATGATTTAAGGTTCAACTAAAATGTGGATAAGTCAACTGGATATGGTTATATTATTGATTGGTAGATTCAAGTTAGTGCTCTAGTACAGGTGAAAAACCTAGAATTAAGGAATAAGTCTAAAAATGATAGCTCATCTTTATCATTAATTACCTCTTATCTAAAATTAAGCTTTTCGCAACTAAAGATCCCAGCTCCACCTCAAAAGCCTTGCATACCCTTGGAGTCTTTATTTTCAGTTGGACGGGTAAGTCTAGCTGAGTACATTCCCGTACTCAGGGTTTATCCCGTTTGTTGCAGATGGCCAGGTGTATTATGGCTATTGTAAGCACCGCCTCTACCCAGTGGAAGGTGATGAGGAGTAGGCTCACGGCAGGGTCGTCCAGAAGCTTCCCTTTTTCTTTTGATGGTCTGAGACTTCTAGTGGCACATTATCTAAAAAGGGAAGAGTGAGTTGTGTGAGTTGGTTTTATCAAACAGTGTTTATTTGGACCACGTGTGTGGTGGTCGTGCTTTAAACTATTTCAGCTTCCGCACTTTTAAACTCGGTATTGTAATAACTCCGTTTTAAATTCGCACTCTGATATTTTAAATTCGGTTTTGTTTTCGTTATGATGTATCTTTACGAATGTAATCGTTGAACGATGCGATCCTGTATGATGTATGGTGTTAGAAATCCTTTGAGATTTCTAGACTACCGGGGTTGTATGGGTTCAAGTATCAGTCGAAGTCAGACGGATTTGGCTAAGATAATACTTGAGCTCTTATAATCAGGACGGTTCCGCCACAGCGCGTGAAGCTCACCACATACCCCTCCGGCGGGTGCGGCTCCTGGTGGTCCGCCGATGGGAGAATCCACCACGCGGGCCCCTCCTGCGGGTTGGGGCGGAGAAGCCCCTGGCCCACCAGTGACTCCAGTTCGGGCTGCGACGTCTTCGTCGAGCGCCAGTCTTCGGCCGACAGCACCTGGGTCTGGGCGGCCATGGCGGCGACGGCGCGGATCTGAGCGGCGGACGGGCGGCCGGGAAGGTTACCAATCGCTAGCTTGGGGAGAAGGCTTGTGGGATCTGCGGCGGCTGTGAAGGCAAAGGCAAAGTAAAGAGTCCCTCACCCCTCACTCGATATTTATAAAAGAAAACCCCAACGGGCGGGGTCTCCCACGGCAGAGGAAAGGTAACCGCACACGTTTAATGTGCCCACCTAACCACGTCTCGAGCCGGTTGACAGGTACACGCGGCAACTCCCCATTCGCTCAACTACCAGGGCCCACCGCGACAGCCACTCCGACTTCACGTCCGTCGCCCTGGCGCCACGATCTCCGCTCCCTGACAGTTTCGGCCTGAAAAGGCGCGCCCAACTGGCAGAAGGATTCCAAACGACGGAGGCTTCTTCAAGAAGGTAAAAACGGGCCCCGGCCCTTCTAAGTCTCGAGGCAGCGAAGGCTGGCCCTCGAAGAGGGTTCGACAGCCGGCTTTGAGCACCTGAGTCAGGGACACCAAGGGGTGCCACTCGCAGCATCACTCGAGGGCCAAGCCCTCGAGGCCCCTCACGTGTATCCAAGGCAGGGCGCACGACATGCAGTGAGATCCCCTCGGAGGGAGGCATCGAGCCACCGGGTCCTATCGAATGGGCCCGACATTCCTGCAGACCGAGCACCCATGCTTTATGAGATCGCCTCTGGGCTTCAGTCGACCCTATCGAACGGGGCACGAGGTCTCACTTGGATTCCCCCGTTACCAGCTCACCGGGAACCTCGATACTCGCCCGCCCGTGGTAGTACGAGACATCCCCCCTCGCATCCGATCGAAAGGACTCGCGGGATGACAAGCCAGGGCAACTGACGTGCCGGACAGCTCGAAGAGCCGGCCGGTCGGTTCAGCCTGGCACCCCTCGACGAAAGAGGGTCGAAAAACTCGGGGGCTCGACACTCCCGAACCTAAAAAACGTAACTAACGCTCACACTCGCGAAAAAGCCCATGAAGGAGTCCTAACCACTCCCCCATGGCCTCGGGGGCTACTGTCGGGGGACCACGAAACGGGTACCCCCAATCAACGCAAAACAAATAAGTTAAACCTAGGGCACCAATAAATAGGAGACCTAACTAGGCTAACCCTCCAGAAAACCAACCCCACGAGGCCTACAACACCGGCCTACCGCCAGGGAGCCCGGGCCCGCCAAAGCCTTGCCGACCGCCTCATGATAGCCTACCCCTCGAGCCCCGGCACATAGGCCTCGAGCCTACTACAGCCGTGCACCTCCTCAAGACCCACGAGGGGACCTCGGGCCTCTCCAACACGGTATCTATCCCTCGAGACACATCATGCCTCCCTCGAGCAGCGCCAGGCATCGGATACCAGCCCCATACTTCGCATTTAATGCGTCCACCTACTCCGGTCACATCCTCTGGTACACGACGTATGCCACAGTGAACCGGGGCCAGAGTCAAACCTCGTTTTCACCACAAGCATGGGCAAAAAGGCACAAGTACAACACTGTTAGGCCATACCCTGCACTATAGCACACTCGAACCACATCTCGAGACCCGGATTCCCGCTGTACGGCCAGGTTTTCCAGAACTTGCCCATACCTGCGGGGGCTCGAGCCCCCCGTAGACACCACCTCGAGGCCGGCCCTGCGCCCCTCGAGCCCTGACTGCTTTCATGCTATTGGAGGACAGGTACCCCAAGACCCGGAGGGACCCTGCCACGTCCTGTACATGTCGGAATGGGCGCGGCACGACCACCACGTCGCCACGCCTCCACGTCCGCACCCGGGATGGAAGTCACGCTTCAAGGACGCCTCAACAGCAACCCCCACGTCGGCTCCAGTGACCCCGACAAGACAGAATTCCAACCCTTCCCGGTATTGGGCGTTGTACATGTCACTCCTGTGTAACCCTGACCTCCTCTTGTTCTATAGAAGAGGACACCAGGGCCCTTCACGCGGGGGGTCCAGCCCACACACACGAGTCCAGACTCTCGTCCACGCTCATTGAGCTTGTATTGCCCCTGTACAAGCACTTAGGTGCAAGTAATACAAGAACCTCCTCCCCCGATGGACGTAGGGCCTTCTTTGCCCGAACCAGGATAAACCCTTGTGTCATCTTGCATCACCATCCAGAAAGAGAGCACGCGATCATATTACTAGTTGGTGTCATACGCCCGGGGCCGAAACACCGACAATCATACTTAGGGAAGTGAGGTAGATTCTTGTATTACATTCATAGTTCACTTACATTAGGATTTGTAGTTCCTTTTAGGATCCCGGTTGTGCCGTTTCTTTGTGTCGGTAGTACTGGTGTTCTACACCCGGTAGTACCTACCCAAACAAACCGGCCTCTCCGGTTGATATCTAATTACATCTTCTAGTTTGTGAAGTTGCAGATTGTTAAAAATCACCTATTCACCCCTGTCGGGGGTCCACAAAAGGGGTACCCCCAATCAACGCGAACAAATAGGTTAAACCTAGAACACCGGTAAATAACAAACCTAACTAGCCTAACCCCCTAAAGAGACCAACCCCTCGAGGCCCACAACGCTGGCCCGCCAAGCCAGGCCTCGGGCGAACGCGCGCTCTCCGTCGCGCCCAAGCCCTCCGAGCCAGGCCTCGGGCGAGCACTCACTAAAACCTCGAGTCCTAGCATATAGGGCTCGAGCCCCCCACAGCCGAACACCGCCTCTCGAGACCCCACGCGGGGACCTCGAGCCTCTCTGGCACGGCAGCCTATCCCTCGAGACGCTTTTATGCTTCCTTCGAGCGGCGCAGACATCGGATGCCAGCCCCATACCGCGCATTTAATGTCTCCACCTATGCCAGTCACGCCCTCTGCAGCCCGACGTGTACCACAGTAACCAGGGCAGAGTCAAGTCTCGTTTTCACCATAAGCATGGGCAAAAAGGCGCCAGTACAGCACTGTTAGCCATGCCCTGCACTGACGCACGCTCGAGCCCATCCCGGAGCCTGGGTTCCCGCTGTACGCCCGGGGCGTCCCGGGACTTGCCCATACTCGCGGGGGCTCGAGCCCCCCGTAGGCGCCACCTCGAGGCCGGCTCCGCGCCCCTCGAGCCCTAACCGTTTTCACGCTATTGGAGGACAGGTACTACAAGACCCCGAGGGCCCCCGCCACGTCCTGTACACGCCGGAATGGGCGCTGTACGGCCCCCACGCCGCCACGTCTCCGCGTCCGCACCCAGGATGGAGGCCACGCTCCAAGGACGCCACAACAGCGACGCCCACGTCAGCTCCAATGGCCCCGACAAGACAGGATTCCTACCCTACGCCATATCGAGCGCTGTACATATCTATCTCGTGTAAACCCTGGCCTCCTCTTGTTCTATAAAAGGGGACGCCAGGGCCCTTCGCGCGACAGGGACAAGACACAGGTCCACGGTTACACAACACACGAGTCCACACACGTACACACTCGAGACCGGACTCCGGTCCACGCTCATTGAGCTTGTATTTGCCCCTGTACAAGCACTTAGGTGCAAGTAATACAAGAACCTCCTTCCCCGCTGGACGTAGGGCCTTCTTTGCCCGAACCAGGATAAATCCTTGTGTCATCTTGCATCACCATCCAGGAAGAGAGCACGCGACCATATTGCTCGTTGGTGTCATACCCCCGGGTTCGAAACACCGACAGTTGGCGCGCCAGGTAGGGGCTTTCGCGTGTCGAGTCGGTTTCTCGCTGTTTCCTGGATGGCTGCTTCGACTCCTTCGTTCTCTGCCGGTGCCGTCATCTGGTTCGGAAGCCTCGAGTTCCTGGCCACCGACAACGGCAACGAGCTGACCTTGCTCTCCACGGAGGGCCCGGGTGGAGGGCGTGTCACGCCACCCCGCGCGAGGAGCGTGGCACGTCACCCACACCACCACGCGTCGCCACCCCGTGAGCGGCGCTGTCGTCACCATCGTCGCCAGGCACAGGCGGTGCCGGCGGCGTACACCCACTTCCCGTGGCCGGCGCGAAGTTCCCGAGAGAGGAGCCTGCCCGGCGCGCGGCCGGAGACTTCCAGGGCGCGCCCGCGCCCACCCAGCGATTTCGCATTCATCATGCGCACGGACCAGGAGCCAGGCCAGAGGCCTCTGAGCCGTGCGCCGTCGAGGCCACCCAGCCTCCTCCCGCACGGGGTGTACCATGCTCGACGCCGGCGGTTCCCGTTCGGCCTCGACAACTCCGCAGCAACCTACGCCCGCCAGCTCAACGAGCGCAGTCGGGGCCGACCGCCGGCGGAGCAGGAGGAACGCCCGGGCGTGCTACTGCAGGCCATGGCCAACCTGGAGATCGTCCAACCCGCGCGCGTCGACCGCGGCCTCTCACGAGCCGTCGGGCCACCTCGTCAAGCCACCTTCGGGGAGTGGTACCGTGAGCTGCAGACCCGGCACGAGCCAAGGCGGCGCGGCATCACCAGCTCCGGCTCCGATGAGTACGACTACCATGACCCTGACCTCTGGGACCCTACCAGGGAGTGTTTCCAGCTCGAGGGGGTCGCGGACGATGCCAAGGACGACGGCGACGACGACACCAGGCCGGCGCTCAACCTCGAAGGGCCCAGAGACGTGGCTGCGGCAGGCGGGTCACGTGTTCAGGGGAGGAACGAACCCCCGGCACCGGCTGTACCATCCCAACACAGCGACGACCGAGCGGGCGGCTCGCGCAGCTACGGGAGGCCATCGCCAAGGCTGAGGAGGACCGACAACGCCTGCTGCAGCTCGAGAAAACCCTAGCACAAGAACCAGCCCAGCCTCGAGGCGCCGGCGTTCGTGGCCGGGCTCGAGAGGTCCACCGGCAGAGAGATCCTCGAGGACGAGGCGCCAGCACGCCCCGAGGCGCGTTTCCCGCGAGCGGGCAGCAGAACGTGGTGGCGGCGGCGATGCTGCTCCGTGATCTACCCGCCGTCTCCAACCCTGACGCTAGGCGCATGCTCGGGGAAATGAAGAACCTCCTCGAGACAGCCGCTGTGCAGCAGACCGAGAGCTCGGCGTCACGCCGGTGCGGAGCAGCCTCGGTGAAGCCGGCGGACACGCCCCGCAACGAGCGCGAGGCATCCGTCCACCAACCTGACGCCTCTGGAGCTAGGCCAGTCCGCGAACGGATCATCGACAACCGGCCACCTCGAGACCCCAATGACGCCCGTAACAACATCAACCGACGGCGCAAGGACAAGGGGGCCCAAGAGCGCGGCTATAGCGCCATCGAGGGGGCGCTACGACAGTGACGAGGACCGGCAAGTCCTCGAGCTCCCGGGCCCCAGAGTCTTCAGCCGGGCCATGCGCAGCTCAACCCTCCCCGACCGTTTCCGACCGCCGACCAACATCGTGAAGTATGACGGGGAGGTCGAGCCCAAGCTCTGGCTCTCGGACTTCCGCCTAGGCTACCAACTGGGCGGAGCGAAGAACGACGACCGTGTGATCATACGCCAACTCCGACTTTACCTCTCGGACACCGCCCGCCGGTGGCTTGAGGGGCTCCCACCGGATCGGATCGACGACTGGGCCGACCTAGTCAGGGTCTTCGACGGGAATTTCAAGGGGACTTGCGTGCGCCCAGGCAACCCCTGGGACCTATGGCGTTGCAGGCAGGCAGCGGACGAGCCCCTCCGTGACTTTGCTCGACGGTTCTCGAAGCAGCGCCTTGAGCTCCCCCACGTGCCTGATGAGGACGTCATCTCAGCGTTCCTCGCGGGCACGACATGCCAAGAGCTAGTTCATGAGCTAGGACGCTATCGTCCCAGGACGGTCGAGGACCTGATGGATCGTGTCACCAGCTTTGCCTCCGGCGACGAGGCAGTGGGGGCCTTCTTTGGCCGTTCCACGGACAAAGGTAAAGCGGTGACCGCGCCGGAGGGCTCGAACAAAGGCAACGACGCCAAGAACGACAACAATAACAGCAACAAAAAGAAGAAAGAACAAACGCAAAGGTCAGAAGGCGAAGCGCGACGCCAATGACGACGACGACGAAGAAGTGCTCGCAGGCGCCCTCGAGCCTAAGAAGCCCGAGGCCCCCTGACGGGGCTGTTTTCGACCAGATGCTCGAGGACCCCTGCACTTATCACAGGGGCCCCGTAAATCACAAGTTAAAGGACTGCCGACTGTTGAAAGGCCACTACTCAAGCTCGGCGATAAGAGAGAAGACACGCCTAAGGGCAAGGATAACAATCGGCGCGGCGGTGGGGATGCAGACGGCAACTTCCCCTCGGTGCGCGACTGCTACATGATCTACGGGGGGTCGACCGTCGGGCTCTCAGCTCGAGAAAGAAAGAAGGAGCGCCGGGAGATCTTTGCACTCGGCCACGACGCCCCCCGGTATCTTGACTGGTCTGATGCGCCGATCACGTTCGACCATGACGACCATCCGGACCGTGTCATAAACCCGGGGGCGTACCCCCTCGTCGTCGACCCCATCATCGTCGACGTACGGTTCTCCAAGGTGTTGATGGATGGGGGCTCGAGCCTCAACATCGTATACCTCGAGACCCTCGACCTCCTGGGGATTTCAGAGGGTCAGCTCTGACCCAGCGTCGGGGGATTCCACGGAGTCGTACCAGGGAAGAAGGCCCCCCCCTCGGGCGCATCGACCTGCCGGTTTGCTTTGGCACGCCGGCTAACTTCCGCCAGGAGACGCTCACCTTCGAGGTGGTTGGATTCCAAGGGACCTACCACGCCATCATCGGCCGGCCAGGCTACGCCAAGTTCATGGCGGTTCCCAACTACACGTACTTGAAGCTCAAAATGCCCGGGGCCAAAAGGGTCATCACCGTCGACACATCCTACGAGCACGCGTACCACTGCGACGTGGAGTGCGTCGAGCGTGGGGAGGCAAACGTCCAGCTCGACTCGCTCGAGGCCCTAGCCGCCATGGCCACCGAGGAGGCCCCTAAAGCGAAGCGCCACGCTGGCACCGTCGAGCCGGCGGAGCACACCAAGCTGATACCCGTCGACCCGACCTCGACCGATGGCAAGACGCTGGCCGTCAGCGCTAGCCTCGAGCCTAAATAGGAAGCAGTGCTCGTCGACTTCCTCCGCGTGAAAATCGACATGTTTGCGTGGGGCCCCTCGGACATGCCGGGCATACCGAGGGACGTCGCCGAGCACGCCTTGGAAATCCAGGCCGGGTCCAGACCGGTGAAGCAATGCCTGCGCCCCTTCGACGAGGAGAAGCGTAGGATCATCGGCGAGGAGGTGCACAAGCTTTCGGCGGCCGGGTTCATCAAGGAGGTATTTCACCCAGAGTGGCTAGCGAACCCTATACTTGTTAGAAAAAAGAATGGAAAATGCGGATGTGTGTAAACTACACTGGTCTGAATAAAACATGTCCAAAAGTTCCATTTCCTTTACCTAGAATTGATCAGATTGTCGATTCCACTGCGGGGTGTGAGGTACTTTCATTTCTCGATGCATATTCCGGCTACCACCAGATTAGGATGAAAGAATCCGACGAGCTCGCTACCTCTTTTGTTATGCCTTTTGGTATGTATTGCTACGTTACAATGCCCTTCGGCCTTCAAAACGCCGGGGCAACGTACCAACGATGTATGCAGCATATCTTTGGCGAGCACATAGGCAAAACCGTCGAGGCCTATGTTGATGACATCGTGGTTAAAACCAAGAAAGTCGGGAACCTCATCAGCGACCTCGAGACCACGTTCGAGTGCCTCCGGGCCAAGAATGTGAAGCTCAACCCCGAGAAGTGTGTCTTTGGTGTGCCTCGAGGCATGCTACTTGGCTACATTGTCTCACAGCGGGGGATCGAGGCCAAACCCGAAAAAATCTCAGCCGTCACGAGGATGGGCCCGATTCGAGACCTCAAGGGTGTGCAGAAAGTGACGGGCTGCCTAGCCGGTCTCAGCAGATTCATCTCGAGGCTAGGGGAAAGAGCGCTACCCCTCTACCGCCTGCTGAAGAAGACGGAACACTTTGCGTGGAATGTCGAAGCCGAGGAGGCCTTAACCAAGTTGAAGAGGTTGCTGACTTCCGCACCAATTCTCGTGCCTCCGCAACCAGCCAAAGGTGGCGATCCCCCCGAGCCTCTCCTCCTCTATGTGGCCGCAACCACTCAGGTGGTCAGCGCGGTCATAGTCGTCGAGAGGCACGAGGAGGGTCATGCATTGCCGGTCCAACGATCGGTGTACTTCACCAGTGAGGTGCTCTCCGAGGCCAAGGTCCGGTACCCGCACATCCAGAAGCTGCTCTACGGCATCGTCGTCACGAGGCGCAAGCTCCAGCACTACTTCCTCGCTCATCCCGTAACGGTGGTGTCGTCCTTCCCCTCGAGTGAGATCATCAACAATCGGGAGGCCACGGGGCGCATCGCCAAGTGGTCCGCCGAACTAATGGGGGAGACCATCACCTACGCCTCGTGAAAGGCCATCAAGTCGCAAGCGTTGGCGGACTTCGTTGCTGAATGGACCGACGCTCAGCTCCCGCCGGCGCAGATTCAAGCCGAGCTCTGGACCATGTACTTTGACGGATCCCTCATGAAGACGGGGGCAGGCGCAGGCCTGCTCTTCATCCCACCCCTCGGAGTCCACATGCGCTACCAGCTACGCTTGCACTACACCGCCTCCAACAACGTCGCCGAGTACGAGGCCCTCATCAATGGGCTGCGCATCGCCCTCGAGCTCGGGGTCCGACGCCTCGACGCCCGAGGAGACTCGCAGCTTATCATCAACCAGGTTATGAAGGCTTCAAGCTGCATCGATCCCAAGATGGAGGCATACTGCGGGGAGGTGCGCAAGCTAGAAGATAAGTTTTACGGCCTCGAGCTCAACCACATAGCTCAAAAGTACAACGAGGCCGCAGACGAGCTAGCAAAGTTGGCGTCCACGCGCGGCACGGTTCCACCAGACGTCTTCTCGAGGGACGTTTTTGAGCCATCCGTCAAAATCGACCCGGGGGCAGGCCCCTCGACGCCACCCCTTGAGCTAGACACGGGGGCTCGACTTTCAACGCCACCCCTCGGGAATGACCCCTCGACATCCGCTGAGGCGATGCAGGTCGACGCACCCGCCTCCTCTTCACCACGACCCCTCGACTGGCGCACGCCCTACCTCGACTACCTGACGCAAGGCGTTCTACCGGAAGACAAGACGGAGGCCCGACGCATCGCTCGAAGGGCCAAGACCTACGTCATCTACGGCGACGAACGGGAACTGTACCGACGAAGTCCGACCGGGATCCTTCAGCGCTGCATCCCCCTCGAGGAAGGACGCAAGCTCCTCGACGACATGCACTCAGGGGCTTGTGGCCACCACGCAGCGCCAAGGACCCTGGTAGGGAACGCCTTCCGACAAGGCTTCTACTGTCCGACCGCCATCGGAGACGCAAAGCGCCTGGTCCGAGCCTGCCAAGGGTGTCAGTTTTACGCCAAGCAAACGCACCAGCCCGCACACGCCCTGCAGATGATCCCTATTACTTGGCCGTTTGCCGTCTGGGGGCTTGACCTCGTGGGTCCCCTCAAGACGACAACCGGAAAGTACACGCATGTGCTCGTGGCCGTCGACAAGTTCACCAAGTGGATCGAGGCCAAGCCCATAGGCGACCCCACCTCTGAGAAAGCCATCGAGTTCATCGCAGACATCATGTACCGGTTCGGGGTGCCTAACGTCATCATCACCGACATGGCACCCAGTTCACGGGCAAAAAAGTTCACCAAACTTCTGCGACGACAACGGCATTCGCGTGACCTGGGCCGCGGTCGCATACCCTCAATGCAACGGGCAGGTCGAGCGCGCCAACGGCATGATACTCCATGGGCTGAAGCCGAGGCTGTTCAAGACCCTCAAAAACTTCGGAAGGGGGTGGGCTGCAGAGCTCCCCTCGGTGTTGTGGGGCCTCAGGACTACGCCGAGCCGAGCCACCGGGTTCACTCCATTCTTCCTAACCTACGGCGCCGAGGCTGTCTTGCCTACGGACCTCGAATACGGCTCCCTCGACTTCGAGCCTACAACGAGCAAACCAACGATGAAAGGCTCGCCAACGCCAAGACCAGCTCGAGGAGGCCCGAGACGTGGCGCTCATCAACTCGCGCGCGCTACCAGCAAACGCTTCGACGCTACCACGACAAGCACGTGCGCACGAGGGACCTGGCGGTGGGGGACCTCGTGCTTCGACGGCTGCAAGATAATCGAGGGCGCCACAAGCTTACCCCTCCATGGGAGGGCCCATACACCGTAGCTGAAGTGCTCAAGCCAGGAACGTACAAGCTTTACGACGATCAAGGCAGGATCCTGGCGAACGCGTGGAACATATCTCAGCTACGTCGCTTCTACCCTTAAAGGCCTGAGACCTCATTCATTTTTGTTGCTTGTACAAACACGCCCAAGATGAATGAACAAACTCGTGCATGGTCTTTCATTTTGCTTAGCATCTTAAGGTAGCCTCGGCCCTGCTTTGCTCAGGGTCGAGCCTTCCTTGGGGGCTGACAAGGGGGTAACCGCCCCCAGACTCCGGAAAAAATGCGCGTTTCTTTTCAAAAATTCGACCCTCGTCTCGACTCGTGCCTCGAGTGAACTAGCGACGCCTAAATCCTAAAATACCTCGAGCCTCCAAGGGTCGGGAGGCGTCGACGTAGACGGCCACCTACGCCCCCGGGCTACGGTACCCTACCTACGCCTCCCCTCGAGGGGCTCGCGACGTATCGAAGGAACACAGACTAAGTTAGCAGAAACTCGAGCTTGCAACAAAGAGAAGTGGTGAAACGCATTTGAAAAAAAAATAACTCCTTTAAACAAACAAGTCATATATACGTACGGGTCTCGACAGACCCTCATCCATGTCATAAAATTCTTACAGGGGCCTCGACGCCCAAATTTGGCACGCAGGCCCTAATCTTCGTCGGTGTGGTACTCCTCCTCGAGGTCTTCCACGGCGGGCTCAGCCTCGACACCCGAGCTAGAGGGAGGGGGCCCTCGACACCGTTGCCGGCGTCAGGAGGCAGCACGTCTTCCTCGAAAATCTTGGCGAGCGATGTCCCCAGCCTCTCCATCTTCTCCAAAATTTTGTCGACACGGCGGTTGTTCCACTCCTCGTCCTTCCCCTCGATCTCGATGAAGCCGTTGGCGACAACGTGGACCGAGAAGCGGAAACCGGAGCGAATGAACGCGAGCGTCTGCTTGACGCCATGATGGAGAGCTTACCGGACACGGTCCCGCGCCGCTACGTCGAGGAAGCACAAGGCGTCGACCAAGGCGTCGCCTCGGGCCACCGCACCTTCTGCCGCAGCCACCGGAGGAGCACCCCACATGGAGCCGAGCAAGTCGAGGGAAGTGCGAGCCCGCTCCGCCACCATCATCTCGTCTTGGAGTTGGTCCAAGAGAGCCTGGTTCGTCCCGCGGAGCTCCTCGACCGTTTTCTCGACCCCTGCGCAACGAACCAGGAAGAGTGAGACTATAGCGTAACAAAAAACTTCGAGGCCCAAACAAGGACAAGGTGTAAGCCTCACCATCACAATGTTGCCCTAATGCGGCGAGGTCGCTGGTAAGGCCCTCAGCGCGCTGCTCGAGCCTGCGCTTCTCGGCCAGCATGAGGAGCTTCTCGGATCTAAGCTCCTCGATCAGCCTGCCCGCCTCCACGAGGGCCAGATCCTTTCGGATCACCTCCTGCCGTGCCGCCCCCTCGGCAGCTCGGGCGGTGGCGACACCGCTCTCAGCGTCTTCGGCCTCCTTCTTCGCCACCTCCGCTGCGGACCGAGCGGCGGCGGCATCACATTGAGCATCCTCAGACTCTTTTCTCGCAGCCTCCGCTGCGGTTCCGGGCGGTGGCGGCCTCGCCACGGGCGTCAGCGGCCTCCTGCTTCGCCGCCCTTAGCTTCAGCCCGGGCGGAGGTGTCCTCGCTTCGGGCGTCCGCGGACTCCTTCCTCGATGCCTCGAGAGCGGCGGCGGCCTCCTCCTTGGATCGAGCGACCTCACCTCGAGCCGCCCGGACCTCCGCCTCCGCCTCGTTGAGCCAGCTCGCCATTTGGGCGTTCCGGCTCAGCTCAGCGCGGAGATCTTGAAGCTCCGCTTCAGCCCTCGCGAGGGCGGCCGACACCTGTGCGGACCGGCCCGCCTCAGGAGCAGGACCGCTCTGCCTCCGCCATGAGCTCGGCCACCTCCCGGAGAGATGGACCGCACCTCGCGCGGAGCCCCCGCTAGACCGGTGCTCGACGGAGACCATGGCGAGGGACGGGCTCGGCGCGTTGGGAAACGGCCATACTGGTCGGTCGAGCTCGATGTCGGGCAGATCCTCCTCCGTCCCGAGCTGCCCCAGCTGCGGCCCGCCGCCCGACAGCACGGGCCCCGGCTCTTCCCTGGCCGGGCCCTCCTGCGTCTTGTCGGCGCTAGCCGGCGCCTCGGGCGCCTCCCCCATCGGCAAGCCCGCGGCGAGGAGCGGCCCCTGCTCCAGCTCGTTCAGGAGGTCCTCCATCGTCGGGGCCTCGAGGGGCGCAGTCTCCTCGGCCCCAGACACCGGCGGGGCCGTGCTCGCCCCAGGCGCTTCCCCCGGAACAGCCGTTGTAGCGAGGGGAGGGGTGGCGCTCCCGACAGACGCCATGGCAGGAGGAGGGGGGGCAGCGCCTCAGTGAGCGTGGTAGCGGCGGGCTCGATGCCGTAAGCTGCGGCCCCTGCAATATAAGGTGACAGTGATATCAGAACCGGAAAGGATGCCTCGACCCCTGTGGTCGATGGCGACGGCCTCACCAAAATTCGCGACGATCATCTGGCCTCCTCGAGCCATGGCAGCTCGAGCCTTCTCCAGCCAAGCGGCTTCCCTAGCGGAGGAAGGTGCCATACCTCGAGATGCTTGTGCCTTGATGGGGCTCGAGGTCTTGGCCCGCTTGGACGCAGCGAGGTCCACCTCCGGGTAGGAGCGCTTCCCCTAAGAAACCAGAGATGGCATGCATCATCAAAAATAAAGAGGTAAAGCCTCACTACCGACGAGATCCAAGAAAATTACTCACCCAAAGCGGCGGCTGGGCTTCTTCCCGGAATCGCCGGACCCACTCGGGGGCTTCGAGCCCACCCCACGGCTCGAGCCCTGCACCTGGGCCGTCTCCACAGGGCTGGGATGGGGGAGGGCTCCCGACGCCTCCCGTGGCTCGACCTCGTGGGAGAGCCCTCCTTCCGCCCCACATCGCGGGAGGGCGACCGTACCTCCCTCGTGCTGTCGTCGTGGCGCCTGCCCCGGCGCGGGCTCCGGGACCTGCTCCGGCGCTCGCGCTGGCGGTCGCGCCCTCCCACGTCCGCCTCTGTGTCCCGGCGGCGGTGCGGCGATGGACTCCGGGACGCTCACGCCCCTGGTCACGAGACGCCGGGGGCTCCCTCCCCGACGCTCGTGGTGGTGCGGGCAAGACGCCTCCTCCTGACGCCCGCTCCTCCGCGGGCTCGACCCCGACCTCGATGGCTCGCGGCGGTCGGACCCAGAGCCCCTCCCGATGTGGTCACTGCCCCTCGAGGCTTGGCCCTTCTCGAGACCCCCCGCATGGGCTGACGCGGGGGGGCGGCCTCCGTTGGTGCTGTGGCGGAGGCGCTCCGGGTTCGGGGCTTCCTCACGACCGGGGGCACGTCGGCGCAGAGCTCGATGGACCTCGGGCCCCCGACGAGGCAGGGATTTGCGCCGCCTTTCGCGGCTGCGTCCTGCGCGGTCCCTTCGCGGGGGGACCTCCAGTATACCCTCCTGCACAGAGGAGCGGTCAGCCCTGTCATCGACGACCCCCGCGCGCCTCAGGCGCGCATCCATCCCCTCGTCGTCGCTCTCCTCCTCATCATCGCTCTCCTCCTCCGAGCTCGAGGAGCTCAGCTCGGGGGACCCGTCTCCAGGATGACGGTTGCGACGAGCCTTCGCCAGCCTTTGCTCCCAAGCCAAGCGACGCAAGTTTTTGTTTTTCTCTATCTTCTTCCTGGCATCCTTGCTCTCCTTGTCTTTCTGAGCAGAGAGGCGCCTCACCTGAGTATCCGCGGCGTCCTCCCTCACAGGGGGCCTCGACGCGCGACAAGTAAACGCCCCCTGCAAAAAGAAGGAGCGTGACGAGACAAACCACAAGAAGAATGCAAAGGGTTCGAAGGAGGAGAAAGGGGGTGGAGGCTCGGGACAGCTCAGCTCGAGGGAGGCTTACCAGGTCGAGGCACCCCTCGTCGGGGGCCATGGCAACCAGGTCGGTGTACTCAGGGATGAACGACCCCTGGATCGTGATTGATACCCGGGAGACGCCCTCGTTCCAGGACAGCCTCTCCTCGGCCATCCTCGATCGATTAAGCGCCTCGAGCTGGGCCTTCGGCCCCATCTCGTGCATAAGAAGGGGGCGGTCCGCCAGTGGGAGAACTCTTCGCTGGTGGAACGCCCAAATGACCGCTTGCACGGTCAACTTCCTCTCATCCACCAGCGTCTTCATCATCTTCATCAGCGGGACCAGGTGGCGTTGCCTGTCCACCGCGACGCCCCAGGTCCACTTCTCCGGGCGTTGAGTGAGGACCCTACTAGTGTACTGCGGAAAGAGACCACCTTCATTCCGCAGATAGAACCAATGGTCGTCCCACTCGGCCTGGTTGGTGGAAAGCTTGTATCGCAGGTATTCGCGGGGGACATTGGCCGACGAGGTCCCAGCCCTCGCAGTGATGGCGAGGGAGCCCATGCGCACGAGCTGCCTCCCGCTGGGCTTTAGGGCCTTGATGAAGAGCTCACCCCGGAAGAGATGGACGAACATCTCCCAGTGCGGCTCCATCTTCAGGTACCCCTCGCACACTGCGGCGAATATGGCGGCGTGCGAGATTGAATTGGGGGAGAAGTGTTGCAGCTCCACCTCGTAGTGATGGGTCAGCGCCCGCATGAAGCGGCTCGGTGGAACACCGAGCCCCATGCGGTGGTAGCGCGCGAAGCTCACCACGTACCCCTCCGGCGAGTGCGGCTCCCGGTGCTCCGCCGACGGGATAACCCACCACGCGGGTCCCTCCTCCGGGTTGGGGCGCAGAAGCCCCTGGGCCACTAACGAGACCATCTCGCTCTGCGTCACCTTCGACGGGCTCCAGTCTTCGGCCGGCAGCACTTGTGTCTGGGCGGCCATGGCGGTGGCGTGGCGCGGACCCGAGCAGCGGACGGGCAGCCGAAAAATCCCCAATCGACTATGTGACGGAACGACCCTAATCCCATGGCCCACGTGTCCCTGTCAACCTCTGACAGTCGAACCCATGTTCCATGTGATTAAGACTGTTCGCCACCGGGCTACATCAGTGCCCAATGTCCGCAGGATCATCTCACAATTCGGTTACAGCATTGCATACTTTTACAAATAACATCGGAATAAAGAGCGGAAGACTTAAATAACAATAGTTTTACAAACCGAGGTTTCAAATGAGGTAAGGAGTACGATTATTACAAACCATTGTTCGGGAATTTCAAAGTAGACAACGTAGTGGAAACATTAACATAGAGATACATGTAACACCCAGCCCGAGGGTGCATATTTACTCATCGGCCTCATCGGCCTCTTCCTGGACGAAGGTCACGCAACAGGGTGCGAGACACATCGGAGTCTCAGGCATACCTGCAACATGGGTAACAAACCCTGAGTACTGGGGTACTCAACAAGACTTACCCGACTAAAGAAAAAGGGAGAAGACTCAGGAATGAGAGGCTTAGGGTAGTCAAGGTAAGGCTTAAGCAAGATCAAGTATTTGCAGAAAAGCATTTTTGTAAACCTTATTTTATTTTTGAAAGATTCAGTATTCCTCAATTCTTCATCATTCATGATTCATTTTACATTTCAAAACATTCCTAGTTGAGAACCACTCTCCGTTGACAGTCAGTGGACCAAGTCTCCATAACCGAGGAGCAACGTTAATCCGGATAAATAATACTCAGCTGAGGATCCCTATCCACACTGCATATGTAGCACCCAAGCTTGCATATGCCAACTCGTCTACCACGATTCCTCCAAGATTGGGCCCGGTCCTACGCCACCCGGAAGTACAGTACACCACTCCAATCCGGGACTTTAACCCACGTGGGTACATGCTACTTCCGCCATCTCTCCACTCCCAGTGCGCGGTTGTCGGTCCAATAAAGGATTCCTCGGAGCCAGAGCTTTCCGTAGTATGTGAATAGTTACAAGTCTTGACCAGCAGGCCCCCATACGGATGGTCCCTAATTTTCCAGCCAGAACTATACCTTGGTCATATCTCACCCAAGCGTAATAGTCCTGTCAGTTTTTCAACCATGTCCCGGTCGGTGTCAACTGTTGAGTCCCGGACTACAACATGACGGCACCGTACGCTCGGACAACCTCTCCTCGCTATTAACTAGGTACGGATCAGATACCTAGCCAACAGCCGGGGAGTAAGACCAAAATTCCCATAAGCATTCCTTCAGTGATCACACTTTTAAAAATGGCATTTTATTGCAAAGTCTAATTCAATAAGCATTGCTAAGCATTTTTCAAATATTTGAAAAGCAGGTATCGGGTGTATCAGTGGTCAAGGTGGATAGTGCATCAATTAGGATAGCACACAACTCCTATAAACCTAATGCAATAATTTAACTCAAAAGCATTTAAGGAAATCATTTTATAAAATTCAAGGAAAGGTTAAATGCACCGGGGCTTGCCTTGGAGAACAAAGAGAGCAGACTCGGGGTAGGTATAGGTGTTGGAGCTCGGGGTCGCCTCGGGAGTTGGTTCGTCAACAGCGGCCTCGACTCTGGTACCTTCTTCGTCAACAATACGGATGCAATGATGAATGCTCATGAGAATGATGATATGAACTTATGGTGCAAGACAATTCCACTGAATCTAGATTACTCTTAGGCAAGGCATAATCGAAATCTAGGTTGAGCATAAAAGGTAACCATTTCTTCCTTAAGCAATGTTAATTAAAGCTAGGTCTTATTATGATTATCAACCATCATAGACCAAAGGGTAGGGGTCTATGAACATCAATCAATCCAAAGACACATCATCAAAACACTATTACCAACACTAATTACCAACACTAATCACTTTTTCTATTTTCCTAATTATTAAAAAGGTCATTTTATGAAGTTGCTCCAAAAATTACCAAATTAATCACATAAGTTCATTAAGGCATAAACAGATGGCAAAACAAATTTCATAATTTTTGGAGGTCATTAAGATGCTCAAATAAATCTAAACATTTAATTAACAAAAGGCACTATTCCTTAATTAAAATAAATGCTCAAAAGTCAACTTGCTCCAAATGACTTCAAAATTTTACCAGAGGTTCAGCATGTCATAAAAAGGTCACAAAAATTTATCTCAAGATTTTTGGAGTTATAGATCACTCTCCAAAAATACCAAAACCTTCATTTTTCAATTAAAAGGGGAATTTTACATTTTCAAATTTTGCACAAAACTCAAGTTTCATATTTTTATAAAATACTTCAGAGCATAAAGAGTCTACCACAAAAATTTCAGAATTTTTGGATGCACACAGAAAATCATACAAAAAAGAGAAAACAGAACACTATTCACATCTCTCAGAAAAAGAGAAGAGCACTGTGCTCCTTCTAGGCCGGGCTCGGCGAATCGCGGGGCTCGGGCGAATCGCGCGGGGCTCGGTCGAGACGGGCTCGGTCGAGACGGAAGCGACAACTTCGTCCGAGGCCTGGCCCGGAGGCTCGGGCGAGACGGAGAAGTAAGCCTCCGTCCGAGGCCTGACTCGGGCGAAGCGGAGAGCATGCGCTCGCCGAGGCTTGGGCTCGGGCGAAGCGGAGGGCATGCGCTCGCCGAGGCTTGGGCTCGGGCGAGACGGAAAAACAAGCCTCCGTCCGAGGCGTGACTTGGAGGCTCGGGCGAAACGGAGTGGAAGCAGAGGCCGGAGGCTTCGGATGCTTACCACGGGTCGGAGGCAGGGCTCGAGGGTGAGGTCGACACGTTCTCGAGGGTGAGGCTCGACACGTTCTCGAGGGTGAGCTCGACTCGTTCTCGAGGGTGAGGCTCGACTCGTTCTCGAGGGTGGAGACGACCGCGGCGGCGCTCCGGCGATCCGGCGGTCCTGCGCAACACACGAGACCGCAAGGGCCGGGTTAGAGTCGCGCGGAACCGAGGAAGCTGACACAGGGGTCGGGAGAAGGTATCCGTGACCGGAGGGGAAGTATTTGACGAACCCGAGATCACCGGGGTTCCGTCGGAGTTTGGGAAGATGGGGTTACGCCGGGCAATCTGGAGGGGGGAGGGAAGGTGAAATTGGGGGGTGGGAAAGCTTCACGAGCTCTAGGCGGAGCTTTCGAGCTAGGTGGTTGAGCGACGGGAGCTTTGGAGTGCTCTGGCCACGGCGGCGGGGTCGAGAGTGCGGAGGTCGGAGCTCCGGCGGGCTATATAGCAGCGCGGCCGGGACCGGGGCGTAGTAGAGAGCTCGAGGGGGGGTGGATAAGCTCGGCGGACGCGTGCGCTCTCGATTGCGCGCAGGCGGAGGACGGGCGTGCAGCCGGGGCTCGGGCGCAGACAGCGGCGATGGCCACGCGGCGGCGACGCGCTGGAGCAGTAGGGGACGGGGCGGAAGTCAGCGCTTCGCGTGCGGGTGCGGGCGGAAAGATGTCGCGGGCGCGGGCGACAAGTCGGGGGCAGACGAGCGGCTGCCAAACGCGTGGCGCGCGCAACGCCGGAGGCTCGGCCACGGCCGGGGCCCCCTAGCTGTAGGTGGAAGATGAACAGGGCTAGGTCTTAGGGTTTGACTTTTGGCTGATCTCTGTATTTTGCAAATTACTTCCAAAATTTGAACTGGGCAACAAAAACTCAACACCAAAGTTGTTCAGAAAAAGAGATCTACAACTTTGTCAATATGAACATTTTCAAATTCCAAATAGTTTTTGAACTATAATCAAAAACAGAAAAGGGGACACTTTTTAAATTTGATTCAAATCAAAATTACTTTGGATTTCAAACTGAAACTTGAAAATCTTTATATATGAAAGTTGTTCCATTTGTCAAAACCTACAACTTTGCTAATATACACTTTTTCTGAAACTCAATAGTTTTTGAATAACTTTTGAAAACTCAAAAGGGACAAAAACTGGAGTTGAATGGATTTGAAATTACTTCAAATTTTATATAGAAACTTGGAAATCTGTAAACACCAAAGTTGTTCCTCTAGGTCAGATTCACAACTTTGCTTTTTGAACCAACCAAGAATTGAATTTGAAAAAGTTATCGAAAAAGGAATAAATCCAGGATTTGGGAATTTTAGGGTTTTGCAAAAGGAAAATCAAATCAAATCTGATTTTAGAACTTTGATCAATGCAACAAACATCAGGGCATCAAATTCAAACAAGAACTACATAGAACTAGGCACAGAGATGAAATTACCATTTTGCCCTCATAGGAAGAATTGGGCTTTTAGGGTTTTTGAAAGGGACTAAAGCATAGCAATTAAGCAATCCAAATGCATCACAAAATGATTAATGCTTAAGATGATGACATGTCAAGTTAATTACATTAGTAACACCAGGGGTGTTACAACCCTCCCTCCTAAAAGAAATCTCGCCCCGAGATTCCGCGTCGTTTAAAGAACAAAAGAGGAAACTCCACACCTATAGAGATTCGAGAAGTCCGGATAGTTCTTTGCCAAGAAATCTTCAGATTCCCAAGTGGCTTCTTCTTCAGAGTGCTGGTGGTTCCACGGATCTTATACCATCTTGTGGTGGTTCTTCGGGTAACACGATCCTTGTGATCCAACACGCGAACTGGATACTCAGTGTATGACAGATCTGGTTCTAGCTCAACGCCTTCAACTTCAACCACATGTTCAGGTACCCGGAGACACTTCTTGAGTTGGGAGACATGAAACACATTATGAACTGCTGAAAGATGATCGGGCAAACTTAGCTTGTAAGCGACCTTGCCACAACGATCCAGAATCTCAAACGGACCAATGTAGCGGGGTGCTAGCTTTCCTTTGACTCCAAAACGAGTGACTCCTTTGGTGGGTGAGACCTTCAGGTACACATAATCCCCGATCTCGAACTGCAGAGGTCGACGTCTCTTGTCAGCATAAACTTTTCTGTCGAGACTGTGCAATCTTCATGTTCTCTTGTATTTGCTTGACTTTCTCTTCAATATCTTTTACTAGATCAACTCCAAAGAATTCCCTTTCTCCGGGTTCAGACCAACTGAGAGGTGTACGACAACGGCGGCCGTACAGTGCTTCAAAGGGTGCCATTTTGATGCTTTCTTGATAACTGTTGTTGTAGGAGAATTCTGCCAAGGGCAAACACTGATCCCAAGTATCTGCGAAGGTAAGCACACAGGCTCTCAACATATCTTCTAACACTTGGTTGACTCTCTCAGTTTGTCCATCAGTCTGCGGATGATAAGCCGTGCTATACAATAGCTTGGTTCCAAGTGAGGCATGGAACGCTTTCCAGAACTTAGCGACAAACTGAGTACCACGATCTGAGATGATGGTCTTGGGGACATGCCATGGAGTTACTATGTGTTCTTTACAAGGTGGCATAAGTTGGGGCGGTATAACTTGTTTGACGGTAGGAAGTGAGCTTGCTTCGTGAGACGGTCCACTATCACCCAAATGGAGATCGAATCCCTTTGAGTCTTGGGTAACCCATTGATAAAATCCATGCTGATATCTCCCACTTCCAACCAGGTACTGACAAAGGTTGCAGCTCTCCTCCGGGCTTCATATGCACAGCCTTGGACTTTCTGACATGTATCACAACGAGCGACATGTCGAGCGATTTCGATCTTCATCTTTGTCACCAGAATTTTTGCTTCAAGTTTTGGTACATTTTGTTGCTGCCAGGATGGATGGCAAATCTGGTTGAGTGTGCTTCATCAAGGATTATCTGTCTCAGCTCAGGTACCTTGGGAACTACCAGACGGTTCTTGAACCATACCACTCCTTCATCATCAATCCTGAAACAGTCGGCTTTTCCAGCTCGACCTTTTCGCTGATGTGCTTGATTCCGGGGTTATCTTTCTGTGCAGCTATGATCTGTTCTCTGATAGAGGTTTCTACTCTGACATTGCCTAGACTTCCTTGTGGCACTATTTCAATACCCAGCTTCTCTAGTTCATAGCATAGGGAAGATTCATAGGATTTCATAACCAGGCAGTTACAGTATGACTTGCGACTGAGTGCATCGGCGACCACATTCGCCTTACCCGGATGGTAATGCACCTCGATATCATAGTCCTTGATTAACTCAAGCCATCTTCGCTGCCTCATGTTCAGCTCTTCTTGGGTGAAGATATACTTCAGGCTCTTATGATCTGTGTACACATTGCAGGTACTGCCCAACAGATAATGAGCCATATCTTCAAGGCATGAACCACTGCTGCTAACTCAAGATCATGAGTTGGATAATTTTCCTCATGTCGCTTAAGCTGCCGCGAGGCATAAGCGATCACTCTTCCTTCTTGCATCAACACACAGCCCAAACCAGTACCAGATGCATCACAGTAGACATCAAAGGGCTTCTCGACGTTTGGCTGAGCTAGCACTGGTGACGTGGTTAACAACTTCTTCAAAGTCTGAAAAGCTTGTTCACAAGCTGGTGACCAAAAGAACTTCATAGAATTCTTCAGCAACTCGGTGATAGGCTTGGCGATTCTGGAGAAAATGGGATGAATCGACGATAATATCCAGCCATTCCCATAAAACTGCGGACCTTGTGAACAGAGGTAGGTGGCTTCCAATCCAGGATATCTGACACTTTTCGGGGTCGACTGACACACCTTCAACGGATAGGACATGACCAAGAAACTGTATCTGATCTAACCAGAACTCACATTTACTGAACTTAGCATAGAGCTGATGTTCTCTGAGACGGGATAGAACGATACGAAGATGCTTGGCATGATCTTCAGGGGTTTTTGAGTAGACAAGGATGTCGTCAATGAACACGACCACGAATTTATCAAGCTCTGGCATGAAAACAGAGTTCATGAGGTACATGAAATGAGCAGGGGCATTGGTCAATCCGAAGTACATGACCAATACTCATATAGGACCGTATCTGGTGGTAAAAGCTGTTTTAGGAATATCTTCAGGACGAATCTTTATTTGGTGGTAGCCGGATCTGAGATCGATCTTGGAGAATACCTTGGCTCCAGCTAACTGGTCAAAGAGAAGATCAATCCGAGGCAAGGGATATTTGTTTTGATGGTGACCTCATTGAGTGGGCGATAATCAATGCACATTCTGAGAGTCTTGTCTTTCTTCTTTACAAAGATTGCAGGACAGCCCCAAGGAGACGAGCTGGGCGAATGAAACCCTTGTCCACAAATCTTGTAATTGGATTTTTAGTTCTGCCAACTCTCTGGGAGGCATTCGATAAGCTCTGCGGGATATAGGAGCAGTCCCGGGCTTTAGCTCTATGGCAAACTCAACATCACGGTCAGGAGGTAGACCAGGTAAATCCTCAGGAAAAACATCAGGGAATTCAAAAACCACGGGAGATGTCCGGGGTTTCCAGAACAGGGCGGTATTTATTTGAGTGGCTGGGTTTTTGAGGCATGGAAGTTGGAGAAGGAGTTTGGTGGTACTGTTAGGAATATCTACTCTCACAACTCTATTCAGGATGTCGATCATGGCTTTATACTGACACATCCAATTCATGCCTAAATGACATCTATCTCCTGATCTTTCAACACTATCATGGTGGTAGGGAACGCATGATTTCCCAACATCACTGGTATACTGCGAACCACCTCTTTGGTGATTATACGCCCTCCAGGCGATAAAATGCAAAAACTTTCTTTCAACTCCCCAATTGATATGTCATGCTTAGAGACGAAGGTACGACTGATGAAAGAATGCGATGCACCAGAATCAAACAACACAACTGCAGGGTGATTGGCAACGGGAAACCTACCGATCATGACGGGCTCCCCTTCTGGAATATCGCTGACAGTGGTGTAGTAGACTTGCCCGTGCTTCTTGACGAACTTGCCCTTCTGCACTTGCTGCTGTGGAGCACGGTGTTGCTGCTGCTGTGGTTCTCCAGGACCCTTCTGAAAGTTCTGAGCAGGCTTCTTGGGCTTTGGGCACTCACGAGACCAGTGGCCAAGTTGACCACAGTTGTAGCAGGGATGGTTATAGGCGGTTGTGGGTGGTGATACGAACACCTGGGGCGTTCGGCTGAGTGGCACTTTGTTGGTTGGCGTTGTGGGTGGTAGCCGCGGTACGGACAACCACTTGCTGGTGAGGGTAAGGTGGACGGTTGTGGTGGTGACTAGGATGATATATGACCCTCTGGCGCTGTGATTGCCAGAGTGGCTGCTAGATCCTGCTTTCTTCTTCTTCTCCTCCTCTTGGTACTGACGGTTACTCTCTTCAAAAGCAACTGCCCGGTCAACAGCCTCATGATAAGAACCGGTCAGGTTGTTTGACATGCTTCTGCGGATCTTAGGGTGCAATCCCCAGGAAACAGTCTCTCTTCTTCTCATCCGTGTTGACATATTCCGCTGCATACTGACTCAGATGGTTGAATTGACCCACATACTGCATCACTGTGGAGTCCTTCTGCTGCAGAGCCAGGAACTGATCAAGCTTCATCTTCATCAGACCTGATGGGATGTGGTGTGCACGGAAAGCGGTGCGGAACTCTTCCCAGGTCAACTCATGACCTTCAGGCTGGGCAGCCAAGAGGTTGGCATACCAAGCACTTGCTGGGCCACGAAGCTGTGCGAAGCAAACCGGGGCTTCTGGATTTCAGTGCATCGGATGAGACCAAACTTCTGCTCCATGGTGCGGAGCCAATCATCAGCTTCGAGGGGTTCATCGGCTCTGGTGAAAACCGGTGGACGGGTTTCAGTGAAATCCACATAGGTGGTCTCTTGTTGTGACGACCACGGTGACCAACATTCTGCTGTCCTTGGTTCTGAGCCATCAGATTGGCAGCGGCGGCCAGGGCTGCAATGGCATCTGCTAGGGTAGCTGGGACAGGTGGAGGGTTTGGGATGTTGGCATCATCAGAACCTCCAGCTCCGGTACGGGTGTTCACAGGCATCTGTATAAGCAACTCGGAACTCAGCATATATGGACAAAGGTTCTGAAACGACCGATTGATAGCTTCATTGATACAAAGATAGCTGGCTTGATAAAGATGACAACAGACTGATACAGGCCGATAAAGGGAAAAGATACGAAAAGAAAGATACATGCCAGACTTGGCAACAGACAGACTAACGCCCCCAAACCTAGACTAAGGTTTTAGGTAAGCAGATGGTACAGACACAAGGAGTCTAGTCGTCATCGATGAAGATCAACTCTTCGTCATCATCATCATCCTCGATGATGAGCTCAGGCTCTTCCTCCTCATCTTCATCTTCAACGTGGACATCTTCAGCAGGTTCCACTTCCTCATTCTGATCGGGCTCGTGTTCTACTTCAGGTTCCTCCACGACTCCGTCTTCGGGGTCCTCAACAACTGGTGGAATCACGGGGTGAAGCTGGTTGTGCAGCTGGTGTACTTCTTCATGAAGCATATCATTGAACTGCTCGATCTGGGCGGTGTACTGCTGCAGTCCATGGAGCTGGGCTCTGGTGACATCCTCTCGGATCCATGTTGCATCACGCTGCTGGATAGCGCGAACCACATTCTGGTTAGCTTCCTCAAGAGCGGCTCGTGCCTCGTAGAACTCCAGGCGGGAAAGGTAGAAGTCATGCTCCATGTTTCTCATCTCAGCCTTCAGATTCTTGATTTCCTCCTTCAGGTTCTTGCGGGTGCGGCGGGGAAAACGACGACCATTGGAGGATTCTCCAGTCTCTTCTCCGGTGCGTGGCGCCAGCTGGTGACGCGGCACACCGTTCGGTCCAGTCGACTTGCGGGCGGTCAGCTTCATGCGAGCCATATCTGGACAAGAGGTTATAGATGAGAAAGGCTAGCAAGAAAAGGTATAGGTACACTATCCAACGAACTCATTTATTAACTTAAGTGAATATGACATGATGCATGAATCGTTCCTACGGAACAAGGCAATGCAATACTTAACATATATAGGGCTTAAAACATGTTGTTCCACTAGCTAGTGTTGCCATAAGAGGGACAAGATGAGAGAAGCATTTGGACTCAAAATAGTCAAGTTTAAATTTTGTTTGGACTCAAAAGAACTTTTGAGTTTTCGCAAAAGAAAACACTGCAACGTTAAAGTGAGATGCTCCGATACCACTCTGTGACGGAACGACCCTAATCCCATGGCCCACGTGTCCCTGTCAACCTCTGACAGTCGAACCCATGTTCCATGTGATTAAGACTGTTCGCCACCGGGCTACATCAGTGCCCAATGTCCGCAGGATCATCTCACAATTCGGTTACAGCATTGCATACTTTTACAAATAACATCGGAATAAAGAGCGGAAGACTTAAATAACAATAGTTTTACAAACCGAGGTTTCAAATGAGGTAAGGAGTACGATTATTACAAACCATTGTTCGGGAATTCAAAGTAGACAACGTAGTGGAAACATTAACATAGAGATACATGTAACACCCAGCCCGAGGGTGCATATTTACTCATCGGCCTCATCGGCCTCTTCCTGGACGAAGGTCACGCAACAGGGTGCGAGACACATCGGGTCTCAGGCATACCTGCAACATGGTAACAAACCCTGAGTACTGGGGTACTCAACAAGACTTACCCGACTAAAGAAAAAGGGAGAAGACTCAGGAATGAGAGGCTTAGGGTAGTCAAGGTAAGGCTTAAGCAAGATCAAGTATTTTGCAGAAAAGCATTTTGTAAACCTTATTTTATTTTTGAAAGATTCAGTATTCCTCAATTCTTCATCATTCATGATTCATTTTACATTTCAAAACATTCCTAGTTGAGAACCACTCTCCGTTGACAGTCAGTGGACCAAGTCTCCATAACCGAGGAGCAACGTTAATCCGGATAAATAATACTCAGCTGAGGATCCCTATCCACACTGCATATGTAGCACCCAAGCTTGCATATGCCAACTCGTCTACCACGATTCTCCAAGATTGGCCCGGTCCTACGCCACCGGAAGTACAGTACACCACTCCAATCCGGGACTTTAACCCACGTGGGTACATGCTACTTCCGCCATCTCTCACTCCCAGTGCGCGGTTGTCGGTCCAATAAAGGATTCCTCGGAGCCAGAGCTTTCCGAGTATGTGAATAGTTACAAGTCTTGACCAGCAGGCCCCCATACGGATGGTCCCTAATTTTCCAGCCAGAACTATACCTTGGTCATATCTCACCCAAGCGTAATAGTCCTGTCAGTTTTTCAACCATGTCCCGGTCGGTGTCAACTGTTGAGTCCCGGACTACAACATGACGGCACCGTACGCTCGGACAACCTCTCCTCGCTATTAACTAGGTACGGATCAGATACCTAGCCAACAGCCGGGGAGTAAGACCAAAATTCCCATAAACATTCCTTCAGTGATCACACTTTTAAAATTGGCATTTTATTGCAAAGTCTAATTCAATAAGCATTGCTAAGCATTTTTCAAATTTTTTGAAAAGCAGGTATCGGGTGTATCAGTGGTCAAGGTGGATAGTGCATCAATTAGGATAGCACACAACTCCTATAAACCTAATGCAATAATTTAACTCAAAAGCATTTAAGGAAATTTTTAAAATTCAAGGAAAGAGTTAAATGCACCGGGGCTTGCCTTGGAGAGCAAAGAGAGCAGACTCGGGGTAGGTATAGGTGTTGGAGCTCGGGGTCGCCTCGGGAGTTGGTTCGTCAACAGCGGCCTCGACTCTGGTACCTTCTTCGTCGACTATACGGATGCAATGATGAATGCTCATGAGAATGATGATATGAATTGGTGCAAGACAATTCCACTGAATCTAGATTACTCTTAGGCAAGGCATAATCGAAATCTAGGTTGAGCATAAAAGGTAACCATTTCTTCCTTAAGCAATGTTAATTAAAGCTAGGCCTTATTATGATTATCAACCATCATAGACCAAAGGGTAGGGGTCTATGAACATCAATCAATCCAAAGATCACATCATCAAACACTTATTACCAACACTAATCACTTTTTCTATTTCCTAATTAATTAAAAAGGTCATTTTATGAAGTTGCTCCAAAAATTACCAAATTAATCACATAAGTTCATTAAGGCATAAACAGATGGCAAAACAAATTTCATAATTTTTGGAGGTCATTAAGATGCTCAAATAAATCTAAACATTTAATTAACAAAAGGCACTATTCCTTAATTAAAATAAATGCTCAAAAGTCAACTTGCTCCAAATGACTTCAAAATTTTACTAGAGGTTCAGCATGTCATAAAAAGGTCACAAAAATTTATCTCAAGATTTTGGAGTTATAGATCACTCTCCAAAAATACCAAAACCTTCATTTTTCAATTAAAAGGGGAATTTTACATTTTCAAATTTTGCACAAAACTCAAGTTTCATATTTTTATAAAATACTTCAGAGCATAAAGAGTCTACCACAAAAATCAGAATTTTTGGATGCACACAGAAAATCATACAAAAAAAGAAAACAGAACACTATTCACATCTCTCAGAAAAAGAGAAGAGCACTGTGCTCCTTCTAGGCCGGGCTCGGGCGAATCGCGCGGGGCTCGGTCGAGACGGGCTCGGTCGAGAGGGCTCGGTCGAGACGGGCTCGGTCGAGACGGAAGCGACAGCTTCGTCCGAGGCCTGACCCGGAGGCTCGGGCGAGACGGAGAAGTAAGCCTCCGTCCGAGGCCTGACTCGGGCGAAGCGGAGAGCATGCGCTCGCCGAGGCTTGGGCTCGGGCGAAGCGGAGGGCATGCGCTCGCCGAGGCTTGGGCTCGGGCGAGACGGAAAAACAAGCCTCCGTCCGAGGCGTGACTTGGAGGCTCGGGCGAAACGGAGTGGAAGCAGAGGCCGGAGGCTTCGGATGCTTACCACGGGTCGGAGGCAGGGCTCGAGGGTGAGGCTCGACACGTTCTCGAGGGTGAGGCTCGACTCGTTCTCGAGGGTGAGGCTCGACTCGTTCTCGAGGGTGGAGACGACCGCGGCGGCGCTCCGGCGATCCGGCGGTCCTGCGCAACACACGAGACCGCAAGGGCCGGGTTAGAGTCGCGCGGAACCGAGGAAGCTGACACAGGGGTCGGGAGAAGGTATCCGTGACCGGAGGGGAGTATTTGACGAACCCGAGATCACCGGGGTTCCGTCGGAGTTTGGGAAGATGGGGTTACGCCGGGCAATTGGAGGCGGGGAAGGTGAAATTGGGGGGTGGGAAAGCTTCACGAGCTCTAGGCGGAGCTTTCGGGCTAGGTGGTTGAGCGACGGGAGCTTTGGAGTGCTCTGGCCACGGCGGCGGGGTCGAGTGCGGAGGTCGGAGCTCCGGCGGGCTTATATAGCCGCGGCCAGGGGCCGGTAGAGAGCTCGAGGCGGGGTGGATAAGCTCGGCGGACGCGTGCGCTCTCGATTGCGCGCAGGCGGAGGACGGGCGTGCAGCCGGGGCTCGGGCGCAGACAGCGCCGGCGATGGCCACGCGGCGGCGACGCGCTGGAGCAGTAGGGGACGGGGCGGAAGTCAGCGCTTCGCGCGTGCGGGTGCGGAAAGATGTCGCGGGCGCGGGCGACAAGTCGGGGGCAGACGAGCGGCTGCCAAACGCGTGGCGCGCGCAACGCCGGAGGCTCGGCCACGGCCGGGGCCCCCTAGCTGTAGGTGGAAGATGAACAGGGCTAGGTCTTAGGGTTTGACTTTTGGCTGATCTCTGTATTTTGCAAATTACTTCCAAAATTTGAACTGGGCAACAAAAACTCAAAACACCAAAGTTGTTCAGAAAAAAGAGATCTACAACTTTGTCAATATGAACATTTTCAAATTCCAAATAGTTTTTGAACTATAATCAAAAACAGAAAGGGGACACTTTTTAAATTTGATTCAAATCAAAATTACTTTGGATTTCAAACTGAAACTTGAAAATCTTATATATGAAAGTTGTTCCATTTGTCAAAACCTACAACTTGCTAATATACACTTTTTCTGAAACTCAATAGTTTTGAATAACTTTGAAAACTCAAAAGGGACAAAAACTGGAGTTTGAATGGATTTGAAATTACTTCAAATTTTATATAGAAACTTGGAAATCTGTAAACACCAAAGTTGTTCCTCTAGGTCAGATTCACAACTTTGCTTTTGAACCACCCAGAATTGAATTTTGAAAAAGTTATCGAAAAAGGAATAAATCCAGGATTTGGGAATTTTAGGGTTTTGCAAAAGGAAAATCAAATCAAATCTGATTTTAGAACTTTGATCAATGCAACAAACATCAGGGCATCAAATTCAAACAAGAACTACATAGAACTAGGCACAGAGATGAAATTACCATTTTGCCCTCATAGGAAGAATTGGGCTTTTAGGGTTTTTGAAAAGGGACTAAAGCATAGCAATTAAGCAATCCAAATGCATCACAAAATGATTAATGCTTAAGATGATGACATGTCAAGTTAATTACATTAGTAACACCAGGGGTGTTACAGACTAGCTCGAAGGAGAGGGCGCGTGAAGGCTACGGCGGTGGTGAAGGCAAAGGCAAAGTAAAGGGTTCCTTTTCCCCTCTTTCGATATTTATAAGGGGAACCCCGACGGGCGGGGTCTCCCATGACGTAAAAAGGTAACCGCATGCATTTAATGCGCCCACCTAACCGCGTCTCGAGCCGGATGCAGGGTACACGCGGCAGCTCTCCATTCGCTCCACTACCGGGCCCGCCACGACCGTCGCTCCGGCTTCGCGTCCGCCGCCCTCCCCGACGGTTTCCGCCTAAAAAGGCGCGCCCAACGGGCAGAAGGATTCCCAGACGACGGAGGCTTCTTCACGAAGGTAAAAACGGGCCCCGACTCTAAGCCTCAAAGAGCGAAGGCTGGCCCTCGAAGAGGGTTCGACAGCCGGCTTCGAGCGCCCGAGTCAGGGACACCAAGGGGCGCCACTCGCGGCATCGCTCGAGGGCCAAGCCCTCGAGGCCCCTCACGTGTATCCAAGGCAGGGAGCACGACGTGCAGTGAGATCCCCTCGGAGGGAGGCATCGAGCCACCGGGCCCTATCGAATGGACCCGGCACTCCTGCAGACTGAGCACCCATGCTTTATGAGATCGCCTCGGGCTACAGTCGACCCTATCGAACGGGCACGAGGTATCACTTGGATTCCCCGTTATCAGCTCACCGGGAACCTCGATACTCGCCCACTCGTGGTAGTACGAGGCATCCCCCCTCGCATCCGATCGAAAGGACTCGCGGGATGACAAGCCAGGGCAACCGACGTGCCGGACAGCTCGAAGAGCCGGCCGGCCGGTTCAGCCTGGCACCCCTCGACGAAAGAGGGTCTAAAAAACTCGGGGGCTCGACACTCCCGAACCTAAAAAACGCAACTAAAACTCGCAAAAAGCCCACGAGGGAGTTTTAACCACTCCCCCGTGGCCTCGGGGGCTACACCCGCGGGTGTCGCTCGCACGACACCCACGGAATCAAAACGACCAAACCCTCTAGACCAGTTAGGTAACCTTCGAGTTCCCAGTCGGGAGCCCTGCTCGAGTGCAAGCGCTCGAACAAGGCTCGGGGGCTACTGTCGGGGGTCCACAAAAGGGGTACCCCCAATCAACGCGAACAAATAGGTTAAACCTAGAACACCGGTAAATAACAAACCTAACTAGCCTAACCCCCTAAAGAGACCAACCCCTCGAGGCCCACAACGCTGGCCGCCAAGCCAGGCCTCGGGCGAACGCGCGCTCTCCGTCTCGCCCGAGCCCTCCGAGCCAGGCCTCGGGCGAGCACTCCACTAAAACCTCGAGTCCTAGCATATAGGGCTCGAGCCCCCCACAGCCGAACACCGCCTCTCGAGACCCCACGGGGGACCTCGAGCCTCTCTGGTACGGCAGCCTATCCCTCGAGACGTTTATGCTTCCTTCGAGCGGCGCAGACATCGGATGCCAGCCCCATACCGCGCATTTAATGTCTCCACCTATGCCAGTCACGTCCTCTGCAGCCCGACGTGTACCACAGTAACCAGGGCAGAGTCAAGTCTCATTTTCACCATAAGCATGGGCAAAAAGGCGCCAGTACAGCACTGTTAGGCCATGCCCTGCACTGACGCACGCTCGAGCCCCATCCCGGAGCCTGGGTTCCCGCTGTACGCCCGGGCGTCCGGGACTTGCCCATACTCGCGGGGGCTCGAGCCCCCCGTAGGCGCCACCTCGAGGCCGGCTCCGCGCCCCTCGAGCCCTAACCGTTTTCACGCTATTGGAGGACAGGTACTACAAGACCCGGAGGGCCCCCGTCACGTCCTGTACACGCCGGAATGGGCGCTGTACGGCCCCCACGCCGCCACGTCTCCGCGTCCGCGCCCAGGATGGAGGCCACGCTCCAAGGACGCCACAACAGCGACGCCCACGTCGGCTCCAGTGGCCCCGACAAGACAGGATTCCTACCCTACGCCATATCGAGCGCTGTACATATCTATCCCGTGTAAACCCTGGCCTCCTCTTGTTATATAAAAGAGGACGCCAGGGCCCTTCGCGCGACAGGGACAAGACACAGGTCCACGGTTACACAACACACGAGTCCACACACGTACACACTCGAGTCCGGACTCCGGTCCACGCTCATTGAGCCTTGATTTGCCCCTGTACTAGCACTTAGGTGCACTAGGTAGTATACAAGAACCTCCTTCCCCGCTGGACGTAGGGCTTCTTTACCCGAACCAGGATAAATCCAGGAGAGAGCACGCGACCATATTGCTCGTTGGTGTCGTACCCCGGGTTCGAAACACCGACAACCCCCCTCTAGGCTGATTCGGTCCTTTCACAGTGAAAACTACTCTTTTCAGCTCTTCCATCTCTTGTGGCTATCTCTTTTGGATCTAACTGAATTTTTTTTTTCATATTTTCAATTGTATTCTGCGGCCCTCTGTTTGTGACAATGCTAGATGACCATGTTTAGTTCTATTTTTTTTCAAGATTTTCCATCACATCGAATCTTTAGACGCATGCATGAAGCATTAAATATAGATAAAAAATAATAATTGTATTTTTATAAATATCGAGATGAATCTTTTAAGCCTAGTTAATCCATTGTTTGGATAAAGTTTATCAAATAAAAACAGAAGTGTTACGGGTCCGCACACCAAAAAAAAAGAAAGAAAACTGAACACCCTCACATCGCTGGACGCTCGAACACATATTTTATTTGGAATCACGGCGTAGCAAAACATGGTTCACATTTCACACGCATAATTCCACTGCATTCCAGTCATGCCCTCCACTTGGATATTTGTTGATGGCTGGAAGCCTTGGAAGAATCACATGAGGCTAAGGCCAATCTCAATGGGAGTTTCATTTGTATTAAATATAGTGCCACATAAGCGATTTTGATGACATGGCAATGTATCTAAAAAGAGAGAGATGAAATGAGTTTTATCTAGATGAAACTCTCTCGGCACGAATACCAACTCTCTAAGAGTCATGAAATTTAATGTCTATGAAACTTTAGAATGAAACTCTCACTCTCAATGAGGAGTTTCATTCATGTTTTATTTTCTCTCATATGGCATGACAGTCTTGCAAACACCAAAATGAAACTCACCATTGAGATTGGCCTAAGAAAAACGTCACTGGGTGGTTATTTCCGGCCAGAACAGATGCACGACCTACTCCCTCCATCCCAAAATAAGTGTCTCTAGAAATTCGTATTTCTCTCACAGACACGCTTTCCGGACGACACTTAAAAAAGGACCGATGGAGTAGACATTTTGCCCCCTGCTTATCCTTGTTTAGTTTCCCCGGAAACCTTTTCATCTATCGAATGTTTGGAGACATGCATGAAGTACTAAACATAAACTAAAAAATAATTAATTACATAAATTACGTGTAAATTATGAGATGATTTTTTAAGTCTAATAAGTTTATTTTTTTATAATATTATGTTATAATAAATATGTGCTAATGATAGATTAATTAGACTTATTAAATTTGTCTTACTGTTTTCAGAAATATAGAATTTGTTTTTTCTTATTAGTTTATTTTTAGTAGACTAAATAAGTGTCAAAACATTCAATACGACACGTGAAAGCTTTTTACACATCAACTAAATAAATAAGATAAGCGTGGAACTTGGCGAGGGAAACGCTGCAAAACCTCTTGCTCCCGGCGGGACCGATCCCTCATGGCACTACGGACACCGAGAGTTCCGAAAGGGGAAAACGGCTCGTCTCGTCGAATTTTCTGCGCTTTTGGTCCGGCTGCGCCCATACACTGGCGTAAAGCCCTGTGTATCTTTGCACAAAATTGTCGCCGTTTCCGGGTCCGTCGTGTGACGTTACGCGCGTCCAGTAGACAACGAACAAAGAGTTCCCCAAAAAGAGGCGACGAACGGAAGCGAGCACCACAACCACGGACCGCGATTTGGCACGAGTAGCGCCTGGGCTCCTGCCATGGATTTCTCACCGCATTCTGAAAAGGAACACGTACTGAAAGACTGGGATAGGAGAAAGAGAGAGAATATCTACCGCCTCTGCCCGGGTAGGGTTGCGCGGGTTGAATTCTTCACGCTGGCATGTGGGGACAGAGTAGATCAATAACCCTGTTGCCCAGTTCCTCCGACTCGTTTTCAAAGGTCAGAGAGAGAAGTAAGCAAAACTCCTACTGTGCTGTATTGAAAGGGCCGTGATGATGATGATGATGATATTTTAAAGCAGAGGGCTCCGGTTTTCAATTCTCGGCCGCATCGTCGCCGCGTTAGCTGTGAACGGGCGAGTGAATATTCCGCACAGGCCTGTGGAGGGGAGGAGCGGGCAGGCACCGGGCACACAGCAGGATTTCGACAAGGGGCCATCAGGATTAGGACAGGTAATTTGGAGTTGCTTAGGGGGCCAGTCACAGCAGCTCCTGGCGCCTGGCGGTAAGAAGCGAGAGACGTGAACCTGCCCGGGCCCTCCGGTCCCCGCCGGACGGGGTCCGTCGCCTACAAGCCGCCTCTACACGGCTCTCCGCTGCCGGCCCGTCACAGCATCGATCGATCCTATATAAAGCCGCCCCAGCCCCTCCGCTCCTCCAGTCCAAACCCATTGCCTTCTTTCTCAAACCCACCTCTCTCTTTCACACACGCCTCTCTCTCTCTATCTGCTTCCTGCCTGAGGCAGCCATTTCCGCTTCCGATCGTGGTCCGGCTTGGAGCGGAAGGAGGAAAGGAGGAGGCTGCTGCTGTTGGTTTTCGGTGAGGCGGAGATGTCTGAGGTGTCGGTGATGATAAACCAGGCGGAGGTGGAGGAGGCGGGTGGTGCCGGGCAGCTGGACCTGCCGCCGGGCTTCCGCTTCCACCCCACCGACGAGGAGATCATCTCGCACTACCTCACCCACAAGGCCCTCAACCACCGATTCATCTCCGGCGTCATCGGCGAGGTCGACCTCAACAAGTGCGAGCCATGGGACCTCCCAGGTTAGTAGTACCACTTGATATGATATCCTCAACGCCTCAGCTAAACCTGCACCTTTTTTTCCCCCTTGTGCTTGTAGTAGTAGTACTTCTCGGCTGGAAGTGGAAATCATGGCCTAATTGAAAAGCTTTGCCTTGCGTTTGATTCCTCCAGGCAGGGCCAAGATGGGGGAGAAGGAGTGGTACTTCTTCTGCCACAAGGATCGCAAGTACCCGACGGGCACGCGGACCAACCGCGCCACGGAGACCGGCTACTGGAAGGCCACCGGCAAGGACAAGGAGATCTTCAGGGGCCGCGGCATCCTCGTGGGCATGAAGAAGACGCTCGTCTTCTACCGCGGCCGCGCCCCGCGCGGGGAGAAGTCCGGCTGGGTCATGCACGAGTTCCGCCTCGAGGGCAAGCTTCCCCACCCGCTCCCGCGCTCCGCCAAGGTCCGGCCATGTTCTCGCCTCGCCTCGCCTCGTTTAATTACTCCGTTCCGCCTCGGAAATCTCTTTTTTTTTCCCCGTTTCGGCCGGTGGGCTAATAATTCCTCTTCTTTTGTTTGTTGCGTGCAGGACGAGTGGGCCGTGTGCAAGGTGTTCAACAAGGAGCTGGCGGCGAGGGCCGAGCCAATGGCGGCGGCGGCGGCCGGCGCGGAGCTCGAGCGCGTCGGTTCGCTGGGCTTCCTCAACGAGCTCCTCGACTCCGCGGAGCTGCCAGCCCTCATCGGCGCCGACGTGGACGAGGTGATCGACTTCAAGGGCCCCGCGTCCACCTCCGGCCTCGCCGGCGCGCCGGGCACGAGCTACCTTCCGGTGAAGATGGAGGAGCACGCGCTGCTGCAGATGCAGTACCAGCACCACCTCGAGCAGCAGCAGCAGCCCCCGATGTTCTACTCGGGCCAGTACTTCTCTCTGCCGGCGATGAACTCCGGCGACCTCTCCCCGGCCATCCGGAGGTACTGCAAGGCGAAGCAGCAGGTGGCCTCGGGGCAGACGGCGTCGGTGGTCAGCCCGTCCCGCGAGACCGGGCTCAGCACCGACCCCAACGCGGCAGGCGGGTACGCGGAGATCTCGTCGGCGATGACCCCGTCGTCGTCGCACCAGTTCCTGCCCGAGCTCGACGACCCGGTCCTGAACCTCGCCGACCTCTGGAAGTACTGATGAAAGCCTGAACGACGATCGATCGGTTGCTGGCTGAGCTGGGCCGCCGCCGGCCTCGCCTCGCTCGACCGATCACATGATTCGGTTGGTTAATTGCTTGATTTGATTGATTATCTTGGTCTCTTCTGGGATTGGGGGGTTGGTGACGCACCGCTGATCGTCACCTCCGCCAATTCCGGCCTCTACTGACCTCGGGTCTGACTAGATTATTATCCGTCCAGACCGCCAGGGGATTAGGGCCTCCTTTGTTAATTATTAATCCGCCCCACCCTTCCCATCCTAGGTTCCTTGTGTTGGTCTCTGTACATAGTACTGGTACCTACTCTGATTGTGTCATTAGCAGTAGCATGATTACTGATAGGATTAATGACATGTGTGGGGGTAGATTAGGGGGCCTGCATCTGCGTCAGCAGTGCGGTGCAGTGCAGTGCAGGGGGGGATTTTATCTCGAATTGATTAGTTAATTTGGGCGCTTGATGAGCGAGCTAGTGCTAGCTTTATACTACCCCTAGTATACTACTACTATGTACATGTACTACCATTAATTGCTGTTTGAGCTCGACATGCCATTATGTGATGAATTTGATGCTTCAGTTATCCCTCTTGTAAAGCTCGTCCGTCCGTCCTCTTGTACCGGTACCGCCTTTCCGATATCTAGCCACGCGCAACTGCCACCTCTTGGATCATGGATGCGATGCGATGGGTCGGGCCATGAATGGATCATGGATCGTTCGATCCGTGGGGCCCTCGCCGGCCGCCATCGCACGCGACGACGCCCGGGGTATGGGATGGGGCACTCAGCTCGCCCCCTGTTGGGATCCAAATCCGGCCAATTATTTGGAGGCGACGTCGTCCTCATCGCGCCCAATTGGATCGATCGGCGGCCGCGGCGGCATCATGGCTAGCTAGCGCAAAGGTGGCCTACCGCCGGCTCCCCCAGCCTTATCTCGTTTCGGCGTCCGCACCTCGCCGACGTCTCTCCACGCGCGAGTAAAAAAGCCAACGGAACAGACAGCACGGGAAACAGAAACCGATCGTGCGCAACCATCCTGAGTCCTGTCCAACCCAACCCGATCGACTGTCCGTCTACGTGCTCGTGCCCCTACAGCCCACGGGGGAAAGAAAAAGTTGCCATCACTGCGCTGCGCCGACGGCGACGGGGACGGGGGGAAGTGAAATTTTACCGCGCACCGGCCCGGCGCGTGGGCGGCACGGGACGTCTTCGCGTCGCCCACGGCCGTTGCGGTTTCGTCTGGTTTCGCTTGTGCGCGCAGCACACGATGGCTTGTTTTGTTTGCCTGCTTGCTTTCCGTCGGAAGCAAGAGGCTTGCGCGGTGCGCGGAGGCAGCGGACGCCGGGTTTCCGGGGCGGTGTATCGCTGGCCGGTGGCCGGCCGGCCTGCCCGTTTCCACGCGCTGGCTCGGCTTGGTTGGTGCATCAAAACCCGGTGAAGGCAAAGAGGGATGGAACGGAAGGATCGGTGAGATTCGCTCTGATAAACAAGGAGCTACTCCTCCTATAGATAGATACAGTACGGAGTAGTAATAATTGTGGCGAGGCGAGTTGGCGCGAATATTCTCTTCTCTGTTCCTCTCTCACCTCAGCCTACGAGGGGGCGCCCGCCGGGACCGGAGTGACGGAGCAAAAACAACTCCGGCACCTCGCGCCTCCTCCGCGCTCCGTCGTGGCTCTGCCGTTGGGTGGTGGTTTCGATTGGATTGAATCGGATCCAACTGTCCAAGTCGTTGCACCGTGTGACGTCACAACTTTAGGCTCCCGTTCACAACTACTAGTAGCTAGTACTGCTACTGCTCTCAATTGGCCTTGTTTAGTTTCCTCAAATATTTCTAGATTCTCCGTCACACCAATCTTTAGCTGCATATATGAAGCATTAAATGTAGATAAAAAAACAAATTATACTTTTAGAATCTACATATCGAGACGAATCTTTTGAGTCTAGTTAGTCCATGTTTAGATAAAGTTTATCAAATAACAACGAAAATAGTACAGTGTGTTTGTCAAATATTTCTAGGAACTAAACAAGCCCTAAAGAACGCCGTCTTGGACGTACGGGGAAGTTGCTGGCTCTAGCCTCTAGTAGCTCTAAAAAATCATTATCTATTCTTAATTAAAAAAAGCTCCAAAAAATCAATCGGCGTTGCTCATTCAGTCATTTCCTCTCTCTGCTCAGCGGCAGGCCGAGGATGAAATAAAGATTCAGGGAGGGCATGTTGCCTAGCAGCTAGTAGCGGCCTGCGTTAGTCGTGCCCACGCTAATCAATCCTAGCTCCCGGGCACGGGAGATTAGGTTAATTATTTTGGATGCAGATGTCATGTCCAGACGCAGGTTGCTGTCAGCCTGGTGATTAGGCCCCCGGATTTTGTAGTGGCTTATCCGGCGATTGACGTCGTCTAGCAACGGCCCACTAGCACGCGTTAGATAATCTTCTTTAACCGCTTCCTTCCTCCCGGCTTTCTTTTCTGCACTGCATCACCGGAATACGAGAAGATGCCATGCCAGGCACCCCTGTTCGGCGGACGTGACGACTAACTACCCGGCATCAGCCATCAGACCTTTTCCATCAGAATTCAGAACAGAACGGGAATTTTCCATGCTCTCCCGGTTCCGGACATGGGCTAGATCGCGATGACTGATGATATCAGGAGGACATGTTCGTGATATTTATTACGTATATTTATATTAGGTCATGAATCGCAGTCTTGCGCCGGAGGTCCACCTGGTGAGTGGCGACCGGTCACCAACTGCGGGCGAAGAGGAGCTCGCCTCGGATCCACAGATGACAGCGTGTGGTGTGGCTTTCACACAGCCGCGCGAATTCTAACGCCTCGGGCGAAGGTCTCCACAAGTCCCTACTTTCTCAAATATGCCGGATTGGTGAAATGTAATAATGTACTGCCGGATTTACTGTACTGTGTACTGTACCAAGAAAAAAAAACCAAGGCACGTGCGTGGCTCGTGATCGGCATGCATGCATGCAGCCAGCCCGTATCGCGTGCATAGGTGCGCGCAGGTCGCAGCTCATGTGCGTCACAACAGTTCGCCGGGGAAAGGCCGTTTCTCCGTCTCTTCATTCTCGGCCGAGCTCGTTCAATCCGCGCCGCGCCACAGGGCGACACGCGTCCTCTTCCAGAAAAACACAGTGCTCAACAAGTGGCCGTTACAGTAATACCCTACTGCATTATCGACAGCTGTGTGCAACCTTTTGTTGCCTCCTGAGCAAGAAAAAAAATTGAAGCAAATGGATATGTAGGCCGGTGTTCCCACATACTTTTTGGAAAGGAATCCAAGGAAAACTCTTTTTCGTAAAGCTTGAAATCCACGTTGATAACTACGCTCTATCGTTGTCCACTCGACTTGGGCTGCCGTAAAGTGTGGTTTTTCTTTTAATATATAGAGGGAGATATGAGTGATATTCTAGCACTGCGGCACTAATTATAAGTTCTGTTGCAAGGGATCAAATAAGCCGGATATAAAAATCGTATTTGATCGATTGAATATCTATCGTCTTTTTATTTGATATAAATATTAGCACTAGCTTCATATATTTATATATTTTAATAGATGTTGATCGATAATATCACAGTATTTAGGATCAGTATTGTATTATGCTATTATAATAAATTAGGTAATACATACATTACATGTCGTAGTATTGAATGAATAATTTATTTATAAAATAATAGACACAGTAATAAAATGGTTAGAGAATTAGGGCCGTCCCCATAGATAGTTTCTAGATAAAGTTTGCAAGAGAGAAATAAAGAAATATCAAGTACTCCATTCATCTCAAATTATAAGTCATTTCAAAAATCTTGTAGGGAGAACTTGCAGTTCTCCCAATACGGCTGGATTCGCACGAGAACAACAAGTCATGAGGGAGAAATAGTTCCTTTGTTTTGTAATATCTATTTTAAGGCCCTGTTTGGCAGAGCTCCCAGAGCTGATTCTCTGCTAAATCCAGCAGGAGCTGTGCCAAATAGCTTTTCAGGGAGAAGTGATTCTCTGTTGATTCAATGAAGTGATTCTCTGAAATGAACTAAGAGGCTGACAGATGAAAAAAGTAGCTTCCCTGATTTTGTGAAGTGATTCTCCGTACTGATTTTAAGAGTTTATGCTAAAGAATCAAAGAGAATCACTTTCAGCCACAGAATCACTTCTCTCAGAGAATCAACTTCTATAGAGAATCAGAATCAGATGGAGCTCTACCAAACTGGCACTAATTGACTCTAGAACCTACTTAGGTGTCAATGTAATTAAGATAGATAGAAACTAAAATAAATATCATTTTGGAACTGCCCATATATACCTTTGAAGGACAAATCTAGTCATATTTGTCAAGTGTATTCTATCTTGTGTTGTTGATATATTAGAATGACTTAACACAGTGAGAATCTATGCAAAATTGAGCTCCTCTAAAAATATTATTCGTCCTCTTCAGTCCGAGTCAAAAAAGACAAAGTATCCTGAATGAAAAATAATGACACAACAATTATTTATTTATTTATTATATATGTATATATTTAACAAGTATTTCCAGACTTATAAGAAGTTGATTTAATAGTTTTTTTCCATCTAATTGTACATAGTAAGAGTTGGTTTATATGTATAGAAAAAAAAGACCTCCTACCTTTATACTAAATATTAGTGTGGTACTAATATAGTTGTTGCATATTTGACCTTTACTAAAGGTCCACTAGGGAACATGTTCTTGTGCACTTTGAAGATTAAAAAAAAATATAAATGTTAAATGGACTTGAGGCCTAGCTCATTTCTCTAGATTTAAACGTTATATTTTGTTTAAGTTCATTGTTTTTTATGAAATCGAACGGTTTCATGTCGTGGTAGGTGCAGTACTGATTTTTTTTCTCAGAGAAACGGCTGCAAATTCCAAGCTCAGATCAGCGGTCTGGTTGCACCCCGGCTGGGTGGCCCACGTCGCTCTCTCCGGCGCGACGTCTGACGCGCTTCGGCTCGTGCAGGCGCGTACCATGGCAAATGTCGTTGCCGGCCGTGGCCCCCGCTGCGCTCCCCCGATTGGTTGGTCCAGTCTTGCTGTCTAAGAAAAAAAAATCCCCCAAAACGGCCTTGGACCCCGCCACACTCGCCCATCTCCCTCTCTCATGTTCTTCTAGATGAAAACCTCGTGCACTCATGATCTGATCATGGATTTATTACACCGTCTCCGCTCTGCTCCCTACTCCACTCGGAGCTACAAGTGGTACAACAACAGTACATACTGCAAAAGCGTTTCTTGGCTGCCAATAAATGGCCGCGCCCACAGTTGGTATCTCATGAAAAGGCACCATGTGGATTGTACTACTACTCGACCTGCTGCTCCTTGACTTAGAATCACCGCCAAACAGTCCGGGCTGCCGCAACTAGCTTTCACTTCACAGCCGTGGTACGCATCTTCGTCGAGCCAAGCCACATTGTTCACATGCGCGTATTTTCCTCCGCATGATCGACGCACCCTTTTCTGACCTCTTTACTAACGTACGTCGTCATACGAGGCACCGCTTCATTGGCCTTGGCCAGCCGTAGCGTTTAAAGCACGTGCGTACACGGTGCACCCGAAAAGAGTGGACAAAACGAACCAAATGACCATGTGCTCCAAGGCCGTACCCGAGCGTGCAAGCTGTTGCCCTCGGGCGTGGTACGCCGGGCGCCATATACATTTCTTATTATGGTACGACGTCCACGGTCCACGATGAGGGCCGGCCTTTTACTGTATCATCATGCATGATGCGCCGACGTGGGCCGGGCTGGACGCTGGACGGAGCACATTTTGGTGGCCAGATGCCTGGAAACCTACCCGCGGCGCTCTAGTAGCGCTTCGCTACTCTCTTCCGCACTTTTCCCGTGGTGGTTGGTACGCGCCCTTGTCCCTGTCGTCGTCGTCCCTCACTCACTGACCGAATCCTCCTAGGCAGGGGCGGATCTACCGCGGGGGGGGGGGGGGGGGGGGGGGGGGGGGGGGGGGGCTGGGTGGGCTCCAGCCCCCCACGTCAATAGAAAATTAGGGATAATTATAAGAAAAATTAGTGGAGAAAAAAAGAAAAAATAAAGAAATAGAGGAAGAAGAAGAGATCAGCCCCTCCTTTAATCGTGTTCTGCATCCGCCACTGCTCCTAGTTCAACTGCTGGTGCTTTTACTGTCGTGCTATATACACCACCGTAGTCGTGGTAGCTTTAGGTTCTCGTGACACACATATATATGTGTCCATTGTCCATGCATGTATACGTAGACTGCTCCAGCTCCACGAATAACGAAAAAAAAGTGAGACGTCATGACTGCGCGCAATTGATCGATGTGTGTGTTCATCAGTACATAGTACGTACGTGTGAGAGGTAGCTGTGCTGTACCAGAGGCAGCGTCGTCTCAGCCTTCCCGCACAACTGCATCATATCTCTCAACTACGTTCCTAGATTTTTTTTAAAAAATACTGTACCGCTTTCGTTGTTATTTGATAAACTTTATTTAAATATGGACTAATTAGGCTTAAAAGATTTACCTCGACATGTATATAACAAAAGTATAATTAATTATTTTGTATCTACATTTAATGTTTTATGCATGTATCTAAAAATTGATGTGAGGGAAAATCTAAAAAAATTTAGAAATTTTGGGGAAACTAAACATGACTACAGTACAAGCTTGGAAAAAAGTGGCAGAACAAGCAGTCCAGTAAACTTTTTCATACGGTTCCCACTTCTCACTGGGCAGGGCTCATACACGTATCGCCACCGCGCGCAGCCTCGACACAATATCCGTTGTTGTGCTTCGGGGTTCGGGCGTCCTTTGCAGTACCAAGCAAGTAGTGTGCTGTGCGAGAGAGTTTTGCATTGGAGGCTTGAAGCGTCCGGCCCGACCAATGTGCCGCGAAAACGAACAAAGGGAGAGATGCATGCATTTGGCAATACCCGAAAGATGTACGTTTGCCATTTGGCAACTGCCACACCAACCGTGCCATGCATCATCTTGGTGGGTCCTCAATAGTCAATACTAACAGCTCCTGTGTGCAAGGTCAACGGCTACAATTAATGCCAGGGATGTCGTCTAGCTAGGAGGACTACGTACGTTTTGTCCTCTCCGGCCATTCGCCCGGAGCTGTCAGTCGTGACGAAACCGGCCGGGTCCGAGATTTCTCTTGTGCATGTACTCGATCTACTAGGTTTGGGTCCGTATGATTTGATCATGTCTGCCCTTTTTCTTTGCCTCGTCTCGTCTCGTCCAACAAGAAGGTCGGGCTCCGGCAGCAGCATCCGGCGGCGGCGTGTGCTCGCGTCGCGTCGCGGAGAGAGCGGGAGCTGCCAGCTGGTGGTACGGCGTGTGCCTGCCCGGCCCGTTGAGTATGCGTGTGCCCTGCCGCTTGGGAACTCCGACGGCGACGTCCCGGCCCGGTCGTCGTCGTACGTCGTCGTCGCTGTCCTCGCGGCCAACAGTTGCCCCGCCCAACAGGATGGCGGCTATTGCAACACGTTTTGTAATTGCGCGTTGCGTTGTTGCGGCGGTCCTGGCTTCTGAGAGTTTTAGAAGCAATGGCTAATTAACTAGCTACGGAGTAGATGTTTTCCGTTTAAAGCTGTTCTTTACAATATCTACTGCTGTACGTGACATGTTCCTCCTCCGGAAAGATTGTTACTACCGGAATGTCATTCTTACTATATTATATATTAGATGGTGGAAGAGTGTCATATTAACGTTTGGGATTAGTTTAAGATTGGACAGCCCGGCGGTCTGATGGGTAGTACATGCATGAACCATGCACATGCACGGCTGCGGATGAAGGAAGATAAGAGGTACTTCTAGCTAGTAGTATTTAGATGAGTCACTCAAAAGAGTTACTACTCGTTTAATCTAATCTAGTTTTGCTGCATCATGCATTCGCTGTTAAGTTGGCGACTTGTCTGTCTTCTCTGTTGCGAGCCGGCCTGTGACTCTCCGAAATGGGCCGCCGGGTGCCCACGCCGCTCTAGTTTATCATCGCAGCCCGCAGCTCCCCGTTCGTGGACAATTCTCACGTTTAGTTTCGCAAAAGGTTACTCGTCACGTCAATTTTTTAGACGCATGTGTGAAATATTAAATATAAATAAAAAATAACTAATTATGTTTTTAGTATGTATATGTCGAGACGAATCTTTTGAGCCTAGTTAGTCTATATTTAGACAAAGTCTGTTAAATAACAACGAAAGCGCTACAGTGTTAATATGCAAAAAAAAAAAATCCCAAATAAACAAAGGCCTGAGCTCCTTCCCGGTTCCCTGACCGTGGCCCAGTTGCCCTCCTGTACAGATTGGAGAACGATAGACATAGGGCGTGTTTGTTTCAGCTTTTAATCGAATCTGCGGCTGCTCCACCGCGAGAATCCAAATAATCCCACCAAACACCACTTTGATTATTTCGATTGTTTTAAACGCGCAAGACACATCCACCGCAGAAATGAACTGGAACGCGCGTTTTCTGTAACGCGAGCGGAAGGCCGCGATCTCCATACCGCACCGCGCGGTCTCTCCGACGCGGTTCCAAACAGGCCCATAGACCGCCCGGCCGGCGCGGTGCGATCCCACGACCCACGTCCTGTCCTGGCAACCGCTGCATGCGGGTCGCAGCTTGCGTCCTACTCGATCGGTGCGCGCCACCTGACGCGATGACACTCACTCAGCTCGCGTCCGCCCTCCGCCGTCCGCGTTTGCGCGTCCCGGCGTGGCCCGTCGCCGTTCCATATATCCAAGGTCGTATAGTGAGTGGGCTAGCAGTGGCCACAACGCGGAGGGCATGAGTTGCCTTGCCAGACTGCGGGCCGGCCATGGTGGCCAGCTTGACAAACGCATGCAACAAGCTGAAATGCCTGAAACCCACAGTGCCTGATCGCAGCCGCGGAGCGAAACCGTTGACCTCCGATCTGCGCCTGGAACTGGAACGAGTGCTCGTTCGTTCTGGAGCAGAGACGGCGACACCGACACGACACTAGCCGGGAGCCGCGGCCCCGTAAGCAAGAGGATAGAGACGGGCATCGGTTCCTCTGTACGAACCTCCATGCGGTTTGTCAAATTCTGCTGGCACAACGTACTGACGCGCTGCTGCTGCCAATTCAATTCGCCCTCGATCCTGTACTCCACACCGCACGTCTATTTACTATCAGCTGATGTTCACCGACGGCGCATCTTCTAAAGAAGAAGGCGTTTTCCTTTTCACTCATTTATAACAAAAAAAATCGATCAGACGTCCGTCCAGGAGGACGCGGCCTAATTTTTTACCTTTTAGCCCTTTTTTTGAAAAATATTCACAAATAGTCCTTTGTAGGTTTGATTTTAGTTTATGGACCCTGACCTCGGCGCCATGACTTTTGGCGCTGAGAAAACACGTCTCGGCGCCATGACCATTGGCGCCGAGGTATTGGGAAAGCGTCGGACGTGACGGTGACCTGGCGCTGACATGGACGAGAGCTCGACGCCATGAATCTTGGCGCCGAGCTTGGCGCCGTAGATCTTGGCGCCGAGCTCATTGCCCTAGATCCCGGCGCTGAGCTGTCAACCTTTAGATCTCGGATGTTTAATACGAACAAGTACCATAGTTCCCTACTATTTACCACAAAAGTCGTGTGGTGCAGCTGGCTAGCGCATGCACTATTTTTCCTAGAGACCAAGGTTCAATCCAAGTAGATAGCTTTGTTTTTGCAATTTAACAATGAGTAAAATCTATCACCGGTCCCTGAACTTGTGTCGTTGTGTCATCCCGGTCCCTAAACTCGCAAATCGATCATCTAGGTCCTCAAACTTGTTTGGTTGTGTCATCCCGGTCCCTAAACTTACAAATCGCTTATTTAGGTCGTCAAACTTAGTCAGTTGTGTCATCCTGGTCCCTAAACTTTGTTTTGAGTCTCATCTAGATCTAAACATGACAATTTAAAAACTTTATATCAACAAATAATTCATAACTCTTTCATACAAACTCGAAAGAAGACAAACTTTATATCAAAATTATAGCCCTCGATGTGATCTACAACTTTGTAGTTGAAAAGTTTTTGATTTAAAACTGTTTAGGGTCCCAAAATATTGTTGTATGTTTATAGATTTTGAAATTTAAAATTTAAAATTAATTTTTTTTGGATACTAAATAACTTTAAATAAAAAAAGTTTATCTACAACGTTGTAGATTGCATTGAGAACTATAACTTTTATATAGATCATATCAATATTCAAGATTGTTTGATAATTTTAAATTTTAAATTTCAAAATCTATAAACATACAACAATATTTTGGGACCCTAAACAGTTTTAAATCAAAAAAAAAATCAACTACAAAGTTGTAGATCACATCGAGGACTATAATTTTGATATAAAGTTTGTCTTTGTTTGAGTTTATATGAAAAAGTTATGAATTATTTGTTGATATAAGATTTTTAAATTGTCATATTTAGATCCAGATGAGACTCAAAATAAAGTTTAGGGACCAAGATGACACAACTGTCTAAGTTTGAGGACCTAAACAAGCGATTTGTAAGTTTATAGACCGAGATGACACAACCGAACAAGTTTAGGGACCGGGATGACATAACCGAACAAGTTTGAGGACCTAGATGATCGATTTGCGAGTTTAGGGACCGGGATGACACAACGACACAAATTTAGGGACCGGTGATGGACTTTACTCTTTAACAATCTTTATTATCTATTTTTTAATGTTTATTGAAACCCATGTCACCTTTATAATAACAATAACCTTGATTTTTTTTGCAGACCTGAAAATCTTTTTTTTTCTGCAAATTTCAAATATTGATTTTTTATGATGGCCATGTCACATTTAATAATATAGGTTAATGTTCTATTAAAATTATAAGAATTAAATATAATATTTATATATTAATATTTATGGTACATAATTAGAATCATTAGGAACAGTGATAGTATATTAAAACTTTAATTTTTATTTTACTTATGTGTTGCTACAGTGAAATATCGAGCTCCGTAAATTATAAATAACAATTAAGGAGTGAAATATCGACCTCCGTAAATAATTAACAAAGATATTTCAGTGCGGTTACATATAAGTAAAAATAAAAATTAATTCAAAAAATAAGGTTTGAATATATGTGTCTTATTTAAAGCAAAGCATTTTGACCAACTATAATAGATGTAAGTTTTTTAAAGTGCAAAAGAAACCAACTAAAAATTGTTGGGGGCTCGAAGCTTGAACACAGGTCTCTAGGAAAACAAGTGCATGTGCTAACCAACTGCACCACCCAACTTCGGTGGTAAATAACAGGGAACTATGGTACTTGTTCTTATTAAACATCCAAGATCTAAAGGTTAACAGCTCAGCGTCGGGATCTAGGGCAATGAGCTCGGCGCCAAGATCCATGGCGTCGAGCCCTCGTCCATGTCAGCGTCAGGTCACCGCCACGTCCAACGCTTTCCCAATACCTCGGCGCCAATGGTCATGGCGCCGAGACGTGTTTTCTCAGCGCCAAAAGTCATGGCGCCGAGGTCAGGGTCCATAAACCGAAATCAAACCTACAAAGGACTATTTGTGAATGTTTTTCAAAAAAAAAAGGCTAAAAAGTAAAAAATGAGGAGGACGCGGGGACGTGCACACGCGGAAATTTGATGATGATCGCTACGCTACGCGTTGTGGTCGCGTCATGTCACATTTGTGATGTGATGGATGTACTAGTAGTACTACCAGTGACCAGTGTAGTGTTCCAGAACTGGGTGTTGATAATGACCGATTTTTTACTAGGCGTCCAACTGAAAATCCGTGGTCGGTCCGTTGCCAAGCGTTCGGTAAGAGCGCGCGCGCACGCACGCACGCACACACGCTGTGTCCTAAAGCCAAAGCCTGTGCATCAACGTACAGTTCCAACTTCCAACCATGATGGGGGAGGCAAGGAAAAATACAATACAACGACTCTTCTAAAATGTTGCAGTACCTTGGATGCAGATCGCTCAGCATCCTCTTGGCGGCGAAAAATTAAGCGCATACCACGCATATAAACCTGGCCAACCGGTCGAGCCCCAAGTAAGAAGAGTCCACCACAGCACTTGAGCCCAGCTTCCAGCCTATGAAATGACCCAGCAGACCTCAATGGGCCTTCGGGACTTTCTGCACCTCGCCGCCAGAGCCCAGAGGGCTTCCCGCCGAAGCATTAGGTAGGTGCTGTGCTTCTGCTTACAAGACAGATCGAACCCTGCCTGCGGCAGACCAAAGACCATAACCCACACGTGATAGGCGGGCCTCCAACAAGCGCATAATTTACCGGCCCGTAGCCCCTACCCCTTCCTAAAATGAACGTCAACGTTGTTTTTCGTTATCGATGGATCAAATATTTTTAAACTTTCATTATATAATAAATACATTAATATTTTTTGAGTTCAAGGGCGACAGCCCCGGCCTTTCAATTAAGATCAAAAGACCACAAAGCGTTTACAGCGCAGGTGCAAGACATCCAGGCTTCCGCCTAAGCTGAACAACATAACAAACACTATAGGAAGACAAAAGCAGACGTTGCTCCACCCTGCCAAATACCAACTTAAAACTACAAACTTAAGCCACCTCCATCAACACTTCCAACTCATTCCACCAGGCCAAACTTGGCATCTTTAGCTCAGCAGCAGAAGTATCTTCACCCCTCTTGGTCAGCCAGCCCCCATCTTGCTCATCACCCTTATGGAACTTCAAGAAGTGCTGAGGCCTCCATACGGCAACCACCATGTCTGTTTTGCTGATGTCTTGATCTTGTCTATGGAAGCCAGCAACAAGCTCTTCTTGTCGATAGGGCAGAGGATCTCCCAATTCTGTAAGAGACCTGCAACTCTGAAAAGAAGCATTTCCATGCTTCTCCAGCCAATCCTCTGAAAACAAAGATCATTTCTAAGCTTCCAAAGAGCCCAAATAACAGCTGAAGAAGCTATATTAACTATGCAAAATTTCTTATGGCTTAGCCAGTATTTACCGATGTCTATCATACTGTCCCCTATCTCATAGCCAAGAATATCAGACATAATCCTCCAACACTGTTTAGCTACTACACAGTCAAAGAAAAGATGCTGAATAGTTTCTTTTTCTGAACAAAACAGACAAGACTCATCTTCAACTTTTCTTCTTTTGGCTAGATTATCTCTAGTTAAAGCTCTATTATTGATAACCAACCAGAGAAAGAAATGAACTCGGGGAGGGATATTAATTCCCCAAACTGCTGACACATGCACAGGTCTAATACCTCGAAAATTTATAATTTTGTAAAGAGACTGAGAAGAATAGATGCCCGTGGAGGAGAAAACCCAAATCATCTCATCTTCTTCCTCGGTGAACTGAATAGAAGCCACTAACTCTATTATATCTAACCAAATTTGGTAGAGGGCATTAGAAACATTCCTACGAAAGGTACATTTTAAATTAACACCATCCCATAGCTCAGCTATAGTTTTTCCTTGCTCATTCACTATCCTATAAAGAGGAAAAAATTGAACGGCTAAACTAGAAGAACCCAGCCAATTATCCTCCCACAGCCTAACTTTACGACCATTTCCAACCTTCCACCTAAACCCCATCTTAGCAGCTCGAGCTGCCCACATGAAACTTTTAAAGAAAGGGGAAGCACCTATTGTGCTAGTTTGAAAAATATTAGGATTTTCCGTATCATACTTAAAATCAATAACCTCCTTCCAGAGCTTATCTCTATCAGAGTTATATCTTTTCAGCCACGAGGCAAGAAGACTAATGTTGAGATCTCTAAGGTTAGGAAGGCCTAGACCACCAAAATCTTTCAACATCGACACTAACTCCCAAGATGCTAAGTGATACTTATGAGCATCTACTGAATCATTCCAGAGGTAGTTGCCCAAATGAGAATTAAGAATCTTGATAGCCCATTTCGGAAATTTAATGAAGGATAACAAATAAACAGGGATACTAGAGAGACATGTCTTTATCAACATAGCTCTAGCAGCTAAGGATAACAATTTCCCCCTCCAACCTGCTATCCTTTTCAGGATCTTGTCAACTAACGGTTGCACATCTTCTCTAGTGAGCTTTTCATAATGTAAAGGAACACCAAGGTATTTGATGGGAAAGGAACCTAGAGGACAAGCAAAAATATGAGCCAACTCATGGGCTTCATCTGGGTCAAGATTCATGGGAACGAACTCACTCTTATGAAAATTAATTCTCATCCCCGAGACTTGCTCAAACCATATCAGCACACACTTCAAATTCACCAAGGCAGGGACATCCGCTTTAGAAAACAGGATAGTATCATCTGCATACTGCAAGGATACTATGCCTCCAGGTCGAAACTCACCTAGCAGACCTGAAATTAAACCTCTATTCGAAGCTTTGGCTAACATCTTTGAAAGCCCATCTCCAACTAAATTAAACAAGAAGGGAGACAAAGGATCTCCCTGTCTCAGACCCTTACCAGCCTTAAAAAACTTACTCTCTTCCCCATTCAGCATAATGCTTATAGAACCACCTATGACTATATGTTTTATCCAATCAATAAACTTTGTGCTAAAATTCCTAGCCTGTAACATCTCAAACAAAAAGGACCAACTTACCCTATCATAAGCTTTTTCATAGTCTAATTTGAGCACTACACCTTTCTCTCCAGACTTAATCATGCTATGCACAATTTCATGTGCTGTGACTACACTTTCCAGGATATATCTACCCTTAATAAAAGCAGATTGGTTTGGAGCTACAATCCTCTGAACAACCTTAGACATTCTTAGAGTAAGAATTTTTGAAAAGATTTTAAAACTACAGTTAAGGAGACTAATGGGTCTAAACTGTTTTATATTTGAAGCATCCCCAACTTTAGGAATCAAAGTAATCAAGGCACAATTAAGTCTATATAAATCTAATTTTCCCTTATGAAAGTCTTCAAACAGAGCAACCAGATCTGCCTTAACCAGATCCCAGAATTTTTGATAAAAAAGAAAAGAAATGCCATCAGGGCCAGGAGCCCCCTCAGCATAGCAACTAAATATAACCTCTTTAATCTCTGCTTCTGAGAAAGGGGCCCCCAAAACCTCATTCTCCTCATCAGACACTAAATCCTGACTGTCCCAAAAATTAGGTCCTAACTTTACCTTAATATCTCCTTCATTAGCAAAAAGATCCCTATAATAATCTATAGCTATTTGCATCATACCTTTTTGATCAAAGACTAAGCCTAAAGGACCTTCCAGACAATCAATTTTCTTTTTCCTGCTCCTATGGTTTGCTATAGCCTGAAAATAGGCTGTATTTCTATCTCCCTCCAGCAGGTTTCTTTCTCTAGACCTTTGTCTAAACTTAATCTCTTCTAAAGCCCAAATACTTTCCAAATATTTTTCTACTTCTCTATGTTCACTAGCCTCTAAAGGATTAAGATTTCTTGACTCCAACAGATTTTCAAAGAAGTTAAATTTCTCAAGGAGCTCAGACTTAGATTTGTTCATAGCAGCCACCTCATTAGCAGCCCACCCCCTAACCATTCTTCTAAGGGTCCTGATTTTAAACTGCCATAAATCAATGTTAGAAAGGACCCTGCAAGGAGATTGCCAAGCCTTCTCGACTATAGCTCTAAAGGACTCTTTTTCCAACCACCACTTTTCAAACCTAAAACGTTTTTTCCCAAAACTAACATTATCCCCTGAATTGATGAGCAGGGGGTTATGATCACTAGGAAGTCTATCAAGAGCTTTGACACTAACTAGGGGGAAAGCAGAAATCCACTCTGTGGAGGCAAAAATCCTATCTATTTTTGCTAAAATAGGCGGACTCTGGTTATTAGTCCAAGTAAACCTTTTATTACTAGCATCTAATTCAACTAAACCCCATTTGTCTATCCAACTGTTAAACAAATCCGACCATTTATGATTAATGACTCCATTATTCTTGTCTCCTACTACCCTAACCAGGTTGAAGTCACCGCCTATCAAAAGAGGACCCTTCCAAGAATTCATCACCTTCTCCAACTCGTCTAAGAAAACCTGTTTCTGCTCCTCATAAGCTGGACCATACACTACCACTAATTTCCAAGAGAAACCAGTTTTCCTACATGTCATCAAAACACTTACTGAAAAAATAAAAGCATCTCCTATAATAATATTAAAAATATCAGAATTAGCCCCAAACAGGATTCCTCCTGCAGAGCCTTTAGCTTCTAAATGAGACCATGTGAAAGGGGAATTCTGGGTTAAAGATCTTAACAACCCCTCTGACAGACTACCCTTTTTGGTCTCCATGATACCCACAAAATCTAAATGATGATCTCTTATTCTGCTTCTTAGAGCAGGAATTCTATCAAGCTTACCTAGACCCCTAATATTCCAAAACATCCCTATCATTTCTTATTCTTTTTCTTTTTCCTAGGACCTACCACTGACCAACCTTTTTCCTGGTCAGACCAGTTGCTTTCTGGATTATCAGAATTTCCATCCTGACAAGTCTTATTATTCAAAAGCTGATTACTACTACTAACTTCATTACTGGGCTGCAACTTTTCTACTTTACTACCTGCTACTTGACACTTAGGGAAAGAGCAACTAATCTTACTAGCAGAGTCTCTACTTTTATCAAGCTCAATTATAGAATCAACAATATCAGGATTTCCATCCCCTATCTCTAACTCCAGCACATTAGCCACAGACATTAAAAGAGGTTTAGAGATTTTTGAAGAATTAATACCTGTTTGAGCATCTAGATTCCATTTCCTTTTAACCTCTTGAGCTTTGTCTTGGATTGATTTCCCATTATCAACAAGCCTGGCACTTCTTCTCATGGGTATGGTGGGGCCCCATTGTTTTGTGATCACTCCCCTCTTATTCTTCTGGGTATCCATGTCCACCATCTGCTTAGACACTTCTTCTTGGGATGGCTGAGTAAAACTCAAACCAGCATCAGCTTCCTCACCTGCACCTTGACCATCACTCACCTTATCCCCTCTTTCTCCATTGATAGGACCAGAATCGCTTTTCCCCACTATGGCAGACTCCCCCTGAAACCTCCTGTTCAGCCCATCCCCCAGGTCCTCATGAAGATGAACAATCCACTCCTCAGGCAGCTGAAACCGATCTCCCTCTCCCTGCTGCACCAAAAAAGCATTGTCGACCTGCACAACATCCTCTGGCTCCTCTTCCTCACCAATTTCCTCATCTAATTCCATAGCCTTTAGCAGATTAGCACACTCACCAGCAAATGTATGATATTGGTCCACTGGATCAGGAAAAACCAGGGCTCTTTTTGCAGATTTGTGGCCACCAGAACTCCCTTTAGCCCCTTGACTTCCAGCAGAAGTAGAGGACTGCCCCTTATCTGATTTCTCTTGTTTTTTCTTTTCCTCTACTTGTTTATCTTTTTCACTATCTTTCAGTTCATCTCCTAGGAGATCATCATCACTCAGCCCTGGGTCTCCATCACCTTTGTCAGAGTCACCATCTGAAGCAGATTCAACCTGTTCAAACCCCTCTGTCTTGAAGTCAATCAGATATAGCTTAGCCTTGAACACAAAAACCCGCTGCTTTGGAACTCTGGTTGGATCTTTACACAACATTTTAACTCTCACCATACTGAAGAAACTATCAAACAACTCTTGCCAGTCCACATCCATCATAATCCCCAGACTTGAAGCAACCTCTCTGAGGACTCCCCAGTCCACCCATTTAGGGGGAATACCTTTAATTTGGACCCATACCTCCACCAAACTGCCAATAGGATCAGCCTCACCTGTCCAAACACTGAGCGAACCCACAACTCCTGGCTTGTTAAGATCGAAGACCGATGCCTTGCCAATCACCAGTTTCTCCACCCTCCTATCTGGGGGAAACCTCACAATGTAGCTATAGTCATCAGATTTCCTCAACTGCCAGTCCCAATTCTCATCAAAAAGCTCTCTCAAATTCCCCACCAAGCCTACTTCATCTATGTCCCCCTGCTCAATTGTGATAACTCCAAAGTTGTCCATTCCTTCCCAATGCTTAAATCTGTTGTCACTAGCTTCTACATCAACCAGATAGAAACCCAACCCTTTATTGGCACTTCCATAGTACTGAGCTGTTCTGGGAGTTTTTAACCATTCTGGACAGACATCAGCAATATGGTCCACACTGCGACAGATGAAGCACACCTTGGAATGTTTGCAAGCTGAACTAAGATGACCAACCAAACCACAGTTGAAACACACTACTTGTAAGAACTTCTCTTGAGGACTGTCATTCATACCTTCTCCCACTGAAACTTTGGAAGCAGCCCCAACTCTCTGACCTTCTTCTTTAGTCTGCTCCCTACCTCCTTGCTGAAGATCTGTTGGACGAACTTGCTCTTGGCCAACTTGATTATGCTTAGGAGAAGGTGATTGATTCCTGCCTCTGCCACGCCCCTGGGAACCTCCACCTCTCGCTCTCTGTCCGTAGAAGGCAGGGGGAAAAGGCTGCTGATGATTCGGGGGGGCATGTTGCATCGGAACTTGGTTGGGGAAGAAGCCATATGGTGGCGGCGGTGGGAAGAATTGGTGTTGTGGCAGTGATGGTGGGTACTGACTCCAGCCCCCTCCACCCCATCGCTCCCAGTCCTCCTCCGGGAACTGCGGCCGCGGACCACGCCCTCTCCCTCTCCCCGCCATAGACTCCTTCACCACCTGCACGAAGCTCTTCCTGCCCTCCTCCCCCAAAACCGACTGCGTAGAAACAAGAGACGAAGGAAGATGAGGCCAGGAATCACCTTCACCAACAGTGCCCGAGGGTTTGAAGGTCTTCGACTTCCACAAATCTTTCCGGATCCACACTAATTGTTTTTCCCCCTTCCCCAAAACCCTAGGGCCGCGCCGCCGCGGGATCGAGTTGGGGACGAACCAGAGTTGTCCCCAAAACTCGCAAATATCCCCTTCCTTGGAAACGGGTTCACGGGCTTTGGGTTTGGACTCTTCCTCGCGCCTTGCCCGACTCCGCCATTGATGCCGTTCCGCCGCTTGTGCCCCACTGGTCGCTCCACGTCGTTCCCGACGGAGAAAGAGGCTGTCTGGTGGACCATGTCTGGTCAGGGTCGCTACCCCACGCGGAGGAGTACCCCTCTCCCTCACCGGGGTGATGAGGCTTCTGGACGACGGACGGGAACGGCTCGTCGGCGACGACGGGCGCCCCTGGCTGCGGGAGGTGTTTTCGGACATGCTGGTGCCGTAGTACATAATTAGTATTATTAGATATCTCGTTTAACTTATAATAAACTTATTTAGAGATATAAATATTACAAATATTTTTCAACGAATCTAATAAAACTTAAGAAAATTTAAACGATACGAATACCGTAGTACTTGTTTTGACGGAAGGACATCAGTTATAGGTTAGAACCTCCTCTTCCGCCTCTGGTCCAGCCAGAACATGGCGCCTCGCCGCTTTCTTTTGCTTGCCGTCTAGCCGCAACTATCGGTGTCGCACCACGGTTGTCGCAGCCATCTACCAACACCACCTACAACAGTTGTGAATCTACAAAAATATAATAGAGAGGCTCTAAGGCCTTGTTTAGTTTCTAAAATTTTACAGATTTTTTTTTGCAAAATTTACTGTAGCATTTATAAATTAAAAATTAGAAGGACTAAATATGATCTAAATATATAAAACTAATTACACAGGTGGACGGAAAATCACGAGATCTATCTTAAGCCTAATTAACCCGTCATTAGAGATTGTTTACTGTAGCACAATATTATTTAATCATGGCCTAATTAGGCTCATTAGAAATGACTCACAATTTTACCGGGGTTATGGAATGAGTTTCATCATTAATTCACGTTAAATACCATACCATAGCGCAGAGTTGTTTCAATTTTTTAGGCAAAAAAATAAACTGGGAAGAGAAGGAGGTTACGAAGCCCTAATTTCTATCTCTTCCAGCTTTGTGCTATAGTAACTAGCTGTGTCGCGGTTAGAGCAAATTGAGGTTGTGTCAAACGGATCCTTAGTATACACTGTCTATGTTGGCAGAACTTATTTGTGACTGCGACTGGTTTATTGTAAAAAACATTATTCTATGACTAAAATAGGGTTAATTCTGGATAAATACCTTAAGCCAACAGAGCCACTATTTAAAACCTATTAGGTCTTAAAAACTATGGACATGAAACTCATAGAGGGTACCCTAAGGCCCTATTGGTTTCAGCTCATTTGAATCTCGCTTATAAGCTAAGCACGATTTTGTAATAAGCCATGGTCTAAAAAATCTAAGCATGAAAAAATCAAGTGTTTGGCAATCTTGATTATCAAAGCAATATTGAGTGCAAAAAGACCATTATACCCTTCTTCCAGTCCCAGCCTGCCACCACCTAGCTCTAGGCCGCCGCCGTAGAGGGCAGAGATCCGGCCAGATCTGGTGGAGAGAGAAGTCAGCGATGGAGGAGAGAGGGACGAACTGAAGCAGGCGGTGGAGGCTGCATGCGGAAGGCCAGATCCGGCTGAAGGCTCACCGCGCGGCGGATCTAGGCCATGCCCCATGGAAGGGTCGTCGGGCGGAGGGAGACGAGACGATGACAGAGATAGAGGGAGCGGCGGTAGGAATGGAGAGCCTCGGCGCGGCACTGGCATGAGAGGGAGAGACCGGGAGCGAGCGGCCAGGTTAGGGGAGGTCTGGCCGGAGGGAGGGAGGAGACGACAGAGAGAGTGTCACGGCACTCGCACGGGAGGGGAGAGACGGGAGCGAGCACGATAGGGAGAGGGGTAGGCACAGGAAAAGCCCCGCGTTTCCCAGAACGCGGAGCCAGGCTCGCGTTTCGTCCGCGGGCGAGGAAGGCTCAGTTGAGCGAACGCGCGACGGGCCATCGCGGGCGCAACGCGGACCATTTGGCGGGATTCTCTTCTGCTCTCGGTCGCCAACACGCTCATAAACAGAAACAAACAGGGCCTAAGGCACGTTTGGTATGGCTTAGGCTCATCTAAAAGGGCTCTGACTTCTCACATGGAGCTAGAACTATTTTGAAAATATTTGGCAAAAGAAACTCCATTGGTTTTATAATAATTTATATTTAATTTGTGAGGAAAAACCGAGAAAAACCATATTTTGCTTCGATTCCAATATTAAAAAATGACTACCACCTCCTTGCAGCATGTCATGGGAACGACCGCGCTGGCCGAGTCATTAGTCTGGCTCATTACCTCTTATATGAAATGATTAGAGTTCGAGTCCCAAAAGACATTACTTATGATAACTAGAGGGGAAGAAACTACCTCATCCGTCGACGAAATATGGTCGATAGCCCACCTAGGGGTATGCCCAAGGTGGTAGATTAGCGGGGAAGGCGCGTGGAACGACGATCCGGACGTGACACAGGAACAAATCTAGATGAACACCAGGGTTTATCCAGGTTCGGGCCGCCGAGTTCTGCGTAATACCCTACGTCATGCGTCGAGTTGTCTACTCTGTATATTGATGAACGTATTTTTGAGAGGGGGTCCTTGCTCGCCTTATATATCCGTGGGGAGCAAGGTTACAGATCCTAGTAGATTGGATCTAACAATAGAATAAGGAAACCTAGTCGATTACAATCTCGTGTCATGAGGGACACGATATTTTTCCTAACCGACTACGCTTCCTTGCCTGAGAAGGCTCCCGTGCCATCATCCGACTAGCTGGGCCGCTTGCCCGACCAGCTGGGCTTTATCGACACGATCCTTCGCAGTGAATTGGGCCAGCCTTCATGAAGCAGCCCAAGTCTAGCCGTGAGGGTACCTGTCGGTGTTTTGAACCCGGGGGTATGACACCAACGAGTAATATGATCGCGTGCTCTCTTCCTGGATGGTGATGCAAGATGACACAAGGATTTATCCTGGTTCGGGCAAAGAAGGCCCTACGTCCAGCGGGGGAGGAGGTTCTTGTATTACTTGCACCTAAGTGCTTGTACAGGGGCGAATACAAGCTCAATGAGCGTGGACCGGAGTCCGGACTCGAGTGTGTGTGTGTGGACTCGTGCCTTGTCTCCTTTAGTTGTGTAACCCTAGACTCGCGCGTTGTTCCGTGCGCGCGAAGGGCCCTGGCGTCCCCTTTTATAGAACAAGAGGAGGCCAGGGTTTACACAGGATTGACACGTACATCGCTCGATATGGCGAAGGGTTGGAACTCTGTCTTGTTGAAGTCACTGTAGCCAACGTGGGTGTTGCTGTTGAGGCGTCCTTGATGCGTGGCCTCCATCCCGGGCGCGGACGTGGAGGCGTGGTGACGTGGGGGCCGTGCAGTGCCCGTTCTGGGTCGTATAGGACGTGGCAGAGTCCCTCCGGGTCTCGGGGTACCTGTCTTCCAATAGCATGAAAGCAGTCAGGGCTCGAGGGGCGCAGGGCCGGCCTCGAGGTGGCGCCTACGGGAGGCTCGAGCCCCCGCGGGTATGGCCAAGTCCCGGAGCGCCCGGGCGTACAGCGGGAACCCAGGCCTCGGGGTGAAGCTCGAGTGTGCTACAGCGTGTGGTATGGCCGAACAGTGTTGTACTGGTGCCTTTTTGCCCATGCTTGTGGTGAAAACGACGTTTGACTCTGGCTCCGGTTCACTGTGGCACACGCTGTGTACCGGAGGATGTGACCGGAGTAAGAGGACACATTGAATGCGCAGTATGGGGCTAGTACGGAGCGCCAGCCCGAGGCCTGGCTTGGAGGGCTCGGGCAAGACGGAGAACGAGCGTTCGCCCGAGGCCTGGCTTGGAGGGCTTGGGCGAGACGGAGAACGAGCGTTCGCCCGAGGCCTGGCTTGGAGGGCTCGGGCGAGACGGAGATTGAGCGTTCGCCCGAGGCCTGGCTTGGAGGGCTCGGGCGAGACGGAGAATGAGCGTTCGCCCGAGGCCTGGCTTGGAGGGCTCGGGCGAGACGGAGAATGAGCGTTCGCCCGAGGCCTGGCTTGGAGGGCTCGGGCGAGACGGAGATTGAGCGTTCGCCCGAGGCCTGGCTTGGAGGGCTCGGGCGAGACGGAGAATGAGCGTTCGCCCGAGGCCTGGCTTGGAGGGCTCGGGCGAGACGGAGATTGAGCGTTCGCCCGAGGCCTGGCTTGGAGGGCTCGGGCGAGACAGAGAATGAGCGTTCGCCCGAGGCCTGGCTTGGAGGGCTCGAGCGAGACGGAGAACGAGCGTTCGCGTTCGCCCGAGGCCTGGCTTGGAACGTGCTCCAGCTCGAGGCCTAGGGTGTGACGGGCCTCGAGGGATAGGCTATCGTGCTGGAGGGGCTCGAGGTCCCCGCGTGGGGTCCCGAGGAGCGGTGCACAGCTGTAGCGGGTTCGAGGGGTTGGCTACCAGGAGGCGGTCGGTAAGGTTTTGGCAAGTCTAAGCTCCCTGGCGGCGGGCCAGCGTTGCAGGCTCTAAGGGGTTGGTTTCTTGGAAGGTTAGCCTAGCTGGGTTTATTAATTGGTGTTCTAGGTTTAACCTATTTGTTTGCGTTGATTGGGGGTACCCCTTTTGTGGACCCCCGACAGTAGCCCCCGAGCCCTTGTTCGAGTGCTTGCACTCGAGCAGGGGCTCCTGACTGGGATCTCGAGGGTTAGCTAACCGGGTCTCGAGGGTTTGGTCATTTTGATTCCGTGGGTGTCGTGCGAGCGACACCCACGGGTGTAGCCCCCGAGGCCACGGGGGAGTGGTTAGCACTCCCTCGTGGGCTTTTTGCGAGTGTGAGTGTTAGTTGTGTGTTTTTTAGGTTCGGGAGTGTCGAGCCCTCGAGTTTTTAGACCCTCTTTCGTCGAGGGGTGCCAGGCTGAACCGACCGGCCGGCTCTTCGAGCTGTCCAGCACGCCGGTTGCCCTGGCTTGTCATCCCGCGAGTCCTTTCGATCGGATGCAAGAGGGGGTGCCTCGTACTACCACGAGCGGGCGAGTATCGAGGTTCCCGGTGAGCTGGTAACGGGGAATCCAAGTGATACCTCATGCCCCGTTCGATGGGGTCGAATGTAGCCCGGAGGCGATCTCATAAAGCATGGGTGCTCAGTCTGCAGGAGTGCCGGGTCCATTCGATAGGACCCGGTGGCTCGATGCCTCCCTCCGAGAGGATCTCACTGCATGTCGAGCTCCTCGCCTTGGATACACGTGAGGGGCCTTGAGGGCTTGGCCCTCGAGCGATGCTGCGAGTGGCGCCCCTTGGTGTCCCTGACTCGGGCGCTCGAAGCCGGCTGTCGAACCCTCTTCGAGGGCCAGCCTTCGCTGCTTCGAGACTTAGGGCTGGGGCCCGTTTTTACCTTCGTGAAGAAGCCTGTGTCGCTTGGAATCCTTCTGCCCATTGGGCGTGCCATTTTAGGCGGAAATCGTCAGGGAGTGGAGATCGTGGCGCCAGGGCGACGGACAGGAAGTCAGAGCGGTGGCCGCGGAGGGCCCCGGTAGTGGAGCAAATGGATTGCCGCGTGTACCTGTCAACCGGCTCGAGACGCTGTTAGATGGGCGCATTAAATGTTTGCGGTTACCTTTCCTTTGTCGTGGGAGATCCCGTCCGTCGGGGTTTTCTTTTATAAATATCGAGTGAGGGGAGAGGAACCCTTTACTTTGCCTTTGCCTTCACAGCCGCCGCAGCTCCCTCACGCTTTCTTGCCGAGGCCTAATTTGGAAGGCTCGGGCGAGACGGAGAACGAGCGTTCCCTCGAGGCCCGGCTTGGAGGGCTCGGAGAACGAGCGTTCACCCGAGGCCTGGCTTGGGGGGCTCGGAGAACGAGCGTTCACCCGAGGCCTGGCTCGGAGGGCTCGGAGAGCGAGCGTTCACTCGAGGCCTGGCTCGGAGGGCTCGGAGAACGAGCGTTCACCCGAGGCCTGGCTCGAAGGGCTCGGGCGAGACGGAGAACGAGCGTTCGCCCGAGGCCTCGCTTGGTGTAGTGCGACGTTCGTCCAAGGGCTTATCTCGGGTGCGAGGCGGGCCCCAGAGCCCTTTTTCGTACAGGGTCGGTCAGAGGCGGCCTCGTCTTGGTTTTTCGATCCTCACGCATCCTTTTCGCAAGGAAGAGGGGTGGTGACGCCGCGCTACCATCGGTAGGTATCGGTCACGGCGTCCCCGATGAGCTATTAACGGGTAAATCCAAGCGCGTGCCCGTGCCCCGTTTGATAGGGGTCGGCTAGGGGCCCGGAGGCGCACACATGGAGCCAGAGGACAGTTTCCTGCGCCCGGAACCATTCGATTGGTTTCGAGGGCTTGTTGCCTCCCTTCGTTGGGATCCCATTTTGAGACCGTCCTGCTAGCCTCGGATACGACTCTGGATGCCCTGAGCGGTCGCGCTCAGGCTCGGCTCGGGCCGTGCGATAGGCGCATCCGTGGCCGTTCCTGACTCTATTATCCTGGGGCGGCTGTCGAACCCTCGGAGGGGTCGGCCTTCGAACCCCTGGATCGTAACGGGCTCGGTGCCCTGGGTTCCTTCGCTGGGAAGGAGTCAGAGGTAGGCTACCTCTTCCGTCGGAGTGGCGGGCGCGCCTTTTTAGGCGGCTTTCTGGGGTCGTGGGCGGCGCCCGTTGCAGACGTGTGCAAGGGCCCACGACCATGCATTTAATGCTTGCGTGCGCACTCGTATCGAGGGGATTCTCGCAATCATGAGATCTCCTAGCGTGCAACGCATTAAATGCGGGTGAATAGTGACCGACCGGGATCTGGCCGTTGGTTTTCACCCTATAAATACGCCCCTTGGGGATTTCGGAGCGGTTCCTTTCCTCATTCGCCCGTCCCCTTACCCTGTCGTCTTCCTCCTCCGTCCGGCCACATAGAAGCAGAGGCGGGGAGGGAGAGACCGGGCCAGCGGCAGAGTGGAGGGTTGAGAGGCAAAGAAGAAAGAGAGAGAGAGAGAGAGAGAGAGAGAGAGAGATCGAGCGACCTTTTCTCTTTGCGACATCTGCGCCTCCGCCTTCTGTCGCTCGGGATGGCGGACGCCGCTGAGCCGTGGGGCGCTTCTGCCGTCACCCCGGAGAAGCTAGCGGAGCTGGTGCAGAGAGGGCTTCTTCGGGGCCTTTCCGGCTCCGATAGGCCGGAGTGGATCGCCCCCGGTCCGGAGGAGGAGGAGCCGAGGCCCCCGAACGGCTACGTGGTCAGCTTTATCGCTTTCCACGAGCGTGGGTTCGGGGTACCGGCGAGCCGGTTCCTCCGGGCGCTTCTTTTCTACTACGGGCTCGAGCTGCATCACCTTGCCCCCAACTCTATTTCACAAGCGGCCATCTTCGCGACCGTCTGCGAAGGCTTCCTGGGGATCGAGCCCCACTGGGAGCTCTGGATCCACCTCTTCCGGGGCGAGCTCTTCACGAAGGCGGTTTCGGAGGGTCGGCGAAGATTGATGAGGTCGGGGAGCTGCGTGCTCTTCGTTCGCCAGCATAGGTCGGGCCTGTACATCCCATCCCAGGCGGCCACCTCGAACAAGGACTGGCGCATGGGCTGGTTCTACCTTCGCAACGACGACGGGCTGCTGCCAGCGTACACCGGCCGCGTCATCGAGTCGCGGCCGGACTCTTGGAACTACGGCGTCGTTGACAAGAGGCAGAGTCGACTCGACCCGCTACTCGAGGCCTTGTCGAGGCTGCGAAAGGCGGGTCTTACGGCCGGGATGGTCGTGGCCTGGTTCCACCAGCGGTGCGTGCTGCCGCTGATGAACCGGCCCCTGATCATGGCGAAGATGAGGGACGACGCGCCTCTCCTGCAGGAGTGCCAGATGAGGGCGTCCCCGGTCGCCTATCCCGAGCTCGTTCGCCGGGCGAGGGATGCAGTAAAGGAGGTGAAGGACGCGAACAAACTGCTCAGCATTCCGATGCGCCCGTTCCGCGGGTACATCAGCTTGGTAAGGGGATCGATCCTGTGGGGGTGTTGCCGCGGAGCTTTTCTTTTTTCGTGTTCGATCCTTACTTCCTTCTTTTTGCAGGGTTTGCAGGGGGTCAGCACCTCGAAACCTCCCCTTCCTGAGGAAAGGGAGGAGAGGCGGCGCCTGGCCGAGGAGAGGAAGAAGAGAAAGGACGATAGGAACATCAGGCGGGCTAAGCGTCGGAGGGACCGTGACGACCTGGAGAGGCGTCGGCGGCAACAGAAGCTCCATGGTGAGCCGGAAGAGTCCTCCCCTACGGAGGAGGATTCCGATGATGAAGACGAGGAGGGCTCGGAGGGGGACTCCGAGCCCCTGGCGGGGTTCGCAGACGTGGACCGTTCGCCGGTCCGGTTGACGAGCCCCATGAGGGGCGCGCCCGGGGTGCAGGCGGCGGGGAAGAGCCCTGTTCCTGCCCCGGGCGCGGGTGGCGAGGCTTCTACGCCCCGGGGGGGCGACGGGTCCACTCAAGGCCCGTCGACGCCGCCGTCAGTGGGGGTTTTGAGGGAGACCCTCGAGACGGAGCTCCCGCCTCCCCCGAGCAGGGTTCCCCCTGCAGGGACACCGCGGCTGCAGACCCCACCCGTGCCCACCGCGAGAAGGGTGCCAAGGGCTGGGTAAGCACTTGTCGCTTGCCCATCCCATGTTTGCTCGTGTGGGGATTTTTTCTTGATGATGCGTATCTTTCTTCTATTGTCTCAGCGGGAAGCGGTCCGTGGAGGCCTTATCCCTCCGCCCTTGGAAGGCGCTGAAAGTGGGCGCGACTTCCTCCGCCGGCGCGGTGGTGGCACCGTCCTTGACGCCACTACTTCCGGGGTCCGGCGGGCCGGTCGTCACGCCCGAAATCATCAAGTCCCCAGAGGGGGCCCCGGTCTCTGGTGGGGCGCCAGAGGAGGACCCTGCTTCTGGGGCGTCGAGGGATGAAGGCGCTCCGGGGGCCTCGACCGCTGAAGTCGAGGCCGCTAAGGCGGCTGAGGCAGAGCTGTCCCAGGCCGTTGCGCCCGAGGCTGGGGCTGACGTCCTGCCTCAGGGGTCGCTCTTGTCGGAGGAGATCCATAACATCTCTTCTGGCGAGACTTCCCCAAAAGGTGGGAAAGCAGAGGTGGAGGGCGAGGTTACCAGCGTGCCGCCGAGGCTGCCGGTGCCAGAGATCGGAGGAGGGGGCGAAAGCTCGGCCCTTGCCCGCTTGGGAGGTCGCTCTCCCACCTGGGGCGGTCCTCGAGTGGAGTGGAGGGATCCATCTGATCCCGAGGCCGAGCCGGTATTCGTCCTCGACGATGCCCCCGAGGCCGAAAACTGGAACGACCTCGGGCGGCTCGGCTCGCTCCTCACGCGGTCGTTGAAGACGTCTTTGACGATGGTGGAAAGGGACCTCCCTCGGGCCATCCAGGTGAGGAACCTTGTTTGGGTGATCCTCTTCTTCCCGTTTTGTCGTAAAAAAGGGGTTAATGTTTGGTTGATTATCCACCTTAGGAGATCATGGAGACCTCTCGGGCCAAGTCGGATTTCCTCCGTCGAGAGAGTCGCGTCTGGGAGCAGCTTCAGACGACGAGCGCTGAGCTCGCCCGCACCCAGAAGCAGCTTGCCGAGAAGAGTACCGAGGCGGGCGGGCTGAGCGTCCGCTGCTCAGACCTGTAACACCTCTGGTGTTTAACTGTAATTAACCTGACATGTCATCATCATTAGTCATTAATCATTCTTGTCTTGCATTTATGTTTGCCTAGTACTTGTGTAGCAATCTCTTTTCAAAAACCCTAAAAGCCCAAATCTTCCTATAAGGGCAAAAATGGTAATTTCATTCGCCCAAGCTCGTCTCCTTGGGGCTGTCCTGCAATCTTTGTAAAGAAGAAAGACAAGACTCTCAGAATGTGCATTGATTATCGCCCACTCAATGAGGTCACCATCAAAAATAAATATCCCTTGCCTCGTATTGATCTTCTCTTTGACCAGTTAGCTGGAGCCAAAGTATTCTCCAAGATCGATCTCAGATCTGGCTACCACCAAATAAAGATTCGTCCTGAAGATATTCCTAAAACAGCTTTCACCACCAGATACGGCCTATATGAATACTTGGTCATGTCCTTCGGTTTGACCAATGCCCCTGCTCATTTCATGTACCTCATGAACTCTGTGTTCATGCCAGAGCTTGATAAATTCGTGGTCGTGTTCATTGACGACATCCTTGTCTACTCAAAAACCCCTGAAGATCATGCCGAACATCTTCGTATCGTTCTATCCCGTCTCAGAGAACATCAGCTGTATGCCAAGTTCAGTAAATGTGAGTTCTGGTTAGATCAGATACAGTTTCTTGGTCATGTCCTATCCGCTGAAGGTGTGTCAGTTGACCCTGGTAAAGTGGCAGACATTCTGGATTGGAAGCCACCTACCACTGTTCACCAAGTCCGCAGCTTTATGGGAATGGTTGGATATTATCGTCGATTCATTCCGGATTTCTCCAGAATTGCCAAGCCTATCACCGAGTTAGTAAAGAATTCTGTGAAGTTTGTCTGGTCACCAGCCTGTGAGCAAGCCTTTCAAACTCTGAAGAAACTGTTAACTACATCACCAGTGCTAGCCCAGCCGAACATTGAGAAGCCCTTTGATGTCTACTGTGATGCATCTGGTACTGGTTTGGGCTGTGTTTTGATGCAAGAAGGTCGAGTGATCGCTTATGCCTCCCGACAGCTTAAGCGACATGAAGAGAATTATCCAACTCATGATCTCGAGTTAGCAGCAGTAGTGCATGCCTTGAAGATCTGGCGTCATTATCTGTTGGGCAGTACCTGTAATGTGTACACTGATCACAAAAGCCTGAAGTATATTTTCACTCAAGAGGAACTGAATATGAGGCAGAGAAGATGGCTTGAGTTAATTAACGACTATGATCTTGAAGTGCATTACCATCCGGGTAAGGCGAATGTGGTTGCCGATGCGCTCAGTCACAAGTCATATTGCAACTGTCTAATGATGAAACCCTATGATTCTTCTTTGTGTTATGAGCTGGAAAAGTAGAATATTGAAATGATTCCACAAGGAACTCTGAATAATATCAGAATAGAAACCCCTATCAGAGAGCAGATTATCGCTGCACAGAAAGATAACCCTGGAATCAAGCACATCATCGAAAAGGTCCAATCCGGAAAGGCTGATTGTTTTAGGATCGATGATGCATGAGTAGTATGGTTTAAGAATCGGTTAGTAGTTCCTAAAGTGCCTGAGTTAAGAAAGTTAATCCTTGATGAAGCACACTTGACTAGATTCTCCATCCACCCCGGCAGCAACAAGATGTACCAGAACTTGAAGCAAAGAGTCTGGTGGACAAAGATGAAGATCGAGATCGCCCGGTATGTCGCTCAGTGTGATACCTGCCAGACAGTCAAAGCCGTGCACATGAAGCCCAGAGGAGAATTGCAACCTTTACCTGTACCTGCTTGGAAATGGGACGATATCAGTATGGACTTTATCAATGGTCTACCCAAGACATCGAGAGGTTTTGATTCCATATGGGTGATCGTGGATCGCCTTACTAAGCAAGCTCACTTCCTGCCAGTAAAGACCAGTTACACCGTCCTCACTTATGCCACTTTGTACAAGGACAACATAGTGAAACTCCATGGCATACCCAAGAGCATTATCTCTGATCGTGGTACCCAGTTTGTCGCCAAGTTTTGGAAAGCGTTCCATACCTCACTTGGAACCAAGCTCTTGCATAGTACGGCATATCATCCTCAAACAGATGGACAAACTGAGCGAGTCAACCAAGTGTTAGAGGATATGTTGAGAGCATGTGTGCTCACCTTCGCAGATACTTGGGATGACTGTTTGCCCTTGGCAGAGTTCTCATATAATAACAGTTACCAAGAGAGCATCAAAATGGCACCCTTTGAAGCACTGTACGGCCGCCGTTGTCGTACACCTCTCAATTGGTCTGAACTCGGAGAAAGGGAATTCTTTGGAGTTGACCTAGTAAAGGATATGGAAGAGAAAGTCAAGCAAATACAAGAGAACATGTAGATTGCACAGTCTCGACAGAAAAGTTATGCTGACAGGAGGCATCGACCTCTGCAGTTCGAGATCGGGGATTATGTGTACCTGAAGGTCTCGCCCACCAAAGGAGTCACTCGTTTTGGAGTCAAAGGAAAGCTAGCACCCCGCTACATTGGTCCGTTTGAGATTCTGGATCGTTGTGGCAAGGTCGCTTACAAGCTAAGTTTGCCCGATCATCTTTCAGCAGTTCATAATGTGTTTCATGTCTCCCAACTCAAGAAGTGTCTCCGAGTACCTGAACATGTGGTTGAAGTTGAAGGCGTTGAGCTAGAACCAGATCTGTCATACACTGAGTATCCAGTTCGCGTGTTGGATCACAAGGATCGTGTTACCCGAAGAACCACCACAAGATGGTACAAGATCCAGTGGAACCAGCACTCTGAAGAAGAAGCCACCTGGGAATCCGAAGACTTCTTAGCAAAGAACTATCCCGACTTTCTCGAATCTCTGTAGATGTAAGGTTTTGCCTTTTCCTTCTTAAGACGTGGAATCTCGGGGCGAGATTTCTTTTAGGGGGGAAGGCTGTAACACCTCTGGTGTTTAACTGTAATTAACCTGACATGTCATCATCATTAGTCATTAATCATTCTTGCCTTGCATTTATGTTTGCCTAGTACTTGTGTAGCAATCTCTTTTCAAAAACCCTAAAAGCCCAAATCTTCCTATAAGGGCAAAAATGGTAATTTCACCTCTGTGCCTAGCTTTGTGTAATTCTTGTTCAGTTAGATGTCTTGAAGTTTTGTTGTGTTGGCCAAAGTTCAAAAATCAAAATCAGATTTCAAATCCCTTTGCAAAACCCTGATTTCCAAACCCTGGATTTTATCCCTCTTTTTGTAATTCAAAAATTATTCAAAATTTGAGGTTGGTCCAAAAAGCAAAGTTGTAGATCTGGCCAAGAGAAACAACTTTGGTATTTACAAATTTTCAAGTTTCTGTACAAAGTTTGAAGTAAATCCAAATTCATTCAAATTCCAGTTTTTGTCCCCTTTTCAGTTTTCAAAATTTATTTAAAAACTATTGAGTTTCAGCAAAAGGGTATATTAGCAAAGTTGTAGGTTTTGATAAAAGGAACAACTTTCATATTTGCAGATTTCCAACTTTCAATGTAAAATCAAAAGTAATTTTGAATTTATTCAAATCCCAAAAGTGTTCCCTTTTCTGTTTTCAAATGTGGTCCAAAAACTATTTGAATTTTGAAAATATTCTTTTTGACAAAGTTGTAGATCTCCTTTTTCTGCACAACTTTGGTATTTTGAGTTTTTGCTGCTCAGTTCAAGTTTTGGAAGTAATTTGCAAAATACAGAAAGTCAAAACCTAGACCTAGCCCTGTTCATCCCCTACCTCTAGCCGGCACAGAGCAGGGGGGGGGCCCGGCCATGGCGCCTCGCCGGCACTGCGCACGCCGCGTGCCTGGCAGCTGCACGCGCGCCTCCAACCTGCCGCCGCTGACCCCGTGATCATTCTGCCCCCGCACGCGCGAGCGCTGACCTCCGCGCCCGTCCCCCACTGTTCCCTGCACAGCGCCGCCGCGTGGCCGTCACCGGCAAGCCTTCGCCCAGGCCCTGGGTGCACGCCCGTCCTCCCGCCGGCTTGCAATCGAGTGCGCACGCTTCGGCCGAGCTCATCCACACCATCCCGTGCTCTCTACTGTCCCCGACCGTGCCTATAAAAGGGACCGCCGGAGTCCGAGCTCCTCACTCATCTCCGCCGCCGTCGCCAGCCCACTCCGAAGCTCCCGCCGCTCAACCACCTAGCCCAAAAGCTCCGCCTTGAGCTCGCGAAGCTTCCCAGCCCCTCAATTTTACCTCCCCCGCCTCCAATCGCCCGGCGTAACCCCATCTTCACAAACTCCGACGAAACACCGGTGAACACGGGTTCGTCAAATACTACCTCTCCGGCCACGATCATCTTCCCCTGACCCCTGTGTCAGCTTCCTTGGCTCCGCGCGACTCTAACCAGGCCCTTGCGGTCTCGTGTGTTGCGCAGGATCGCCGAATCGCCGGAGTGCCGCCGCGGCCGTCTCCTCCCTCGAGCCTCACCCTCGAGCACGTGTCGAGCCTCACCCTCGAGCCTCACCCTCGAGCCTCACCCTCGAGAACGTGTCGAGCCTCACCCTCGAGCCTCACCCTCGAGAACGTGTCGAGCCTCACCCTCGAGCACGTGTCGAGCCTCACCCTCGAGCCACACCCTCGAGCACGCCTGCGAACCGCGCTCCCTCGAAGCAGCCGAGCCCTGCCTCCGACCAGTGGTAAGCACTCGAAGCCCCGGTCTCTGCTTCCACTCCGCTTCGCCCGAGCCTACCGGCCAGGCCTCGGACGGACGCTTGTCTCCGCTTGGCCCGAGCCTCCCGGCCAGGCCTCGGACGAAACGCTTGTTTCCGTCTCGCCCGAGCCCTGCTGTCCGCCTCGCCGCGATTCGCCCGAGCCCCTGCAAGGAAGGAGCACAGCACTCTTTTCTTTTTCCTTTTTGAAAGAGTGTGAGTAGTGTGTTGTTTTCTCTTTTTTGTGTGAATTAATTTGTTGTTCCTTAAATCCTGATAAAATTATGGTATGCTCCATGCACTGTGTAGTATTTTAGAGAAATATGAAACTTGACTTTTCTGCAAGAATTTGAAAAAGTAAAATCCCTCTTTTAATTAATAAATGGATGGTTTTGGATTTTTAGAAAATTATTTATAACTCCAAAAATCATGAGATAAATTTTTGTGAGCTTCCTATGCCATGTTTAGTCTCTGGTGAAATTTTGAAGTCTTTTGGAGCAAGTTGATTTTTGAGCATTTATCTTTAATTGTTAATAGTGCCTTGTGTTAATTAATGTCTGATTTTATTTGAGCACCTTAATGACCTCCAAAAATTATGAAATTTATTTTGCCATCTATCTACACCATAATAAACTTATGTGATTAATTTGGTAATTTTTGGAGCAACTTCATAAAATGACCTTTTTAAATAATTAAGAAAAATAGAAAAAGGGATTAGGGTTCATTTTGTATGCCCTGTTTTTTGCATTGTTCATGCTAGCATACTCATGTGCATGCATCATTGCATTCGTATAGTCACCGAAGAAGGAGTCAAGATCGAGGCAGCCGCCGACGAACCTGTCCCTGAGGCTACCCCGAGCTCCGACAACTGCCCTGCCGCCCTCGAGCCTGCCCTCTTTGCTCTTCAAGGCAAGTCCCGGTGCATTTAACCCTTCCTTGGATTTATAAAATGTTTTCCTTAAATGCTTTTGAGTTAAACTACTGCATTAGGTTATAGGAGTTGTGTGATGACCTATTACCTGCATTATTTACCTCCACCAGAAGATCCACCAGCCCTGCTTTAAAACTATATGTAAAATGCTTAGTGATGCTATACTATAGATTTGCAATAAAATGTCATTTTCAAAAGTGTGATCACTGAAAGAATTTTTATGGGAATTTGGCTTTACTTCCCGTTCGATGACTGCTTGCCTAGCTAGCATGTGGTCATTGTCGAGAAGAGGTTGTCCGCGCGTACGGTGCCGTCATGTTGTAGTCCGGGACTCAACAGTTGACACCGACCGGGGCAGGGTTGAAAAACTGACAGGACTATTACGCTTGGGTGAGATATAACCAAGGTGTAGTTCTGGCTGGAAAATTAGGGACCATCTGTATGGGGGCCTGCTGGCCAAGACTTGCAACTATTCACATACTACGGAAAGCTCTGGCTCCGAGGAATTTTTTATTGGACCGACAACCGCGCACTGGGAGTGGAGAGATGGCGGAAGTAGCATGTACCCACGTGGTCGTCGTACCTGGATAGGAGTGGTGTACTGTACTTCCGGGTGGCGTAGGACCGGGCCCAATCTTGGAGGAATCGTGGTAGACGAGTTGGCATATGCAAGCTTGGGTGCTACATATGCAGTGTGGATAGGGATCCTCAGCTGAGTATTATTTATCCGGATTAACGTTGCTCCTCGGTTATGGAGACTTGGTCACTGACTGTCAACGGAGAGTGGTTCTCAACTAGGAATGTTTTGAAATGTAAAATGAATCAGGAATGATGAAGAATTGAAGAATACTGAATCTTTCAAAACTAAAATAAGGTTTACAAAAATGCTTTTCTGCAAAATACTTGATCTTGCTTAAGCCTTACCTTGACTACCCTAAGCCTCTCATTCCTGAGTCTTCTCCCTTTTCTTTAGTCGGGTAAGTCTTGTTGAGTACCCCAGTACTCAGGGTTTGTTACCCATGCTGCAGGTATGACAGAGTCCCCGATGTGTCTTGCACCCTGCTGCGTGACCATCGTCCAGGAAGAGGCCGATGAGGCCGAAGAATAGTTGTACACCCGCGGGCTGGGTGAATATAAGTATCTTTGCTGTTCTCCACTATGTTGCCTATGTCTATTTCTATTATCAGAACTTGGTTTGTAATAACTGCACCTTAATTTCTATTTGGAACCCTGCTTTGTAAAACTAATGTTATTTAAGTCTTCCGCTCTTTATTCCGATGTTATTTGTAAAAGTATGCAATGTTGTAACCGAATTGTGAGATGATCCTGCGGACATTGGGCACTGATGTAGCCCGGTGGCGAACAGGTCTTAATCACATGGAACATGGGTTCGGCTGTCAGAGGTTGACAGGGACACGTGGGCCATGGGATTAGGGTCGTTCCGTCACAAGACCTGACCGCCGCGGTTGCCGAGGCCCAAGAGTACGCCGCCCGGGAGGCGGAGAAGGCTAAGAACTTGGCGTTGCGGCTGGAGGAGTCCGAGATGGCGGCCGAGGCCCTTCGTGCTCAGGCTGCCGAGGAGGCGTCCAAAGCGCGGGCCCTGAGCACGGACCTTGAGCGGGCTCGGAAGTCTGCTGAGGCGTCGGCCACTGACGCCCAGAAGTGGGAGGGTGTGGCGAAAGGTGACCTTTTGTTCCGTAGGCCTTATGGTTTTCTCATCGCGTTTTCTTTTTCTTTTGACGAGTTGTATCGATTCTCTGTAGAGCTGAAGGGGAAGCTTGCTGAGGCCGAGGAGGCCTTAGCCGCCCTGCAGTCGGTTTACCAGGCTGAGGCTTCGGATCACCAGGCTCTGCAAGATGCCGCCGCCGAGGCCTGCGCGTCCCTCGGGACCGCAGATGGTCAGTCGAGGAGCTCCCTGATCAGCCGTCTGGACGCCCTGAGGGGTCAGGTGGATGACCGGGTGTGCGGTGCCCTGCATCTTGGGGTGAAGCGGGCCTTCGCCGTGATCTCCAGCCACTACGACGGCCTCAACTTCGACGCCGTCAGTCAAGGATATATCCTGCCGGACAATGAAGACGAAGCCGAGCGGGAGATCGCGGAGTTCGCCAGGGCCGTCGAGGCCCCTGGGGAGGCCCTGGCTCGGTTCTTTGAAGAGGACGTGGGGCTTCCCCCAGCAGCGTCCTCGGCTCCTGAAGCCCCCTCGGTGACTGCTCCTGCGGACGAGCCTCAAGAGGAGAGACGAGGTTAGTTTGGGCCACCGAGCCCTTGTGTTGTGTCCTCCGTGGGAGGATATTTTTGTAAGAAAGAACATGCTCGCGGCCTTCGAGGCCTAATGTAAAGACATCTTCGCATTTCACTCCTTGTTGCCTGTTTTGAAAAAGCGAGCGAAAACGTAAGTCTCGGGGGCGTCGGACGTCGGGTCGGAGAGACCCTTCTCCTGATAGCCCCCGAGGCCTCGGAGGAGTGGGAAAGACTCCTTCAAGGGCCTTTGGGGTGAGAGCCCGAGATGATATTGAAATGTCTTTGCGCTCGAGTTTTCTTATTTTTCTTTGCCTGAGTTTTGCTTCGACTAAGTTTTCGACACGGACTTGAGTCCCTCGAGGGTGGGAGCGAGTGGAGGTACCGTAGCCCGGGGGCGTAGGCGAGCTCCCGTCTCGACACCCTTGACCCTTAGGGAGCTCAAGGTGTTTTCTTCTTAGTCGTGAGGCGCGTTCGAGGCATAGATAAATAAGACAACGTCAAGTTTAGTAAAAAACGTGCGAGGTTTTTGGGAACTTAGGGGGGATCCCCCGGTTAGCCCCCGAGGGAGTCTTGACTCTGATTAGACAGGGTCGAGGCTACCTCTGTTTTGAACGAAATAAAGAACTTGGAAACGAACTTTTATTCATTCATGATGCGATGTTTGTACAAAATACGAGAAATGTACGAACCTCGAGGCTTTAGGGATAGAAAACGATGTAGCTGTTCGATGTTCCGAGCTGGAGTCGGGCTCAGGATTGTCGGGGGAGATTGACCGGACTCCCTGGTTGTGCACATGGCAAGGGCGAAGTTGGAGCTTCCGTCGAAGTCACTGGTCGATGCGCCAACCGTCGCGGGGTTGTTTGCTGGTAACGCCCTCGGTTGTTTGGCCTCAGACGTAGTAACGTCGAGGTCCTGTTGGAGGTTTCACGGGTACTCGACCGAATGCAACTGCGCCACGTCCTGGGCCCCATCGAATTGGTCCAGGGTGGCTGTAACACCTCTGGTGTTTAACTGTAATTAACCTGACATGTCATCATCATTAGTCATTAATCATTCTTGCCTTGTATTTATGTTTGCTTAGTACTTGTGTAGCAATCTCTTTTCAAAAACCCTAAAAGCCCAAATCTTCCTATAAGGGCAAAAATGGTAATTTCACCTCTGTGCCTAGCGTTGTGTAATTCTTGTTCAGTTGGATGTCTTGAAGTTTTGTTGTGTTGGCCAAAGTTCAAAAACCAAAATCAGATTTCAAATCCCTTTGCAAAACCCTGATTTCCAAACCCTGGATTTTATCCCTCCTTTTGTAATTCAAAAATTATTCAAAATTTGAGGTTGGTCCAAAAAGCAAAGTTGTAGATCTGGCCAAGAGAAACAACTTTGGTATTTACAAATTTTCAAGTTTCTGTACAAAGTTTGAAGTAAATCCAAATTCATTCAAATTCCAGTTTTTGTCCCCTTTTCAGTTTTCAAAATTTATTTAAAAAATATTGAGTTTCAGAAAAAGGGTATATCAGCAAAGTTGTAGGTTTTGATAAAAGGAACAACTTTCATATTTGCAGATTTCCAACTTTCAATGTAAAATCAAAAGTAATTTTGAATTTATTCAAATCCCAAAAGTGTTCCCTTTTCTGTTTTCAAATGTGGTCCAAAAACTATTTGGATTTTGAAAATATTCTTTTTGACAAAGTTGTAGATCTCTTTTTTCTGAACAACTTTGGTGTTTTGAGTTTTTGCTGCTCAGTTCAAGTTTTGGAAGTAATATGCGAAATACAGAGAACAACCCAAAGTCAAACCCTAAGACCTAGCCCTGTTCATCTTCAACCTACAGCTAGGGGGCCCCGGCCATGGCCGCGCGCCAGCGCCGCCTGCGCCACGCGCGCCTGGCAGCCGCACGCCCGCCCCCGACTTGTCGCCTGCGCCCGCGCCATCATGCCGCCCCCGCACGCGCGCCAGTTGACCTCCGCCCCGTCCCCCACTGCTCCCAGTTCGCCGCCGCCGCGTGTCCAAACGCCGGCGAGCTTGCGCCCGGCCCCTGGGCAACGCTCCTGCCCCGCTGCAGCGTGCAATCGAGTGCGCGTGCTTCGCCCGATCTTGTCCACGCCCGCGCGACACCCATCCGTCCCTGCCCGCGCCTATAAAAGCCACCACCGGCTGGCCGGAGAAGCCACCCACCTCCGCCACCGTGGCCAGCCCACTCCAGACCCTCCGCCGCTCAACCACCTAGCCCGAAAGCTCCGCCTTGAGCTCGTGAAGCTTTCCCACCCCTCAATTTCATCTTCCCCGTCTCCAATCGCCCGGCGTAACCCCATCTTCCCCAACTCCGGCGAACGACCTCGCCTCGGTAAGAAGTGAAATTCGTCGCCGTGGGTTTTCCTTCCGCCCATCTGACCCCCGCCCTCTCTTCCTCATCTTGGTGCGATCCTAACCGCTCCTCGGTAATCTCTTTTGGTGGACAGAGCCGACGGCACGCCGCTCGCCGCCGGGAGCGCTCCGCCGAACCACCGCCCCGCCGAGCCCTGTCTCCGACCGTGGTAAGCACTCGAAGCCCCCTCGGTCTCTGTCTTTTAACGGCGCAAAGCTCGAGCCAGACCTCGGGCGCACGCGTTCACTGTTGACTCGAGCCAGGCCTCGAGCACACGTATCCGTCTCGCCCGAGCCCAGCCTCGAGCGGACACACCCTCACAGCTTCGCTCGAGCCAGGCCTCGAGCAGACTTGCGCACCCTCCGCTTCGTCGAGCTAGGCCTCGGGCGAAACGTTTGTTTCCGTCTCGCCCGAGCCTCCCGGCCAGGTCTCGGACGAAACCCTTGTTTCCGTCTCGCCCGAGCCTCCGAGCCAGGCCTCGGACGAAGCAGTCGCTTCCGCCTCGCCCGAGCCCGTTTCACCCGAACCCGCTTCGCTCGAGCCAGGCCTCGGCGAACGCATGTCTTCCGATTCGCCCGAGCCTCCCGTCTCGCCCGAGCCTTGCGAGGAAAGAGCACAGTGCTCTTTTTCCTTTTTGGGGAGTTGTGAATAGTGTTCTGTTTTCTCTTTTTTGTGTGAATTAATCTGTTGTTCCTTAAATCCTGATAAAATTATGGTATGCTCCATGCACTGTGTAGTATTTTATAAAAATATGAAACTTGACTTTTCTGCAAGAATTTAAAAATGTAAAATCCCTCTTTTAATTAATAAATGGATAGTTTCGGATTTTTAGAAAATTATTTATAACTCCAAAAATCATGAGATAAATTTTTGTGAGCTTCCTATGCCATGTTTAGTCTCTGGTGAAATTTTGAAGTCTTTTGGAACAAGTTGATTTTTGAGCTTTTATTTTTAATTGTTAAATAGTGCCTTCTGTTAATTAATGTCTGATTTTATTTGAGCACCTTAATGACCTCCAAAAATTATGAAATTTGTTTTGCCATCTATCTACACCATAATGAACTTATGTGGTTAATTTGGTAATTTTTGGAGCAACTTCATAAAATGACCTTTTTAAATAATTGAGGAAAATAGAAAAAGTGATTAGGGTTCATGTTGTATGCCCTGTTTTGCATTGTTCATGCTAGCATACTCATGTGCATGCATCATTGCATTCGTATAGTCACCGAAGAAGGAGTCAAGATCGAGGCAGCCGCCGACGAACCTGTCCCCGAGGCTACCCCGAGTTCCGACAACTGCTCCGCCGCCCTCGAGCCTGCCCTCTTTGCTCTTCAAGGCAAGCCCCGGTGCATTTAACCTTTTCCTTGAATTTATAAAATGATTTCCTTAAATGCTTTTGAGTTAAATTATTGCATTAGGTTTATAGGAGTTGTGTGTTATCCTAATTGATGCACTATCCACCTTGACCACTGATACACCTGATACCTGCTTTTCAAAAGTATTTGAAAAATGCTTAGCAATGCTTATTGAATTAGACTTTGCAATAAAATGCCAATTTCAAAGTGTGATCACTTAAGGAATGTTTGTGGGATTTTGGTCTTACTCCCCGGCTGTTGGCTAGGTATCTGATCCGTACCTAGTCAATAGCGAGGAGAGGTTGTCCGAGCGTACGGTGCCGTCATGTTGTAGTCCGGGACTCAACAGTTGACACCGACCGGGACAGGGTTGAAAAACTGACGGGACTATTACGCTTGGGTGAGATATAACCAGGGTATAGTTCTGGCTGGAAAATTAGGGACCATCCGTATGGGGGTCTGCTGGTCAAGACTTGTAACTATTCACATACTTCGGAAAGCTCTGGCTCCGAGAAATCCTTGATTGGGACCGACAACCGCGCACTGGGAGTGGAGAGATGGCGGAAGTAGCATGTACCCACGTGGTCGTCGTACCTGGATAGGAGTGGTGTACTGTACTTCCGGGTGGCGTAGGACCGGGTCCAATCTTGGAGGAATCGTGGTAGACGAGTTGGCATATGCAAGCTTGGGTGCTACATATGCAGTGTGGATAGGGATCCTCAGCTGAGTATTATTTATCCGGATTAACGTTGCTCCTCGGTTATGGAGACTTGGTCACTGACTGTCAACGGAGAGTGGTTCTCAACTAGGAATGTTTTGAAATGTAAAATGAATCATGAACGATGAAGAATTGAGGAATACTAAATCTTTCCAAAGTAAAATAAGGTTTACAAAAATGCTTTTCTGCAAAATACTTGATCTTGCTTAAGCCTTACCTTCACTACCCTAAGCCTCTCATTCCTGAGTCTTCTCCCTTTTTCTTTAGTCGGGTAAGTCTTGTTGAGTACCCCAGTACTCAGGGTTTGTTACCCATGCTGCAGGTATGACAGAGTCCCCGATGTGTCTTGCACCCTGCTGCGTGACCATCGTCCAGGAAGAGGCCGATGAGGCCGAAGAATAGTTGTACACCCTCGGGCTGGGTGATTATAAGTATCTTTGTTGTTCTCCACTATGTTGCCTATGTCTATTTCTATTATCAGAACTTGGTTTGTAATAACTGCACCTTAATTTCTATTTGGAACCCTGTTTTGTAAAACTAATGTTATTTAAGTCTTCCGCTCTTTATTCCGATGTTATTTGTAAAAGTATGCAATGCTGTAACCGAATTGTGAGATGATCCTGCGGACATTGGGCACTGATGTAGCCCGGTGGCGAACAGGTCTTAATCACATGGAACATGGGTTCGGCTGTCAGAGGTTGACAGGGACACGTGGGCCATGGGATTAGGGTCGTTCCGTCACAGTGGCCGAGGCTCCTTGCACACTCTGTACGCATTAGGTTATTTGAAGTTTCATCAAGGAAAGGACACTGCGTCATTCTTGTTGATTTTACGAAAACTTCTCCTTAGCCTCTGCCCCGTGTTTCCGTCCCATTGTCACGTCGTGCTCTTTGGTGCGGTCGGCAAAGGAGACCGTAGCCTTTCGCAGGCGATAGGTTCGCTCCTTGCCTGCTTTCGCATGACCCCTGAGGGTCAGCCGTCCCTCGAGGTTTGTCATGACTTTGGAAAACGGGGCGACAGTGCAGTAGGCTTGTGTTTTTTCTTAGCATGCCCGCCTTTGTTTCTTCCTTTACTTGAACCTGAGGAGCTCGATCTACGGGCCGTGCTACGGTTCCGCGGATGGGCCGGTGCTGTTAGCCGTCGGAGGCGTCAGGCGGTCGGGACCCGGTCCGTTTTCCCGAAGACGCGACCCGCGTCCCTTGCTCCTCTGGTTCTTATTCGGGATGAAGCAAACGCGGACGCGGGCATTTTAATCATTGTTTTCGCAAACGTTGGCCTTTTTAAGAAACAGAACGGAAAACCAAACGTTAGAAAGAGGAACGTAGCTTTTTGATCGCGAAGAGGGATGCTATTCCTCCTTGTTCGAAACGGTCCTGCGTTTATCGTCCTGATGCCGGGGAGGGGAGACCCCCCCCGGCGTTGTTGCTGGTGGCGGCGTTGCGGGGCCTCGAGGCTAGGCCTCGAGGAAGGCCCGTTGACGCCCTCTTGCGCGGTCGTTGGCGGCGTCGCGGGGCCTCGAGGAAGCCTGTTGGCGCCCTCTTGCGCAGTCGTTGGCGGCGTCGCGGGGCCTCGAGGCTAGTCCTCGAGGGAGCCCGTTGGCGCCTTCTTGCGCAGTCGTTGGCGGCGTCGCGGGTCCTCGAGGCTAGGCCTCGAGGGAGCCCGTTGGCGCCCTCTTGCGCAGTCGTTGGCGGCGTCGCGGGGCCTCGAGGCTTGGCCTCGAAGGAGGCCCGTTGGCGCCCTCTGACCTTGTTGCGGGTTGCGTCGCGGCCGGACGAGGAGCTTTGTCAGTACGTGGAGCAACGTCCTCGTACGGCGGGGAAGGGCGCAACGTCCCCGGACAAGTTGGTGGTGGCTCGTAGGATTACGCCGGGACGCTCCTCCCGCTCTGCGGCCGCCCGGTCCTGATGGCGCTCGTTGAGGTGGCGGGCGTAGACAGCTGCGGAGTTGTTGAGGCCGAACGGGGGCCACCGGCGTCGAGCGTGGTACGCCCCGTGTGGGAGGAAGCTAGGTGGTGTCGACGGAGCACGGCTTGGGGGCCTCTGGCCAGGCTCCCGGTCCATGCGCATGACGAACGCGAACTCGCTGGGAGAGTGCGCGCGCGCCCTAGAAGTCTCTGGCTGCTCGCCGGGCAGGTTTCTCCTCGGGGATTCTGCGCCGGCCGCGGGGGAGTGGGTGTACGCCGCGGGCACCGCCTGTGCCTGGCGACGACGGTGACGACGGCGCCGCTCACGAGGTGGCGACACATGGTGCGGGCGACGCGCCACGCCTCCCGCGCGGGGTGGCGTGACACGCCCTCCGCTCGGGCCCTCCGTGGAGAGTAGGGTCAACTCGTTGCCGCTGCCGGTGGCCAGGAACTCGAGGCTCCCGAACCAGATGACGGTGCCAACAGAGAACGAAGGAGTGGAAGAAGCCATCCAGGAAACAACGAGAAATCGACTCGGACACGCGAAGGCCCCTACCTGGCGCGCCAACTGTCGGTGTTTCGAACCCGGGGGTATGACACCAACGAGTAATATGATCGCGTGCTCTCTTCCTGGATGGTGATGCAAGATGACACATGGATTTATCCTGGTTCGGGCAAAGAAGGCCCTACGTCCAGCGAGGGAGGAGGTTCTTGTATTACTTGCACCTAAGTGCTTGTACATGGGCGAATACAAGCTCAATGAGCGTGGACCGGAGTTCGGACTCGAGTGTGTGTGTGTGTGGACTCGTGCCTTGTCTCCTTTAGTTGTGTAACCCTAGACTCGCGCGTTGTTCCGTGTGCGCGAAGGGCCCTGGCATCCCCTTTTATAGAACAAGAGGAGGCCAGGGTTTACACAGGATTGACACGTACAGCGCTCGATATGGCGAAGGGTTGGAACTCTGTCTTGTCGAAGTCACTGTAGCCAACGTGGGTGTTGCTGTTGAGGCGTCCTTGATGCGTGGCCTCCATCCCGGGCGCGGACGTGGAGGCGTGGTGACGTGGGGGCCGTGCAGTGCCCGTTCCGGGTCGTACAGGACGTGGCAGAGTCCCTCCGGGTCTCGGGGTACCTGTCTTCCAATAGCATGAAAGCAGTTAGGGCTCGAGGGGCGCAGGGCCGGCCTCGAGGTGGCGCCTACGGGAGGCTCGAGCCCCCGCAGGTATGGGCAAGTCCCGGAGCGCCCGGGCGTACAGCGGGAACCCAGGCCTCGGGGTGAAGCTCGAGTGTGCTACAGCGTGTGGTATGGCCGAACGGTGCTGTACTGGTGCCTTTTTGCCCATGCTTGTGAAAACGAGGTTTGACTCTGGCTCCGGTTCACTGTGGCACATGCTGTGTACCGGAGGATGTGACCGGAGTAAGAGGACGCATTGAATGCGCAGTATGGAGCTAGTACGGAGCGCCAGCCTGAGGCCTGGCTTGGAGGGCTCGGGCGAGACGGAGAACGAGCGTTCGCCCGAGGCCTGGCTTGGAGGGCTCGGGCGAGACGGAGAACGAGCGTTCGCCCGAGGCCTGGCTTGGAGGGCTCGGGCGAGACGGAGATTGAGCGTTCGCCCGAGGCCTGGCTTGGAGGGCTCGGGCGAGACGGAGAATGAGCGTTCGCCCGAGGCCTTGCTTGGAGGGCTCGGGCGAGACGGAGATTGAGCGTTCGCCCGAGGCCTGGCTTGGAGGGCTCGGGCGAGACGGAGATTGAGCGTTCGCCCGAGGCCTGGCTTGGAGGGCTCGGGCGAGACGGAGAATGAGCGTTCGCCCGAGGCCTGGCTTGGAGGGCTCGGGCGAGACGGAGAACGAGCGTTCGCGTTCGCCCGAGGCCTGGCTTGGAACGTGCTCCAGCTCGAGGCCTAGGGTGTGACGGGCCTCGAGGGATAGGCTATCGTGCTGGAGGGGCTCGAGGTCCCCGCGTGGGGTCCCGAGGAGCGGTGCACAGCTGTAGTAGGTTCGAGGGGTTGGCTACCAGGAGGCGATCGGTAAGGTTTTGGCAAGTCTAAGCTCCCTGGCGGCGGGCCAGCGTTGCAGGCTCTGAGGGGTTGGTTTCTTGGAAGGTTAGCCTAGCTGGGTTTATTAATTGGTGTTCTAGGTTTAACCTATTTGTTTGCGTTGATTGGGGGTACCCCTTTTGTGGACCCCCGATAGTACCTGGGTTTATACCCCCACAGCCAGTCCCCGAGCACATTGAATCTTGAAGTGGTTTAAAAAAGATCTTGACAACATCTCCGAGCAGCTTCATCTATACTTCAAAACCTGATCTCCGATCAAGTTATATTCTATTGACTACTATACCATAAACCCACAAGATGCGATGTGCTCTTAAAAAGAAAAAATGACTTCTGGAAGTCTGGTGAAGTGTGCCCACTTTATGGCTACATAACAGCAACAACTGTCCAGTCTCTAGATCGACCATGCTGAAGTTTATCTGCATACTCACCGACCAGGTGAAGTGTGCCCACTTAGTCCCCGAGGTTGGCAATAGATGACTCGGTCATGTGATGCCAAGGTCAGAAAAAACAAGAAAAAATATACATGCACGACCAAGCGCCATGTATACACGGTAGTCCCGAGCTTGGCAATAGATGACTCGGTCATGTGATGCCAAGGTCAGAAAAAACAAGAAAAAATATACATGCGTGACCAAGCGCCATGTATACACGGTAGTCCCCGAGCTTGGCAATAGATGACTCGGTCATGTGATGCCAAGGTCAGAAAAAACAAGAAAAAATATACATGCGCGACCAAGCGCCATGTATACACGGTAGTCCCCGAGCTTGGCAATAGATGACTCAGTCATGTGATGCCAAGGTCATGAAATAAACTGTAGATCCGTGACAGAATAACCACACCATATGCAAACAAGAGCATCAACTTTCTACTGCTATGCTTTTTTTTAAAGTGTACCTTTCCTGGCCTTTCTTCAAATTTGTCCGTGCGCCATGACATTCAGTAGCCTTTACTCTGTTGAACCCGTGACATAATATGGTCTGCCTTATTGATGGTCATGGCCCACGAGCTTGTACGTCTCGACTATGACTTTTGTTGTTTTCTGCAACTGCAAGTTTTGTCGTTGTCCTCGTGAAGCACGTATGAGAATCAAATCCCTCACCAATAGCAGACTTCACATGTGACACAGTACATAGGTTGAATTATTGATCCCCCAGTCACTTTTATTCATAGACAATGTCTATGGACCAAGAAGGAACCGCCTATAAATACACTGCCTGAAGAACAGAGAACTCACGCCTTCTTTAGCATATGACTTTCCTTAGCCCGATTATAATACCTTTGGTAGAGATGGCCAAATCCCCGAGTATCTTGCTTTTATAAGATAAATGAGGTGTCTAGAAGAACTCTTGTGAATGGATCATCCGTTAGGATGGTTTCTAAGTGGTCGGTAGCAGAGGGATACAGAGGTGCGCCTAGAAGAACTCTTGTGACTACCACTCGTAGATAACCTCGGAGTCACAGGTTGTCAAAAGGGCGGCGAGGGTGATGGTCTTGCCCGGAGTTCCTTGAGCATTGGGGCGGTGCCTGAGACCCGCCTTGGGGCGAACTGAAAAGACTCATGTGTCTACCCAAGGTTTTGTATCTGCTTTGCTGCGTCTCACTGTGCCCAGTTCTTGGTGCATTATGCGTCAAGATTCTGTACCTTGATTGTACTAGAGTAACATTTTACATCCTGAATGTACTTGTACTGGTAATTGTTGTATGTCAAGATGTTTCCATATATCTATGTTGTAATTTTTGTAACTGGTAGTTTGAACAGACTTCTGTTTTGCTGAGGATGTTGACGAAGAAACCGACCAGTCCCCAATATGACTGGTGGAGCTGGTCATGGAGCTAACGCAGCTCTGCCACGTGTGTGCCTGTAACTGGTCATCTGACCAGTCCCTAGCTTTGCTGAGAAGGCTGACGAAGAAGCCGACCAGTCCCCAGTATGACTGGTGGAGCTGGTCATGGAGCCAACACAGCTCTGCCACGTGTGTGCCTATAACTGGCCATCTGACCAGTCCCCAGCTTTGCTGAGAAGGCTGGCGAAGAAGCCGACCAGTCCCCAGTATGACTGGTGGAGCTGGTCGTGGAGCCAACGCAGCTCTGTCACGTGTGTGCCTGTAACTAGCCATCTGACCAGTCCCCAGCTTTACTGAGAAGGCTGGCGAAGAAGCCGACCAGTCCGTAATATGACTGGTGGAGCTGGTCATGGAGCCAACGCAGCTCTGCCACGTGTGTGCCTGTAACTGGCCATCTGACCAGTCCCCAGCTTTGCTGAGAAGGCTGACGAAGAAGCAGACCAGTCCCCAGTATGACTGGTGGAGCTGGTCGTGGAGCCAACGCAGCTCTGCCACGTGTGTGTCTGTAACTGGCCATCTGACCAGTCCTCAGCTTTGCTGAGAAGGCTGACGAAGAAGCCGACCAGTCCCCAGTATGACTGGTGGAGCTGGTCATGGAGCCAACGCAGCTTTGCCACGTGTGTGCCTGTAACTGGCCATCTGGCCAGTCCCCAGCTTTGCTGAGAAGGCTGGCGAAGAAGCCGACCAGTCCCCAGTATGACTGGTGGAGCTGGTCGTGGAGCCAACGCAGCGCTGCCACGTGTGTGCCTGTAACTGGCCATCTGACCAGTCCCCAGCTTTGCTGAGAAGGCTGGCGAAGAAGCCGACCAGTCCCCAGTATGACTGGTGGAGCTGGTCATGGAGCCAACGCAGCTCTGGCACATGTGTGCCTGTAACTGGCCATCTGGTCAGTCCCCAGCTTTGCTGAGAATGCTGGCGAAGAAGACGACCAGTCCTCAGTATGACTGGTGGAGCTGGTCATAGAGCCAACGCAGCTCTGCCACGTGTGTGCCTGTAACTGGCCATCTGACTAGTCCCCAGCTTTGCTGAGAAGGCTGGCGAAGAAGCCGACCAGTCCCTAGTATGACTGGTGGAGCTGGTCGTGGAGCCAACGCAACTCTGCCACGTGTGTGCCTGTAACTGGCCATCTGACTAGTCCCCAGCTTTGTTGAGAAGGCTGGCGAAGAATCCGACCAGTCCCCAGTATGACTGGTGGAGCTGGTCGTGGAGCCAACGCAGCTCTGCCACGTGTGTGCCTGTAACTGGTCATCTGACCAGTCTCCAGCTTTGCTGAGAAGGCTGGCGATTATTAATAAAATTGATAAATTTTGTTGGGCCGGTAAAATGGGTCGTAGTGATTGTTGTGGTATGAAAAGCTTTTTTCGCGACGGACGAAATTTCCGAAGGGTCGCGCACTAGGTTATAAAGATAAGCGCCGCATAGTCAAAACTTACCCTGACCGTTGTCATTCCCCATTTCCTTTCCTTCCGCCGAACCTTGCACTGTAGCCCTAGATCCAGAAACGCAGAGTCGGTGGCGAAGCTTGCATTTTTCCGGCGAAGCCGATGGCGTGGAGGACGAGAAAGACTGCGGCGGTGACGGCTGTGAGATTGGATCAAGAATGGGTTCCGTCCAGGAGTACAGAGGAGAGTATCGGCCGTCTTGCCGTCGGTGGACTGCTGCCGGACAAGGTGACCGGCGGTTGGAGAGCGCCGACTGGTGAGACTTATCCTCAACCCAATGCTGATGAGATAGTTGTCTTCGAGGATTATTTTATTAGAGGATTTGGTCTGCCATGCCATGCTTTCCTCCGTGGTCTGCTTGAATTTTGGGGGATTGGACTTTGCAATCTCGGGCCAAACTCCATCTTGTCTGTGGCCATTTTCATCCACCTATGTGAGGCGTTTCTTGGAATACAGCCGTATTTCAATTTGTTTCGCTATTTCTTTCAACTGAAGAAGAATAGCCGTGGTTCACGCATTGCGGGTAGCGCATACATCCTGCTGCGCGAGGGGATGGCGTCCGAGTACATCAGCGTTCCTTTGCAGAGTAATGTGAGCGGCTGGCAAGAGAAATGGTTCTACATGACGCAATGCCAGACTCCCGCTCTAAGCTGTGACGTGGGGAAGGTGGTTGATTCTAGTTGGACCTGGTCATCTAAGCCTTCGTCAAGTGACATGGAGCAGGTCCAGGAGCTGCTTAGTTTATTGAGGGAGATAACTTCTGATGGAATCCAGATTACTGCCAACTTTATGCACCATCGGATACAGCCGTGCAAGGAGAGGGTGCATCCTGGCTTTGAGTATGTTGGTCGGTCTGACGCTACCCGTGAGCGCGCCGAAGACTTGGAGTCTAAGGAGCTGGAAAGGCGTGTTCACATGGTGCTCCAATTCTCTGATTGGAAAGCGCCGAAGAAGATTACGCAACCATTCAGCCTGGCGCGGCCTGTTACAGATGTGAGTTGTCTCATAATTTGCTTTGCTGATTGTGTGCTGTTGTGGTGGTGATGATGCTGGTCTGGGTTGTTTTGTAGGATCGCTCTAGTGTGTATGTCTCAAACGTGCCGTCGACCGAGTGGCCGGAAGGTGTGGATAAGGGGTCTCCGACCAGCCGTCCCCCACACTCCCAAGCTGATGAAGCAGCCACTGAAAAAACGAGAAAGGATAAGGGAGCTGTGGACGCGATGGACCCATCAGCTGCGAGGGCTGCGGGTAAGCGCGTGGCTTCTGGTCGGAGGGTCGCCACGAGGTCGTCGGCGCGGGCTGAAGGCCCTTTGGAGATTCCGGGCGGAGCGGCTCCCAATGCCTCCGGGTCCATTCGTGACTAGGATGATGATGATGACGATGAAGAGCCGCCGGTGCCTAAACGCGTCCGGGTCAAGGAGACGACCAGGACCGTTCAGACCTCGCAAAAGCCCAAGGGGCTGAAGCTGAAGGGTGGTCTGCGGGTCAGCGACCTGTAAGGATTCGGCTGCCTTTGTCACAATTTTATGGTTACCACCATGTTCTTGACTTCCTTTGCTTTTTTTCCTTGTTAGTGATCCCGTGCCAGAGGTTGAGGCTGTAGAAGAGGACAGGGCCCCCGAACCGACCAGTGCCCCAGATACGGAGTCCGAGCAGCTACGGGAGGAACCGCCCGTGGATGGAGCGCCGGATGGAGGAGCTGATGAGCAGCCGACATCGGCGGGCGCTCAGCAGACCAGGTCGGGTAACAGGAGGTCCCCCGACCTGGGGTCGCTAGGTGGTCGTGAGCCATCTGACTCAGCCCAAGCGCCCCCGGATGCACCGCATCCTCCTCCGGAGGTAAACGCGCGTGGCGTAGTTGGGCGTGCTACAGATCCTGTGGGGGCTGAAGAAGTGCCTGTGGCGCCCGAAGATGATGTCGTGGAGATTCCTCGTCCACCTAGATCTCCGGAGCGGATAATCAGAGTGGCACGTCAGCGAGCTGGCGAGTGGGTGTTCCATGAGGAAAACACCGACAACCGTCCGATGAAGAACTTTGACCGGATGCTTAGTCAACTTCATAAATATGCACAAGTAATTCTCCATAATATGTGACACTTGTGAAGACGATTCACATGAATTTAAATGTCGAGTATTTATGTTGTCTTGCAGGGGTTATCGGATTTGTCGGAGGAGCGCCGTAAATGCTTTGAGTCCGTCGGCTCTTTGCTCGATGCCAAATAAAAACTTGAGGAAGCATGCACGCGATACCGGGCGGACCTTGATAGTGCTCGGCAAACTGAGGTCGAGCTGCGTGAAGCTGCAGAGAGGCAGGCGTCTGAGATCGCGCGGCTTCGTCGTGAAAATGAGGGTGAGAACCATAAAACCCCCCTCCTTTTTTTGAATGACTTGTGCTTGACTGTTTGACGAACTTTGTTGGAACAGAGCTTGCCTCGCAGGTCGCTGTGGAGAAGCTCAAGGTACTGGATGGCGAGGCTGTGGCTGCCAGGGAGAAGACGCGAGTGGATGAATTGGAGAAGGAGCTTGAAGGTTACCGTTGAATCCTTTTTGGTTCAGTGCGTATTGCCTTCGGGGTGTTTGTGACCTGTTATTGTTGGTTTGTTGTAGAGCGACGCCGTTCTTGGCAAAACCAAATTGCAATGGTTTGTCGAGACTTGAAGACCTGGGAGGGGCGATGCCACGCCATGGTGCGAGGGATCACTCCAGTTCTGAATGCTATATATGGGGCTGGAGGCCTCCTGCCCCGACCAGACGGTATGCTGGAGCAGTGTGCTGGGTCATGGGCAGCCATGAAGAAATTTGTGGCTGATGCTGGCGAGCAGGTTGTTGCCTATGTCCTGGCTGTCGGGCGAGCCCATTATCCAGGGATTGACATGAAGAGATTGGAAAGTGGCTTTCCCCGGAATACTTCGGAAGCCCAGGCGTCTGAGCTGAATGAAGAATCCCGGGAGACGGTCGTTACTCTTGTTAAGGACCTGTACCTGTTCGAGGAGCCTGGGGAGCCTAGCGCTCCATAGAACCATGAATGTATTAGATTAGTTTTTGTAAACAATCAATTGTTATGGATGTAACTTGGTATGTTTGAACTTTATTTTGTTTGCCGAGTTGGCGCGTGACGGAAGAACAAGAAAACTTAGGGCAAAAAGACGATGATGCTTATTCATAATATGTTATGAAAGTACAGAGGTGAGTACATATCTTTTAATCCCCATGTAGCTATGCGTAGAAACGCCGGAGCTGGTCGATATGCCAAGAGTTTGAGACGTCTGTCCCATTTAGGTCAGTTAACCTGTAGGAGGTAGGTCTTGTAACCTGTTTGACGAGGTAGGGGCCCTCCCAGTGGGATGAGAGTTTGTGTAGTCCGGCGGTATTTTGTATTCTTTGCAGAACCAGGTCTCCGACGGCGAAGAATCTTTCTTTGACGTTTCGGTTGAAGTATCTTCGTAGCCCTTCGATGTATTTTGCGGTTTGGACGCATGAGTCCATTCTTCGTTCCTCAATGCAGTTGACTTCTACTTCTCTGGCCTGGTTGGACCTGTCCTCGTCATATTGCTCTACTTTGGGTGACCTGAACGCGATATCTGCTGGTAGAACTCCTTCAGCTTCGAATACCAAATAGTACGGCGAAACGCCCGTGTTTCTGCTGAGTTGCGTTCGGAGGCCCCATACTACCACCGGTAGTTCTTTCAACCATCGACCAGCCTTTTGGTCCTGTTCGTTGGCTTTGAATAATCTTTTCTTTAGTGCGTCGAGGATCATTCCATTTGCTCTCTCCACCTGGCCGTTGGCTCTTGGGTGAGCTACGGAGACATACTTGACGACTATGCTTCTTTCGTCGCAGAAGTCCCAAAAATCCGAGCCGGTGAACGTTGAGCCGAGGTCGGTAATAATACAGTTAGGTAGACCAAAACGATGTATAACATCATCCAGCAGCTCTGCTGCCTTTTGGGCTGTAGATTTGACCAACGGTTTGTACTCGATCCATTTGGAGAACTTGTCGATTATGACGTAGACGTATCTAAAACCGCCAGGTGCTGTTTTGAATGGCCCGATCATGTCTAGGCCCCAGCACGAAAATGGCCATGAAGCTGGTATGGCCTGGAGATCGTGTGCCGGGACATGTATTTGTTTGGCAAAGAATTGGCACCCTTCGCAATATTTGACCAGCTTTTCTGCATCTGCAACGGCAGAGGGCCAATAGAAACCTGCCCGAAACGCTTTCCCGACCAGGGTTCGGGAAGCAGCATGGTTACCACATATGCCGGCATGAATGTCTGCTAAAATACGAGTGCCTTCTTCTTGAGAAACACACTTCAGGAGTAGTTCTTCTTTTGCATTTTTGCGCATAAGCTTTCCTTCTACCAAAATGTACTGCTTACTGCGCCGAATGAGTCGTTCGGCTTCAATCTTATCCTGAGGAACGTCCGCCTTGGTAAGGTACTGAATAAACTGCTCCCTCCAATCGTCAACTGTTTGCTGTACTAAGCCGACTGTCTGGTTGGTCGGGGCCTGTTCGGGAGTCCCTAACATCTCCTGCTCGATGAATGGCTTGACCAGGTCCTGGACAAACACGCCATGAGGGATCTGAGCCCTGGATGATCCTATTTTGGAGAGAGCGTCGGCGGCTTGATTGTCGGCTCTTACGACGTGCTGGAATTGAAGACCGTAAAACTTGCCCTCGAGTTTTCTTATCTGGGCGACGTAGGCGTCCATCTTCTCGTTGGTGGCATCCCAGTCTTTGTTAACTTTGTTTATGACTAGAGCAGAATCGCCGAAAACCTCTAGCCTTTTAACTCCGAGCTCGATCGCGATCCGAAGGCCGTGCAAGCAGGCTTCGTATTCGGCTGCGTTGTTGGATGCTCTGAAATGGATCCGAAGGACATAGCTCAGCTTGTCTCCGGAAGGTGAGATAAAGTGTACTCCAGCTCCTGCGCCTTCGAGATTTAATGATCCATCAAAATACATTATCCAGTGCTCGGTGCTGGTCGGAGGGACTGGTGTAGTCATATCGGTCCATTCGACCACGAAATCAACTAGAGCCTGAGACTTAATGGAAGTACGACTGCGAAACTCAAGGGAGAAGGGGGCTAGCTCCAGAGCCCATTTTATTATGCGGCCGTTGGCGTCCTTGTTGTGCAGAATATCTCCTAGTGGATACTCGGTAACCACCGCAATAGAGTAGTAGTCGAAATAATGTTGCAGTTTGCGAGATGTGATTAGTATTGCATATAACAGTTTTTGCACCTGGGGGTACCTTGATTTTGAGTCGTTGAGTACTTCGCTGATGTAATAGACCGAACGTTGCACCTTGTAGGCTTGCCCTTCTTCTTCGCGTTCTACGACCACGACGATACTTACGACCCGATCAGTAGCCGCTATATAAATGAGCAGGGTTTCACCATCCTTTGGTGCGGCTAATAAGGGTGGTGTTGTTAGAAGCTGCTTGAGTTCTTGAAAGGCGACTTCAACGTCTTCGGACCACTCAAACTTCTCGGAAGCTTTGAGTAACCTAAAAAACGGGAGGCCTTTTTCTCCGAGACGTGAGATGTAACGACTTAGAGCAGTCATACACCCGGTCAACTTCTGGACATCTTTTACACTTTTTGGAGGTTTCATCTTTAGGACGGCTTGGATTATTTCCGGATTTGGCCTCAGGCCGTCTTTACTTACTATATTGCCAAGCAAGATGCCGGAAGGGACCCCGAAAGTACACTTTTTAGGGTTAAGTTTCCATCGAAATTTGTTTAGAGCCGCAAAAGTTGCGCGTAGATCATCTACTAATGTAGGGGCCAGCTTTGTTTTTACAACAATATCATCAACGTAAGCTGCTACGAGCTCTGCTCGAATTTCCTCATCTAAGCACTTCTGGATCGCCCTTTGGTATGTGGCCCCTGCATTTTTGAGACCGAAAGACATTGTTGTATAGCAATATGTCCCAAAGGGGGTGATGAACGATGTTTTGGGCTGATCTTCTTCTCTCAGAGAAATTTGGTGGTATCCGGAATAGCAATCTAGGAAGGACAGGAGCTCGCATCCAGCCGTATAGTCGACGAGTTCGTCGATGCGGGGCAAAGCGAAGGAGTCTTTAGGGCAGTGTTTGTTAAGATCGGTATAATCAACGCACATTCTCCATTCTTTATTCTTCTTTTGGACTAAAACCGGGTTGGCAAGCCACTCCGGATGATACACTTCTTTTATAAATCCGGCAGCTAAAAGCCGGGTGATTTCTACCCTAATAGCCTCCTTTTTGTCGCGAGCGAACCGTCGTAACTTCTGCTTGATTGGCTTGGCGGTCTTCGAAACATCTAAGGAGTGCTCGACCAGCTCTCGAGGTACACCGGGCATGTCTGCGGGTTTCCACGCAAAAACGCCTACGTTCTCCCTCAGGAAGCTGACGAGCGCGTCTTCCTATTTGGGGTCGAGATCGACCCCGATTCGTGCCGTTTTGCTTGCATCTCCTTCGATCAGCTCCACCTCCTTGAAGTCCTTGCTTCTGGTCGCCGCGCGCTTAGCTTCCTTGATTGGGATAAGCTGGTCCTCTGGAGCCACTTTCACCGCGTCCACGCGTGTCTCCTCCATGCGGATTGAGAGGTCATGAGCTTGGGCAGTAGCGAAACTTTCCTTCTCACATTCGTATGTCGTGGAGATACTTCCCTTTATGCTTAAGACGCCATTCTCAGACGGCATTTTCAGCAGTAAGTAGGTGTAGTGTGGAACCGCCATGAACTTTGTCAGGGCTGGTCTCCCTAACAGTGCATGATAGGACCCTTCAAAGTCTGCTACGATAAAATTAACGTAGCAGATGCGGTGGCGTTCCTTTGTGCCGAACTGGACTGGTAGGGTGATTTGCCCCAAAGGCTGAGAAGCTTGGGACGGGAGGATGCCCCAGAAAGGAGCATCATAGGGTTCCAGGTCACTTGACTTGATGCCGAGTTCTGGCAGCGCGTGTTTGAATAATTTGTCAAGGGCACTGCCACCGTCGATCAACACTCTTTCGAACCGTACCCCGTCGATGGTCGGGTCAACGACAAGCGGAAAATGACCAGGTTCAGGAACCCTGGCCCACTGATCAGCTCTGCTGAAAGAAATTTCCTGGTGTGACCAGGCCAAGTAGTTGGGGTCGGATATCCTCTCGTCAACTCGGTCGACGGAGTAGACTGCTCGCTCGATTAGCATGCGTACTCTTTTATCGGCCAGGATTGCCTTCCCGCCGAATATGGTTCGCACGGACTTTTCGGCTTCTCTGAAGCCTCCGTGCTTTGGGTTCCGTCTTGGGTCCTGGTCGTCGTCATCATCTTCTGGAGAACCTTTTCCCTCGCGTCGCTTTGGAGGGTCGTCTTCGGTGTCGGGGCGTTGTTTCTTCGAGCCATTGCGAAATATGGCTTTAAATCCCCAGCACTCCTCCATTGTGTGTCCTACGCCAGGGTGCGCCGGGCAATCTTGCTTCAGAATCTTGGAGTACGCTGAATCATAATTGCGTTTGCCTCCAGCCTTGGTGTCATTAACTTCATTACCCGGTGCTCGACCGAGGTTTGGCTGTCTTCGTCTTTCATCCCGGCTGTCGAACCTTCGGTTAGGGCGGCGATTATCCCTGAACCTTTCATGATGATCGTCGTGGGCGTCGTCGCGCCGGTCGCCACGGTACTCATTTCGCTGGCGATCATCGTGACGAGGCCTCTGGTCTCGGCGATCGTCCGTAAGCTGTGTGTTATATTCTTCTGCCCGAGCCCAGCTTTGGGCTATGTTAAGTAGTTCTTCGACCATTCTCGGTTCCTTGCGCAGTAGCTTATTCCTGAGCCCTTCATGATGATGTAATCCTCTGATGAAAGCTGAGATAGATTCATCATCGGTGACGTTGGCTACCCGGATTCGGGCATCAGAGAAACGGCGGATGTATTCGCGTAATAGTTCACCAGGGCGGTCTTTGACGCGCTCGAGATCATATTTGCTGGCAGGCTGTTGACAAGTGGCTTTAAAGTTAGATATGAATGCCTTTTTCAGGTCGGGCCAACTGTCAATGGAATCGGAAGGGAGGCTCAGAAGCCACTGGCTTGCAGCTTGATTAAGGACCACGGACAAATAGTTGGCCATGACATCCCCTCCTCCGCCGGCTGCCCTTACTGCCGTTTCGTACAGCATAATCCACTGACGAGGATCTGCCTTTCCATCGTATGACCTCAGGTCGTGGATCTTGAAACCTCTTGGCCAGACGACGGACCGGAGCCTTCTCGTAAATTGTCTTGGACCAGTAAGGGTTTGATCTAGGAGGCCGTGTTCGCGATCCCATGCGTTTCGTCTTTCCATCTCTTGACGGAGTCTTGTGTCCTTAGAACCCTCAATGTGGTTGCGTAGATCGGATTTTTCAGTGATGTGGTCGCGCAGGTCCCGGGGCCCAACACTTAGATTATTCCTGGCATGCTGGTCGGCTCTGTCGTCCTGGCTGCCTCTGCGATTATTGCGATCGTTGTGGCGATCCCGATTACTGCTAGACTCTGGGTGAGGGTCTGGGTCCCTGCGGCTTCTTCTGGATCCGGTGGGTGCGGCGTGAGACGGTCCTATCGCCTGGTCCTGGACTTGTACCAGGGATGCCTTTAGATACGCTCCGAGCTGCTCGAGCTGAGGTGTTACCGGAAGATTCTCGACCAGGTTCATTGCCATGGCGAGATTAGCTTGAGGGGTTCTGTGGACTTGAAGGTTATCGCACATGTCGAATGCGTCATCGAGGTTGCGTTGTATGCGTTGTCCACCATTAGCCTCAGCTACTCTCCGAGTAGCTCTGTCAGCGTTTCTCGCTAAACGCTGAGCTTTGGCCTCGTCTGTTTCCCCGTCCACTGCCGGCTCATCATGACTGATAGCGAATACCGAGCCCCCATAGCGCGGTAGGGGCCCGAAGCCTGGGGGATAATCCGGCGTCCGGTCTGGTGAGTTGGACCTGGTCGATCCGGCGCTTGATGCCGAGGCGGTGGTTGCGACGGAGGTTACAATTGCCAGGCAAGCATTGGCACCAGATTGCTTGAAGTTAGATGGCTGCTCCTCAGTAGTGCGCAGGTTCTTGGTATTATCCTGGAAGAGGCCCATGACGTGTTCCTCATATGTCGAGGCCGAGTTTGTCAATCCATGAGGAAAGACATGAGCGAAAAAGCTACGTTTCGCCCTGCTCGGTTCAGACTTCTGGGGAGGGCAAAACAGGACAGAGCGACTCGTAGGAGTGGAAGTGATGACCAGACCGGTTTGAAGTTGTGCGTGTCTCTTAGCGCGAGCCGGTCGTCGAGGTTGTTGCCATTCTCCTTCGTCATACTCACGCTGAGGCGGACGATCTCTGATCGAGTCTGCCAAAGCAAGAGTTTCGGCGATGCCCGCCGTGACCCGATCAATGGATTCGATCAGGTCAGAGTTATCGAGGCGCCGTCCTTGGTAGCGAGGAAGCGTTGTTTTGCTTAGGGGCTTTGATCTCGACGTCGGGGCTCCCGGTAGCCGAGATGCTTGGGGCGTCTCCATGCTCCCGACAACTGGGTCACCTCCGGTAACCCATGAAAAAGACCCGACGGTGAACGTCAAGCCCGCCAGAAGATCCATGGAAGCCAGAAAAGAAACCATCCGAGTCGTCATGACGTCCGCACGCACACTCCCCATGGTGGGCGCCAGCTGTCGACGAAATATGGTCGATAGCCCACCTAGGGGTATGCCCAAGGTGGTAGATTAGCGGGGAAGGCGCGTGGAACGACGATCCGGACGTGACACAGGAACAAATCTAGATGAACACCAGGGTTTATCCAGGTTCGGGCCGCCGAGTTTAGCGTAATACCCTACGTCCTGCGTCGAGTTGTCTACTCTGTATATAGATGAACGTATTTTTGAGAGGGGGTCCCTGCTCGCCTTATATATCCGTGGGGAGCAGGGTTACAGATCCTAGTAGATTGGATCTAACAATAGAATAAGGAAACCTAGTCGATTACAATCTCGTGTCATGAGGGACACGATATTTTTCCTAACCGACTACGCTTCCTTGCCTGAGAAGGCTCCCGTGCCATCATCCGACCAGCTGGGCCGCTTGCCCGACCAGCTGGGCTTTATCGACACGATCCTTCGCAGTGGGGCCAGCCTTCATGAAGCAGCACAAGTCTAGCCGTGAGGGTACCTGGGTTTATACCCCCACATCATCTGTTTCACTTCTAAAGCTTAGGTTTATGGTGGCTCATCTCACGGAGTTGCGATGTCGCTGCGTAAGAGTGAGATAGGGATTTAGTATATTTTCTTGATTCACATGAGAAGAAACTACCTCGTCTATCCCACATCCAAATGTTAGGTTTATAGTCGGCTCATCTCACGGAGTTGTAATACCACTGTTTAAGAGTGACATAGGGATTCGGTAATTTTTCTTGATTTGTGTGAGAAAATCTCTTCTTTAGATAGAAATACTGGGCGACCGTCTAGCCACCGCGAACCTGAGAAGATATTTTCTTTGATAGGAATATTGGGTGACATATAGCCAATGTGAACTGAATGAGCAGAAACTACCTTGTCTGTCCCACGTCCAATCTCACGGAGTTACAGCCCAACATGTTGCGTAAGAGTGGATAGGGGTTTGGTATTTTTTCTTGATTTACGAGAGAAGATCTCTTTTTAGGTTTTGTTTAGTTCCGGGTTTAAAATTTTTTGATGTCACATTGAATGTTACATAAGATGTTCTATGAGGTGTTCAGATACTAAAAAAAATCGTGAGATAATTTTTTAAGCCTAATTAATTTGTCATTAGCACACATATTATTGTAACACTTTAATGTCAATCATGAACTAATTAGTCTTAAAAGATTTGTCTCGCAAATTATACGCAAACTGTGTAATTAGTTATTTTTAGGTCTATATTTAATACTCTATATATGTGTTCAAAGATCCGATATGACAGAGCGTAAAGTTTTGGATGAAAACTAGAAGGCCTTAGACAGGAATATACTGGACGATCGTCTAGCCACCACGAATTGAGTTTTTTTTCTTGCACGTATTAATTTGTCATTAGCACACGTATTATTGTAACACTTTAATGTCAATCATGAACTAATTAGTCTTAAAAGATTTGTCTCGCAAATTATACGCAAACTGTGTAATTAGTTATTTTTTGTCTATATTTAATACTCTATATATGTGTTCAAAGATTTGATATGACAAAGCGTAAAGTTTTTGGATGAAAACTACAAGGCCTTAGACAGGAATACTGGACGATTGTCTAGCCACCACGAATTGAGTTTTTTTTTCTTGCACGAGTTATTTCAGAATAAAATCCTACTAGTCCTAGTAGGGATTTCATCAATCAGTTACAATACACTTTGATTTTGTTAAAAAGTGTACAATTTTTTTATCATTTCTCTTTATTAATACAATGTCAAGTTTCCACATTTAATTCATATAAAATTCTACGAAAACTTTATTAAAACTGACCTAAACATAATTTATTATACGTATTTTGTTAACGAAAAGAAAAATGTACGTTTATTTTAGGACCGGGGATTTTCCCCTCTCTAGACTGCCCCACCTTCGCACCCTTGACCATTTCTGCCACGAGTCCGGAGTCCCCGCGGCCGCGGAGCTACGCGCACCACGCGCGCCTCCCGATCCCCACGGCCGCGTGACATGTGAGCCCCACAACCGTTTCTTTATTCTTATCCAGAATATATATCCATTCCGGAATTTCTTACAGCCAGTGAGAGAGAAAATTCCAGAGTTTGCAGTCCAGGTGGCGAGCAAGGACGACTGTCAGGTGCATCGGACGACCGTCAGTAGTTCTCGTTAGAGATAATTTAGCTGGAAGATTAAACAAATTAAATTAAAAGGAAAGACGCGGCGATTTTTCGCTCCGGTAATCCGGTTCGCCTTTATCCGTGGGCCTCCTTTTTAAAAGGAGCTCCTTCTCTTCGCCGCTTCCGCAATCTTCCATTCCATTCCTCTTCTCTCTTGCGCCGTGTTCCCTCCTGTCCCTCCTCGCGAGCTCTTCATCCCTTCTTCGAGCGCGGTTTGACGATGGCGGCAGCGCACGCGATCGCGAAGGGGAGCGTGGTTGCGCCGTACGGCAATCGAGCGGCGCCGGGCCTCCTTGGCAGGCGGAGGGGTGCCGTGGCGGCGCGGATGGCGCCGTCGGCGGTGCGGATCGGGGGCTCCTGGAGGAAGGACGCGTTTCCTGGCGGGAGGCTAGCCTTAGGGACGAGGAGATCCAGGCCCGCGTCCCGGAGTCTGTTCGCGTCGCCGGCGCAGGTGAATAATATGCGTTCCCTTCAAGATTTTTTTCCCCGTCTATTTTTTTCGTAGTTCACGTGTATTGTGATTCTTTTTCTTCGAAGTTTTTGCGATTAATTTAGTTTTGATCCCTTCCTAAAATCATTTTTAGTATTTTTTTGCTTAGGTCTACTTTTAGAAGTTTCTAGTCCGTTTGGCCACCCCGGGGAGTTCTGTTTTATTCCCGAGCTTCAATTTTTAGAAATAAAAAAGAAACTGGAACGAGACTTGAACCTAATAATATGATCTGCATTTTTGTTTGTTCAGATGAACATGAACCTTGCGATTGGGAAATCAATGAGGTGGTGGGAGAAGGGGTTGCAGCCCAACATGCGTGAGATCGAGTCCGCCGAAGACCTTGTCGATTCGTTGACCAACGCCGGCGACAAGCTCGTCATCGTCGACTTTTTCTCCCCTGGTTGCGGCGGCTGCCGTGCTCTTCACCCCAAGGTGAGGGCGAAAATGATACCGAATTCACTGTTGCATGATATTCTTCATATATCCGAGAACTTTTGAGAGGATTGTGGGTTTTCTGATGAATCTATCTCTTGCAGATTTGTCAATTTGCGGAGCAGAACCCAGATGTGCTGTTCTTGCAAGTGAACTACGAGGAGCACAAGTCTATGTGCTACAGTCTGCATGTCCATGTCCTGCCCTTCTTCAGATTCTACAGGGGAGCACAGGGACGACTCTGCAGCTTTAGTTGTACAAACGCAACTGTAAGATCCTGACCCGATCAGCTGTTCTGTTCATATGATTTATCACTATGTTTTTTTGAACGAGACTGGAGGCGTTTGCACCCCTACAGCAATTGAAATTAAGGGAAGTTTAAGCAATACAAATGAAAAAGGAAAAAAAATAAAAGCGCCGGCGCTTGCAACAACACCAGACTAAGAAACAAGAAAAGAGATCAGAAAAAGCAGTGTGATCACTGCCAGAAGCCTAGCTAAACTAGATCGGCAATCCATTGTTCAATCCAGGGGAAGTATCTTCTTCTTGCCCTTAGTAGCATTAGCTGAAACTCGTTTCTGAAGAAAATCTTCGTCGATTGGATGCTTGGGTTTTCTTGTCTGAATATTAGATCACTCCTTGCCTTCCAAATTGTCTAACAAAGCAGTTTTATAATCTCCATGAAGAAGGGTACTCCTAATTGGTAGTATGTTGCATGTTATCACTATGTCCTGAATAACATGCAACATACTGCCAACAATCTTACGGTAACCCTCTTGGAGCTAAGTGTTCGGACCCAAATGTGAATTTTGTTCTGATACTTTGAGAATATACAGCAAACTAGCAAAGAATGGCCTTTTAAGTTGAACTTGACAGGCAAAGGATGGCCTTTTAAGTTTCTCGGCCCCTAGCAGTTCATGCAACATTGCAAACTTTATTGATCGGATAGAAACCTTTTTGTTGCGAACCCAACTGAAGGTCACCATGATTATGTGATTGATTTCCTGGCTATTATACAATTTTTATATATACTTAGGAGTTAGGATTGTTGTTGGTTGTTCAGGAGTTCAGGACTGACGGAGGTGTTATTTCCGTTTGCAGATTAAAAAGTTCAAGGATGCACTTGCGAAGCACAAGCCAGATAGATGTAGCATTTGCCCAACCAGGGGGCTAGAGGAATCGGAGTTATTAGCCTTGGCAGCAAACAAGGACCTGCAATTCACCTACACCATGGAGCCAGAACTGATTCCCAAGGGAGATACTCCTGGGGAGGTCATTGCTCCCGAGCCTGCAAAACTTCCTGCGGCTACAAAGCCTTTGGTTAGGCTGGGGTCCGATGAGAGATCCTTGGTCTCATCAGGAAGATGAGATGCATGATCATCTTCAGGATGATCAGATGCTTCCATTCTGTACAGTTCTGTGGTTCTTGATGTGTACAGGTTGTAGCTTCTCATGGTAGCAGAGTGCAGGCTAAGATTTTTTACATGTGAAGCCTGCCCGCCTGTCCTCGAGTAGTTTAGCTCGGTTGTACGAGTATTAGCAGTAGTAATGAGTGGTGTTGTGGAGCTCTGCCTTGAGGAAATCGTATGGTAGTTGTATGGATGAATTCGTCTGCATGCTATTTTCGTCGAATTCTATAGATCATGTGGATGATGAGTTGCTCTTGTTTCCTTTATCCTTCAGCCTCAGGGTATTGTATGAGTGTCTGTCGCAATACTGAATAATCAATCATGCCTTATGTTTTTTTTTTGTGCCAGACATTTATTTTTTTGCGAAACATTGTGGTGCTTGGAGACAATTGTTGTGATAATGTTTGAGTTTGTGACTAGTTTCCTGCCCTGGCCTTCGGGGCCAGGGAACGGGTGATGAAGAAGCTGGTGGAGATGGCTTAATTAGTTCTAGTAAACTAGAATGGTTGAATTTTTGTGAACGAGGCATAGGTAAGAAGTCCTTCTTTTTTGAAAAAAAAAGTATGAACTTGTGGTTTCTCTTTCTACAAGCTAGATAAAGGTGGCCCAGCCTTCTTTGCTAGATAATGGTGGTCCAGTCTTCTTTTGAATTGAACTAGATAAGATGTCAATTCAGCAACAACTACAATCAATTTCTTAGCACCTCTCTCCGCTAGTTAATAGAAACTCTAGGAGGGTCTATTCTGTTTTTGAGTTTTGAGTGGTAAAGATCCACTCCAACAGGCTCACATTTCTTCTTTAGTCCGCTCTTATTATTCCTGGATCACTACCGGACTTACTTTTCAGATGCTTCTATTTTATCTCCTTTTTTTATTTTTTTCTCTCACACTTTTGCAGGGACGCCTACTACAGTGCTACCACATTCCCATTGAACAAAGTGAAACCCGGCAGGGCAGATTGAGACAGCACATACCCATTGCCGACAAGAGAAAAACACATAAAGTACTGTAGAGGGTCATGATTTGGACGCTATTGTTGAATTGTTGAAGTTTAACACAGAAATATTAAGACACCCAAAAGTATGAAAGTCCATCAAATTAAAAGCAGGGTTCTAATTTGAGGCAGTGATCCAGCTCCAATCATGCTATGGTCCGTGCTCCAGGCCAGGTATACAGCAGACTTCAGAGTGGCGCAAGAACTCGAGGAACATGGCATGATCCGGCTCCAATCATGCAGCATTGAAGCATTCAACGTGAGCTCTTGGCCATGCGGTGCATGATCTCCTATCAATCAGATCTGGAGCTGAAAAATAGGATATCTTGCATCAGGGTATGGATGGAGGCTTGGAACTGGGACTTCGTTTTCCATCTCCACTTTACTAGTACACTCTGTTGTCGGTTACAGCAGGTGTTTAGAGCAACTCCAGAGTAGTTCTTAAAACAGGGTCTCTACTTTTTATTTGAGTGCTTCTCTTATTTTTGAGGGTCCTGTTTTTTGGACTGCACTCCAGCGACCCTCAAAATAGAGCACTCAAAATTATTTAGACTGTCAATGACATGTGTGGTTTGGTTGTCATAGACTAACTCGATCATGAGAGGTTAAGTCGGGGCTTTTCACATAAACTCGGCTGGTTGCGGTAGGTGAGGGAGGGGTGAGAGCGCAAAATCACGGATAAGAGCCGAGCTATTGGCCCAACAGGAATGAGGACCGAGGAAAGAATCTGAGAGCCCACTCAATTTTCAGGACCCTGGCAGGGGTCCTGTTGGAGCTCGTTTTTTTATCTGAGCTCTCATATTTAGCTATGAGGGCCAAAGTAAGGGGTCTGCTGGAGTTGCTGTTAACTCTCCAAAGTCCAAAGGAGCAGCTCTACCTCTGGTCTCTAAAGGCTTCAGCTTGTTGTCTCATCGGAAATATCTGCACGGCGAGGCCACTACGTGGCGCGCTGCCGAATGCCAATTCTGATCCGCTCAAATTCGTGCCATCATCCGTTGTTATCCAAACGTAGTGCTTGCTGGTGGATGAGTGGGGCCACCGTACGTATTTACCCCTCCGAGGAAACGGGGCAGCGATAGTTTCGTTGAGAAGGAAAAGGTCTTGGATTGAAGGATTTTTACTGAATTTTTGGAGGGTACCGTTTCCCAAGAAAACAACAAAGGAAAAAGAGATTTTCCCTCCGAAGGAAAGGGATCGACCTACGTGTATTTCACATGAAAAAAGCATCCACTTTAAAAATCAATGGAAATCCTGCTCGCTCGCTCGCTCTCTCGTCACGCCTCGCGTTCGCGTGTTCTTCACTGCTTTCTACTGGAGCTTCAGCTGATGATGAGGGATAAGATTGATTCACAAATCGCAACCACTGCCAACAGCGAGAAAAATATCGATTCGTGGACGCAAGGCAACGGACGGAACAGAAAAGGAAAAGAAGCTTTCCTGACTGCGACGACTTGCCTGAACTCATGCATGGGGATAGAGAGAGTATGAGGAAGAGACGCATAGAGAGAGGCCAGGGAGAGAGAACACAGTACACAGTACACAGAAGAAGATAAGAACGACATCTATGAGAGAGAATGAGCAGTAACTCCGAGACACGGATGAAAAGCTATCGAAAACGGTCAGAAAACTTCTCAACCGTTTTCTACTTTTATATTTGAATACGAAAATAAACACGAAAACGAACACGAACTTATGGAACATCGAAAATAAACTAATTCGAGCGAAATTATGTCGAACACGGTCGGTATACGAAAATTTAATATAGAATACCGACCCGTAGAACCAAATCCATAAGCCCATAAAAATTAACTAATGCATATACGTAACAATTACTAAGTGTATAATCAAGTTCAACTGCATATAATAAGTCTAGAACAGACGATTAACACTAACAGCTAACATAACATCTATAGTTCATCATCATTATTTTTGGCAACCAATAGATCCAAGTGAAGACGATGTGAACAATAATTACAGACAGACGTATAAATCAACAATATCAAAAAAATTATTATAAAACAATTGTAATAATATTTTATTAGTTTTTTTAGCAAACAATAATGTATTAGTTTTTGAGCATGCAAAAGCAAAATATTTTGAATAAATATGAGAGGGTAGATGACTACTGTAGAATGCACGCAGAAACAATTGTCTGTTGTCCAATTTCGAATTTAGTGCACTGAATTTCGAACCAAAATCGAGTTTGTCCGAAAATACAGATTTGATCGGATCAAATATAGAAAACGATGCGGTTCGGTGCGTGATATTTCCATACCGTTTTCATCCCGGACAGTACATTGTGTACAACTGCTATAGTAAAAGAGATGTGGTAATTATAAGTTCAATAATAATAGCATATGATAGACAATTTTGTTTAAGATATGTGATGATTCAACCATATTCCTGCAATTCAAACAACTCCAATTATCTTTTTTCCAGTGTTTTGGGATCTTATAGCCTAAGGTTGCCACGACTAACTCTAGACAGCGCGCCACCATTTTTCTGGTGTATGTTGCTCTTCTTAATCAATTGCCGCTCCACCTGTCCGAGTGACTTTTTTCTTGCCTAACTTTGTCAAAGATTAGGTGGTCAATTTTCGCACCACAAAGTGTCATGACACTAACCTTAGTAGCTTCAAGGGGCAAGAAAGTCTGGCAAAATTAGTTATGAACCAAATAGAATTGTAATATAATTGTTTTTTCTTGAATACGTAAACATTGTAGCAAGGTAGTAAGTTTGAGAATTCGACAATAATACATCAACGACGCCTGGAGCGCTCGCTGACGCCCATGAGGCTCCCTTGAAGAGCCGAGCCTTCAAGAAAAACTAAAGTGCAGGAGTTTAGTTATATTACCATTACCAAGAACACACGACTCCTAAAGTAACTACGACGACCTTCGGTCTTGGTGTCACCGTTGTGGACGTCAGGATCCGGAAAAGCTCTCGAAGCGCCTCAACGTGGTTGGGCGCGCGCGCTTGAGTGGTTGGTCGAATATGCTCGCGTAATGTTTGGATGCCCTATAAAGACCTTTTGTGTGGTGCAGGGTCGTTGTCGCTCAAATCATATAAGCAAATACTGTACGTATATATGAAAAAAAAAATGTTACATGAGTCATGACATAAAGCAAGTGCATATCAGGTGAAGAAGAAAGGTCAAATTTGAAAATGGTGCGAATTTGTTCTAAACATACTAAACAAATGCTAATATTTTGGAAACTTAACACAACTCCAGGCGCCCAGGGATTAGATGATAGGGTGGTGAAGGTGACAAAATCATAAAGTCTGTTGTTATGGTTCATCTGGCTGTTTTAGATATTGACAAAATTAAATTTACAAAACATGAGTTTGGATACTGCAGCTGATGATTCAGAGTTCGGATAGGATCGGATTCAGAGTTATCAACGCTGCATCCACCCTTTATTTGATGGGAAGCAAAGGATTTTGGACCTGTTTGTCTAAACTTATTTGAACTGATTTTTGCTGTTTTAATAATGTTTGGTGTGAGAAAATAAAATGTAATACGACGGATAAGACAGCTGATAATAAACAATGAGAAATCCTAAACAATTAAAACAGTTACGAAGCTTCCGATACGCGGCGTGTTGTTACACGTGGCCGGAGAAACGATTGCACATGCATGGGCCGCCGGGACGGAGATGAGCACCGGCGGCCCGCGCCCATGCAGAACTGCAGCCGAAGTTGGACGCGCCTCCTCGTGGAATTGGACCACCGAACTCCAGCAGAACGCGCGCGCGTATGATACGAAACCAGACAGAGGTCCTGAATTCGTTTCACAGTCGCCTCTGTAGACCGGGACCTTAATTACCGCACGAGAAAACGAGACCGGGCATTCAAACGACGCAACGCGCGTCGACGCCGCGCGAGGACGCGCGTGCGTGCATGCATGACCCACACACACTTGACATCCGCAGCGCAGATCGAGCAGGACAGGACACAGGACGGCAGGACGCGACGAAAACAGTAGCGCTAGCGCCGCTGAAGGCTTCGACAGTGCGGGTACGCCCGGCGGCCCCAGTCCCTGTCGCCTCGCAACGGTCGCGTTCGGCGTTCGCCTGTTCGGTCCCGCCGCTTCTGTCTACTGCTGCGCACCGGCGCGGCCCCAGACTGGCACTGGCAGGCACAAGCGCGCGCGTACGGCCGTCGACGGGCGACGGGACGGGCGGTTTTGGCCAGTACTCTCTCGCGTGGAAAGTGGAATCCATTGTGAACGTTTGAGCGGGGTTTGTGGACGTGGACCGGGGTGGTACAGCTCAGCTGCGCCCCTGCCTGCATGCGTGCCACACCTTTGCCGCATGCATGTGTGCCTCGCGCGCGAGTCCTCACATGCCGGCTGCGGTCTACGGGAGTACTCCCTCCGTCCCGTCCCTAAATAACTGTCTCTTTCTCTCGCAGACATGTTTTTCGGACTACAATTAAATAGGGAAGTGTTGTCGTTAGTGTGCGTGCCACATATTTAACTCAATTTGTAAAAAATATGTGCAATATTTATATCTCCAAATAATTTTCTTAAAAAACTAGATGTAAAGATCTTTCCGATGATACTAATTACTTAGTATAAATATTAATATATTTTAATATATAATTGGTAGTAACTTTTTCTCGGAAAGCGAGAACGACACTTATTTAGGGACGGAGGGTGCAGTGTATAGCGACCGGACACCGGACAGACGCGTGCTACGCTCTGCGGTTCTGCGTGCTGGGCTGCTGGCAGCGCAAGTTTTTTTTTTGGTTGTCCCTTCCATCTGATCTGATACGGCCGTACGTACAGACTACAGATTTTAAACAAACAGTTGGACCGGAGGAATTTGTGGTGGTTCTCGTCGATTTTTCCGAAACATGGGATGGCCGTCCGCATAACTCAATTCAAAAAGCAGCAGAAGAAGATATGTTGTACGTAATGTCACCAAAATATTGCCACTAACCGTGTAACTCTAACAAAATGCTGCCACTAAAAAGAACTACATCTTGCTAGACTTGGTCTAAGGTCCTAGTATTTGCACCTAATAACTGATAACAGATTGTTATTATCTGATTTGGTCTAACTAATAAAAAAGCTACATCTACGGTGGCTGGACAACAGCCGAGCATTTCGATTAAAAGAAAAGAGATTTTCTCATGCAAATTAAAAAAATCCTTTGAATCCGTGTCTCACTCATACACATCGTCCCCACAGCTCTGTGAAATTGCCAACCACGTACCAGCGTTTTGAATATGAGACATACAAAAAGGTTTTTCTCCATCTGATCAAATATTATGACATAAATGCCATAAAGAGCGAGTCACGACCAGACTCAAACTTTGATCCCCGCAAAGGGGATATATCGAGCTTGCGCTGACCACTCGGTCAAGCAACCATTTTGCTAGTGAGACAGTTGTTATCTAAAGCTCTAAAACTAATAACTATCTAGTTTCACTATCCATACATGTTTGGATTGAAATAAGATAATTATTATCAGATGACTATTATCTATGGAAATAAAACAGAACCTTAAAAAAGAACATGTTTTTGTCGGAGCATGTTTTGCACATAGCTGTATTTTGGGTGGAAGGATAACATTCGGAATATTTGGTTTCAAGCTAAAGTTATGGAGCGGTCCGTTATCTTCTAACGCCTCTAGGCCTTGTTTAGATTGAAAACGTGATATTTTTTCTCAACTGTAGCACCTTTGTTGTTATTTGAAAAAATTTGTTCAATCATGTGATAACTAGGCTCAAAGGAATCGTCTCGACATGTACATACTAAAAGTATAATTAGTTATTTATTTTACCAACATTTAATGTTTCATGCATACGTCCAACTATTGATGTGATGGTGATGTGATGGAGAGAGATTGAAAAAAAAGTTGAAAGTTTAAAGACATCTAAACAAGGCCTTATTAGTACAAGCGAGAGAACGCATGCCACCAGATTTTACAGGACAATTCCACGATGGAACGTTTCTGGTAAAGAAGTAAGACTGGTTCTTAAAGCGAGTGAATTTAGCTCATATAGTTAGATGAGAGGCGTGGTCGTGTACTTAATAATCATCTAGGTTTGATGAAATTCTCTTAAACTGAAAATTAAGTACATGTTTTCTTCTTATTGTAAAATAATCTAATTCCTATTTGGTTGGTTTCTATAAATGATTCTGGGAATCATTCTAAAAATTGATTATGGGAATCAACACCATATTAATTTTTTATGTTTAGAGCCGAAGTGCACAAATAAAACAAAGTGAACAAAGTTTTGTAGCCCGGCCTGTTCAACCAGGCCACCATGAATCCTGCCTTTTGGCTCAATATACACGAGACATTCGGGGGAGGGGCAGCGAAATGGGCTGCCGGCTGTGTGTTATTGGGCTTCAGTCTCTGACGGGCTGCGCCTGTGTGTAGTGTTCCCGTCCGCATGTCGTTGATCCATGCCTCGCGGCTCCAGGGCGTCAGCGTCACGTCCCTCTGCCGTGTAGAGATAGAATAGTCTAGGTCTCCTTCCGTTGCGTTCACTCTGCTCGCATTTTTTCCCCTTTCTCCCGTCCCCTTTCTGGTCTCTCTCCCCTTTCTCTCCTCTCTTTCTCGGCTCGGGCTCTCAGCGACGGCGGGGCAGTCCCAGGCTCGGCGGCGGCGTCAGCGGCTCCTCCCGCCTCTCGCCAGTCGCCTCGCGCCCTCGCCTCCGTCCTCCGCACACCGGCCGGCGACCCTGCGTACGCACCTCCCTCTCCCCTCCCGCCTCCGCTGGACTGTCGACTGCGCCCGGCCCCTGCGGCTGCGCCGCGCACCGCGCGCGGCCGGCGGGCAGCAGGAGCCAGCATACGCTGCTCCACCAAGGTGGTCGCACCGCTTTGGGAGCGCTTATGCCCCATAGCGAAGCGCTACCCGTCCGCTTAGCGCTTCAGTGCCGCTTTTTGGAACCCTGGATGTATATAGAAGTGCACTTGTGGTTCACCTGGTGCATAATAATACTACGTTTTATTCGAGTTCTGTTCTGGATGGGGTTTGGTGTGGCCTAACTGCGAATGGAGTTGTTCAACTGTTATGCATCCTTGTTGATTGGAGACATTTTCATTCCCCCTGAAAAGCAGACTTTTCTTCAGCTGATATTTTTTTTCCTGTTTATCTTCTTGACAACACTGACATGCTTCTATGTGCACAGGTGACCCTATTCCTTTTCTTCAATCGGTGTGTAATCTCCCCTTTGCTCCGACCAAGCTTTTCAAACATAATAAGCAAAATAGTCTCTGCTCGTGATTGCCAAAATTAGTCAAGACGGGTGCTCTTTGCTGCGTGGCCGCTAGGCCACATGGGACAAAGTCTGACCTTGCAAGCAGAGATCGTTCTATGGATCCTACCGAGCCCCGTTGGCGCATAAACTCGAGCTTCTCTCCTCCAACGTCAAGGAGATGGGACTGCCGTTACTCATCAGATGGATTGCCCCACAGAGTTCATGATGCTCCTCATGATCACCCACCTTACGTTTCTTCACTGTCATCCCATAGCAAAGGAAGCAGAAGTGCGTTTGGCAGTGATCAGTACCTCAATCACCATCATTCTGTGTCTGATGGAGCACTATCTTATTTTGGGAGTCCAGCTGACAGCCTTCAGGCTCCGCGTTGGACACCCTCTCTTCAAAGATTTGATCTTGGTGAATTCTCTACCCCTGCAGGAGGTATGTACTTTTTTATTTTATATGGCAAATCAAGTTAGCTCAGCAGCAAACATTTTTTAAAACTATTTTCTTATAATATTGTTATCTCTTCATAGAATTGTTACTTGTGAGTTAGACTGAATTTGAGGCTTAAAGACTAACACAGTGTGTGTACTTATTTCGATTGGAAAAATGAAATATCTTCCTCGTTTAGTCAATCTTTGCAATCTACTTACTAAAGTAAATTTGATTGTTTACAAACATGCCTCCCATTGCATTATCAGTGGGGGGTTGTAAAGTTATAATTTGATTCTTTATTGTCCAATTGTATAGCTGCTATTTATTTACCAGCTTTTTACTACTGGACTGGTTATGCACTCTTCTTATAATCTTTTCTACCGTACATGTTATTCTTTTCGTATATTATATGCTCTGTTACTCAGCATGCATTCAGTCATATGAGGTTTAGACATGGTTATGCCTTGTTCGGTTTTTGCATCGGGTTGCACAATATTTCAGCCCAAATAAGAGTAGGTTTCTTTATTGAATCTTTTACAAATTTGGTTCGATACAAACATTGGTTTACATTGCATAATAAATGGGGAACTTGTAGTTTGGCCACTTCATTGGTAGTTTTTTGCAGCATATTCTTCTTTGTGCTAAGACGTACTCCATTCCAAAATGTATGTCGTTTTAGTTTTGTCTGAAGCCAAACTTCTTTAAGTTTTACCAAGTTTCTAAAATATATTAACATCTACAGTACCAAATAAATGTACTATCAGGACATTTTCATGGTGGATCTAATGAAACCAATTGGATGATGAAGATATTGGTGCATTTTTTCTATAAGGTTGGTCAAAGTTAGAGAAGTTTGACTTAGGACAAAAGTAACACGACCTACATTTTGGAACGGAGGGATCTCCATCTCCTACTGTTGTTTTATGGTCATACACTCTTGTTGCTTATGATGTTTCCATTCAGTTGGGTGTATTTAACCATAAACGACTAAGTTGTATATGTTTGGACATGTTAATTCTGCCTTGTTCTGTTTTGCACAAATTGAGCAATATTTATGCCCAAAGAAGCCTTATGCCCTTGTGAATCAAACAAGAATATCTGGAACTGGAATCATCTTAGGTGTGACAACTGGCAAGTATATTGAGACCAACCAAACATTTTGGTCTCGATGTTTGCTTTCAATTGATTCTACTGGGTAGTGTTATTTTCTTTATTGTAAACATAGGAGTTGGCGTTAATGGTACGCAAGTCAAATACTGCTATGCCACAATTTTTTCTTCATCATTCATGACTACTAGATGTTTCCCTATAATCCTACACAATTGTAGAAGCAACTGATACATTCCTGTGTTTCTTGTATTCCTTTGATATCTTCCTGTTGAATTAACCGTTGTTTTACTCATTGAACCAGGATCAAGACCAGAAACTTCAGACTATCCTCAGTCAAGTGAGGTAAGCTACATCTCGTCTTCTATGTGTTATCTCTACATTCCTTTGACAAATGACATAGACCTAATGCAACCTATAAATACGTTTTGCTGTCTGTATCACAATTCTGACTTTTATGTTCATCTGCTGCAGAGACCCCTGACTGCCACAAGCAGTTTCAGTTCTGCATCCCCATTTTCGGAGTCAAGCCAGCTAGCATCGTCTAGTAAACAACCAGCCCCATATCTACCTCGCAACCATATGGGCAGGCGGTCTTTCATGTCTAAACCAGTCTACCCACTTGTCTTCCGGAATCCTGTGTCAGTTGCAGAAGCATGCAGGATGCTTGAGGTTAGTAATGCCGGGCGAGCAACACCAAGTGATGACAGCCAGGCTTCTCCTCTGTGGCGTCGCAGCTTGGCAAGTCCAGAGCTCAAGTTCCATAATGCACTGAATGAATTTGGGAAGATGGATGAGGCTTCACCTGAACCGAACACAAGCTCAAGAAGGGAAGGGTTCAGATGGAGCAATGCCAGCAGTTATGATTTTGGATACGATGGAGATGCCATTGACATTGCAGATCATATCAGTATTGAGTCCCAGAGATCTCCCACAAGCTCAGTGAAGTTCCTGAAGTGTGGGCTGTGCGAGAGATTCCTGCGCCAGAAATCACCCTGGACCTCGAACCGGATTGTTCGGAACGCCGACATGCCAGTAGCAGCAGTTCTTCCTTGCCGACATGCCTTCCACGCGGATTGCTTGGAGGAAAGCACTCCCAAGACAGAAGTCCATGAGCCACCCTGCCCGCTGTGCACGCGAGCCACTGACGTTGAAGGGCCTGTGTCATTCTCAGAACCTCTGCACGTTGCCCTCCGATCTGCTCGCAGGAACCTTTCGTTGGGCGGTGGTGCTGGTGGGAGCAGCAGCAGCGCAAACCCTCCCTGCAGTGATCGTGGCTTGAAGAGGAACCACTCTGCTATCGTGCCTAGACGCGGCGGCAGCTCACTGTTCCGCAACCGCTTCAAGAAGCAGTTCCCCTTCAAAGCGAGGATCGGGAAGGAGCTGTTTGGCGGCAGGGTTTTCAACAGGGTTGGATCGTCTTCGTCTTCAGGTCAACAGGACGATCAGCGACCGCAAGCGCCAAAGCATGACCGACCTATGAAGTAGCTAGAAGTTGGTGGCACAGGGTGTATGTTGTGTGCCCTCCTGATACTCTATCCATGTCATCAGTTATCATATCTAGTAGTATAACCTAAACCTATAATGTAGCATGCGGAAACTTGGCATCCATGCGCGGTAGTCGGTCGTCCAAGACGGGGCTCTGTATGGAGGCTGCTTGCATTGCATGCATGTAGCACCCACCATTGGCTAACTATGAGGTGTATTTTGGATCCTTACAGTAAGAATCTATGCCCTATATGATTATGTTCTGCATGTAGTATGTTGTGCTTGATCCTGTTCACATGTTGACTTGAGTAACTGGAGGCAGAGAATTGATGATCATTCCCCTACTTGTTACCCTATTGTTGCTCACATGTGCAGCGTGACAACGTGCTGCCGGGGCGCCGGGCTACCCACGCCGTCAACGGGCACCTCCTCTTTCCCTGCTTCACTGCTTGCGATCGACATTCGACAGATGTTTAGTTCAACGCGTAGCCGCGCTTCCCGCCGACGAGAGGCATGCCGCATGCTCGAGTTGTTGGCGTAACAACCGAATAACGCGTGCGTCCAGTAGAGTGAGATTCCGCGAAGCCTTTTTCAGTTTTTCTTGTCGGCGGCGACTGTTGACCGCGATTGCCCTCCGGTGGTGGTGGGCTTTAGGCCTTGGGCTTCGGAGGGTTAGCTCATGCAGACCGGGCCACAGGAGGCAACGCTGCGACTGTGAACGGCGGAGCTGGCCCAGGGCCCGCGCAGTCAAGTTTGGGGCTCCTTGCACTTCTCTCGCAGAGTGAGACGCAGAAGCAGAACGAATTGAGATCGTTTTTAAAAATCTTTTATTTTATTATTACAAAAAAAAAACATCCTGAGGTGCACCGTGCACGAAGCTCGCCAGTAGATATTACGCTTTGACGTTTGACGGCCCAGCGGAACGAGTGATGAGTTGCAGCGAAACGGCACACCGTGCGTGAGAGGTGCAGGTACGAATGAAGCCAGGCGTTGTGCACAGTTGTGCTCGAAGTCGAACCAAAACATCACGGTCTCCTGTCCTTCCAAATCTCAGCTGATCTAGAGGCGCACGTCATTTACTTGGTCTTAGTTTTACAACTCCGACAGACCGAGGCACTGTTCAAGGGTGTGTTTGGTTGGAAGGATGACGTGGTCCTTCTCATTCCTTATTTTTTCTATTTGATTGGTGAAATAAAATAAGTTGATGTATCATTATTATTTTATTTCTCATAAATCAATAATTAGCATATGTATAAGAATTGAGTTGATTTGACCAAAACTTATAAAATAACCGAGGCATCATCATCTTATAAAGCACAGTATGAGGTGACTCCCAAGAAAAAACACTCTACAGACGGAAAGGGTAAGAACATCTATCGACACGTGGGCCATACTCGTCTCTTGTGTTTGAAGATAAACAAAGAAGGAAACAGGGTGGTATCAGTAGCCGTCTAGATTCTAGAATGACCCATTCTCTAGAAGCGAGATTAGCGGTGAACTACTGGAGTCTTGCCGTTATTACTCCTGCATTGAATCATTTAGCCCGCGTGACCTTGATCAATTGCCTGGTTGACTCTCGAGGGAGAATAATCTGCATATGTTGTCGTGGTACTTGCACTACCACCGGCGTTTCTGCTGACCTAGGCCATGAGCCCATGATTCAGAAGCTTCCATATCAGGCCCATTTTCTGAGCCTCTAGAAGACATGGTGTCTGGTGTGGTGTCATAGAATAGGAATGATCTGTGGACCAAGCGCACCGAAATGATGGCGCATCCATCCATTTTATTTAAACTGAAACGTGCTCAAGTCGTCAAGTACTGTACGTCCAAATTATATATCACGATTGTATCTTGGTTTGTGCTTCCTCGATCCACAAATAAAAGAATGTAAATATGAAATTTATATAAGTCAAACTAATTAAATTTAATCATGTTTGTAATAAATAGTATTAATATCTATGTATCCAACTAAATCTACTATAAAAATATATTTTATAATTAGTTTAATGATATGAATGTTAATATTTTTATATAATTGTGATTAAAATTTAGATTACTTAACTTCCTGAGAGAGATGATAATTACACTCTTCAATAGACAGAGGAACTAGCCGTGGCGGATCCAGAAAAGATGTTAGGAGGACCTTTTTCAACCTCCAAAAAGCTTCAATCCCTTTCCGGTGTGTATCTATGGTAAAAATTTGTAGGGGGGCTTATGAGAGGCTTCATGGATCCAGCAGTCGTAGGAGGGGCTAGAGCCCCACCTACCCCACCGCTGGGATCCGCCACTGAGAGGAAGTACTTGTGTGCAAGAGAGAAGCATAAATCATTTATTTACTATCGACCCAAATTACTTCTTGTTGCTTCCACTTTTGGCTTGGCGGCTTAGGGCGTCGTTAAGACGTATTATATTGAATTTTTCTCTATTTTAATATGAATGAAGACGCTCAAAGTTTTTGTGTTATCGAAAAAAATATTGGCACGGCCTTCAAATCAAACGGAGGTTTAACCGCCGGTCTACATTGTTTGAAGTAATGACTTGTTTATATGGCACGGACATTGGGTAGTTTTGTCCGTTGTACATGGTGTTTTCTTCCGGTACTTTTCACATGACAGCACCTAGACAGTGTACAAGGACATGGAAGTACACTCTATCCAGTTGGTAAATAAATACTTTTAAGTATTGCCACTTTGGTCTCATCACAGATTTCTCGTGAATGTTTGAACGTTTCACGACAGTACATTCGTGTTATTCGGCTGGTCATTTTCACGGCTGATTTCAATTATTTCAATAGTGTTCTTTGAGAGACAATAAACCAAAGTACGGCTGATAAAACAAACGAACAGGGCAATTATCTTTTCCTGCAACAAATAATCAAAAAGGCTGAACAAGATCGGTACACATTGGATAATCCGTGCATTACGTAGTACTCCGTACAATTGTAATTTCCCAGTAGTGTTCTTGATTTAAGGACACAACTACCATCATTATTGTCATGCTATATATCCTACACCATTTGTCTCTAATCTTATCCATGCTTGCACGGGCTAGCAATTTTTGTTGACACGACTATTGTATCGAAATTGCTCATATTTGTCCTATTCCTCATTTCCTATCAACAAGAAAATACTACATAAATTTTTATCTAGTTGCAATAAATTTGTAAACAAATACTTTATATGCTTTTCCATCCCATTGTTTTTAGTTGTGTATAACCTTTGTGGATGTTAGATATGTGTTTAGTTGAAACCTTAGTCTATTACAATGCAAAAACATGTTTGCTAGTTTATTTAAATGACATAACAAGCACTTCAACTTTCTTGACAATGCTCATGGTATTTATTTTTCTCTACAAAAAACAATTAAGATATCACATGTATGCCTTTTTCAAAAGAATCAAATAACTCACAGTTAAATATTAACCTAAATATGTTATAATGTTTTAGAAAAAACCTAACAAATTATCTAAATGGTAGCTTACATTTTTTTGCCATGGAATAGTAATACAATTAACAAGGATTGTTATTGTCAGTTTGTCACCAATACATGAGTCAACAAGGAAACATCTTTCATGATTACTACTAAAACATGGAAATTGATATGGTATTGCTCATTCCATGAATGTCTATGTGGCTTGTATGGTGGCACATATTATACAAAGTATATTTTTGAGTTAATTTTGTTACTATAGTAACAGAAGATGGTAATTTAGAAACATGCATTCAACTAGTTCTTGACAGCATAGTGTCATATATTTTAGATGTATCTTTAAATAAGGTACTTTGCTTCACTTTAATAGTGGCATTGTGTGATCAAATCTATATTTTCTTTTTACAGTAACTTATGGATGTAGCTTAAACACATAAGATTAATTTTAGATTAGTTTTCATATTGACAGAGGCAAGATAATTTAGATTATTTTATGTTCCCCTATCTAAAAAAGCTAATTTAGATTAATTTTTGTAGTGAATTGCAGCCAACCTTGATGGTCGGAGTTTTATGTTTTTTTCTATGAATTTTAGAGTCCTTTCTTTTTTTCAAGTGTGGCTCATGTTAAGCAATGCCAGCTAGTTTTGTTCAACTAATAAGATAATTGTTAGTTGGAATTTAGCTAACAAATAGGTAAACTATTAGCTGTTTCCGTTTGAATTCAAACGAGCTAATTATCAGTAGCTAACTATTAACTTCGTGGATCTAAACAAGCTCTAAGGGTTTGTTTGGATGCACCAACTAGACTTTAACAGACTAAATTTAGTTGCTAAATATCTAAATAGCTCAACTAAAGTTTAGCTATTTCAACCCAGTTACAACCAGATAAAGTTTAGCTGAGTCTATTAGCTGGAGCATCCAAACACTCTGCTAAAGTTTAGCTGAGAAACTTTTAGCTGGATAAAATATTATATTGAAATTTTAGCTAGCTAATTAATCTTAGTTGGGTACATCCAAACAACCCCTAAGTCATTTTCTAGTTTCGGTATAAACTTATACAAAAAAAAAACATATGAACATACAATAAAAAGTGCACTGTGAAGATATATTTCATAGTAAATTTAATAACAGATTTGATATTACAGATGTTCATGCATTTTATGTGAACTTTATTTAAGTTTGGAAAAAAATTGAAGACTGTCATTATAATTTTACAAAATTAGAGACATGTCATCCTGGTCCACATGTCATTAACTCATGTATGCCCTACATATCAGTGAGATATCAATGACACATCTCTAACAGTGCAAAATTATAACGACACTGTTCAAAATATCAATTTTAAAAACATAGGATAAACTAAAACGACTTGCTCCATCTAGGCAAACATACTTATCATATTTGACTTCTCAGCATCTGCTATACATAACGGTGGCTAATACTCCCTCCGTATCACAATTAGAGTTCGTTTTGGACAGCGACACGGTCTCCAAAGCATAACTTTGACCACTTATTTCTTTAAAAATATTTGTTATTAAGTGATATATATATACTTTTATGAAAGTACTTTTCAAGATAAATTTATTTATATGATTTTTATATTTCTAAACTCAATAATTTAAAAGTTATTCATGATTTATATTCCCAATGTTTGACCGAAAGCTTTTCCAAAACGAACTCTAATTGTGATACGGAGGGAGTATATTCCTATAAGAATCCTCTAAATTTATGAGACTTTGCCAGCATTTTTCATTACAAATCTAGGCATTTTGTATATGTTCCTAAACTACATGGTTCAACCAGTTGTTGAGGCTTGGAATTTTTATGGTTTTGATCTAATCTTATCCTAAATAACTCCTTTTTTGAATATGGAGAGCACAATTTTGGAACGGAGACGGTAGCGCTATACAGGCATTTGAAACGCCGTGAACCGCGTCCACGCGCAGCCAGGGCTGGCGCAAAATCAAACGCTGACGCATTCCGGTCCAATTCGAGCGCCCGCCCGCCGCCATCGACTGACTTCTTCTTGGAAATTTTTTACCTTCCGCATCCCTTCCCTAGCGTCGAAAACCTCTTACCTCTCTCTCTCTCCCTGCACCAGCACCTCAAGATATCCACGTGCCGTCCTCCACGCCCTGAGCTCCCCTCTCCCGCTGCAGCAAGCAACAGAGCGTCATCGCGCGGAAGGATCTTCTTCCCCTTCGAACTCCCCGCCACTCCCCTGCAAACGACCAAGCGACCACTCCAAAAACTTGGCCACGCCTCTCGTAAACTCCAGCCCGGACAAAATCAAGTGATATGATCCCATCTTGTTCCACGACCTCGCTGATTCCAATAATCTTATCTGCCCGCCGCGCTGCTTTAGTTGGCGGCAGCGAGTACGAAGTACCAACCAGGAACGTTACCAGCAGCATGCGAACGGAGGAACAGCCATTGCCGCCGCTGCCGCCGTCGCAACAGACGGGGGAAGCGGCGTGGGCACCGGGAATAATGGACGTGCCCACCAGGCTGCCAGACCCGGTGGCATCGCCGATACTGAGGCACTCGTCTGCCAACTCGATGAGGAGGACGCGGTCGCTGCGGTCCCTCATGGCCGACTCGCCGTCCGTCACCTTCGCGACCAGCCTCAGGTCGGGCTCCAGGGCCGAGCCCACGGCGTCGTCGCTCGAGAGCTTCCGGTTCCACCGCGACGGGTCCGCGTCCGCGTCAGGGACCCCCGCCGGGCTCGGGCTCGGGCGGGTGTCCACCCGGCGGTCCGCTTCCGAGCGCGCCGGCTCGCAGCGCGACCTCCGCGACGAGGACGCCCGGTTCGTGTACATCAACGACGCGGAGCGCACGAACGCGGCGCCGGCCGGGGGGCGGCTCCCCGACAACTCGATCCACACCACCAAGTACACCGTGCTCACCTTCCTCCCGCGCAACCTCTACGAGCAGTTCCACCGGGTGGCCTACCTCTACTTCCTCGTGCTGGTGGCGCTGAACATGGTGCCGCAGCTCGGCGTGTTCACGCCGGCCGCGTCCGTGCTCCCGCTGGTGTTCGTGCTCGGCGTGACGGCGGTGAAGGACGCGTACGAGGACTGGCGGCGCCACCGGTCCGACAAGAACGAGAACGGCCGCACCGCGTCGGTGCTGGCGGGCGGCGTGTTCGCGCCGAGGCGCTGGAAGGAGGTGCGCGTCGGGGAGGTGCTGCGCGTGGTGGCCAACGAGACGCTGCCGTGCGACATGGTGCTGCTGGCCACGAGCGACCCCACCGGCGTCGCCTACGTGCAGACCATCAACCTGGACGGCGAGTCCAACCTCAAGACGCGGTACGCCAAGCAGGAGACGATGCCGACGCCGGCCGAGGCGCTCGCGGGGGTCATCAGGTGCGAGCGGCCCAGCCGCAACATCTACGGCTTCCTCGCCACGGTCGACCTCGACGGCCGCCGCGCCGTCTCGCTCGGCCCCTCCAACATCGTGCTCCGGGGCTGCGAGCTCAAGAACACGGCCTGGGCCGTCGGCGTCGCCGTCTACACCGGCCGGGACACCAAGGTGATGCTCAACAGCTCCGGGGCGCCGTCCAAGCGCAGCCGCCTGGAGACGCACATGAACCGCGAGACCATCATGCTCGCCGTCGTCCTGTTCCTCCTCTGCGCCGTCGTGTCGCTGCTCGCGGGCATCTGGCTCGGCCACCACGGTGACGAGCTCGGGGTGATCCCCTTCTTCCGCAAGAGGGACTTCTCGGACAGGGACGACCCGGACGCCACGTACAACTGGTACGGGGCGGGCGCCGAGGTGGCCTTCACCTTCATGAAGTCGGTGATCCAGTTCCAGGTGATGATCCCCATCGCGCTGTACATCTCCATGGAGATCGTCAGGGTCGGCCAGGCGTTCTTCATGGTGCAGGACAAGCACATGTTCGACGACACGCGGCAGGCCAAGTTCCAGTGCCGCGCGCTCAACATCAACGAGGACCTCGGGCAGATCAAGTACGTGTTCTCCGACAAGACCGGCACGCTCACCGAGAACCGGATGGAGTTCCGGTGCGCCAGCGTGCACGGGGCCGACTTCAGCGACACTGCCGGCGGCAGCGGCGACGACGACGACGACGGGCATTCTGTGATCGGTAAGCAGCATTCGTTCAGTTGAACAGATATTCTCATTCATTCATTAGTCTGGGTAACCAGTCACCGAGGTCGGCGGTTTTAGCATTGTCAAACACATTAAAAAAAACAAACTATACTGTTTCGCTGTCGCTTGTCTGTTGCAATGCCCATACTCCATTTCCAGCGCACGAGCTTGTGGCAACCCTGACCGAGAAATTGATGCCGCTGCTGCTGTAGTGCTGTTTCCTCTGTGAGTCGGAATTGGACACAACTGAGCGGCTGAGCGCCTTTGGACAAACTAGAGATTGAGAAATGCGGCTTCTAGCTTATTCAAACAGGCCACAGGCCGATAGATTTTACTCCAGGTTGTGACGGTTTCACAATTCATCTTCCTTTTGACTTTTACGATCCACAATCTAGGGACCAATTTTTCGCAATCTCCAACCTATATAAACGCAGCTTTAATCATGAGGCACTGTTCACCGTAATTGATGCTGGGACTGTTTCTAAGCCTTCGAGTGATCTTTTCGACCCACACGGGGAAAAAAGCCATCTCCGTGCATGCAGTATGTGATACAGATACAGGCAAAAGTGTACGAAATTGAGACTTCTGAAACTTTTGCCACTTCTTTTTATCTCAGGGAGTGGATTGAAAAGGCCACGAGTTTGCAACGCCAATGGTCAGACGGTCAACCACGCGAACGACATTATTGTAGGGTCGCTAAATTGCTCTAGCTCACGTCCCCCCATCTGTCTATGCGATAGGAATTACCAAACCTTCGCAACTAATCCAACACCAATCTATAATTGTTTATGGATTCCGATGTCTCGACAAGTCGATAGCGATGAATCGTCGTCATCATTCGTTTCTTTTCCTGGATGTGGAGCCTGACACGGTCGAAAGAGCAATTACCCGGCCAAATGTCAATGTCAGGCTGCTTGAGCAGTACTAGGTACTCTTTGCTGCCTTCTGGTCTGTCGACCCTGTCACGAGGAGATGCATCTGTTTTTTGTTTTTTGTTTTTACAAAAAAAAAACACGTCGTTTCGAGACAGAAAACGAGAGCAATGTCAACGTTTCTCTCAGTTTCAGCAAATGTACAGTGCCAAAATGTCTGAATCTGTGAGTATTTTTGTTTTCTGTGTTGCGCTTGCGCGCTTGCAGGGGACGACGGCGCTGTGCTGCGGCCGAAGACGGCCGTGAAGACGAACCCCAAGCTGGTGGCGCTGCTCAAGGACGGGGCCGGCGCGAACGCCGACCGCGCCCGCGACTTCTTCCTGACGCTGGCGACGTGCAACACCATCGTGCCGATCGTAGTGGACGCGGACGCAGACGCGGACCCGGCGGCGGGCGCGAGGCTGCTGGAGTACCAGGGCGAGTCCCCCGACGAGCAGGCGCTGGTGTACGCCGCGGCGGCGTACGGGTACACGCTCGTGGAGCGCAGCTCCGGGCACATCACCGTCGACGTGTTCGGCTCCAGGCAAAGGTACGTGTGCCGTCCTTCGCCACACGCTAATGCTACCACCTGTCGTCCATCGTTTGAAATTTCTTGCTCCCGTTGGCTGCATTGCGCTGCTGTTTTGGTGAATTTGTTTGTGTCGCTTCGCTTGCTTTCGAGTTGGTCGCGTTTGCCGTTTTCCGATGGTGAATGCGCCCTTAGTTCCTCTCTGTTCAGTTTTAGTATTACTCCGTTGTTCTGGGGATAATAACAAGGCTAGGAAGACTCCTAGTGCATGATTTGGGCGGCGGCGCGACGGGATTATTGATCACTGATGGCAACATGTAGTAGGCAGGTGTCGGGACTGATCGCGTCGCATGAGACAAGGGGAGGAGCATGTTTTTCACTGGTGTCGCCAGAATCTCGGGCACGTCCGGCCTGATACGTACTAGTACGTACGTTTCTGTCTGCGTCTGTGATCACTGATCAGCGGAAGGAGACTGCACACCATTACCAACTGCTCCACTTCGCTAGAGAGCAGGCAGAAGAGACCTGCTTTGCGCATGGATGCTGCGCTGATTAGCCTCGTCAGGGGGTTTTCCGTTTCCCCTCCTTGTTGGCGTGTATCCACAATTCCACATACCCACCGTTATTCTGTCCGTGGAGCAGTTGCTGGTTGGTACTCCCTCCGTACCAAATTATAAGTCATTCCAAGAATCTTGGACAGCCAAAATTTTTCAACTTTGACCAAAATTTTAGAGAGAAATACAAAGATTTATAATATCAAATATGTATATTATGTAAATATAACCAATAAAGAATCTAATTGTACTTGGTTGGTATCATAAATATTATTATCTTATTATATAAATTTGGTCAAAGTTGAAAAACTTTGACTCTCCAAGATTCTTGGAATGACTTATAATTTGGAACGGAGGGAGTAGTAGCGAATTGGTTCTGCGGTGGCTCAAAGCCGCCATCACGGGACTATAATTTGGTTGGTCCCTGGGGCTGTTTTCTATGGAATGATGAGGCGGCGGCTTAGTTACGAGCACAGCCAAAACCGTCGGCTTCCATCAGGCATGAGGCATCATCGGCAGAGAGAATAGAATATTCAAACTAGCAACACTTCTAGCTTCTTTTAGCTTCTAATCTAACGCCAGCCAAGTCTGAAAGTGACGAGGATTATAATTCTCTCCCAGTAGCCGCTATCCCGGTCCCAGCTACTTGCTCCTACAGTACAATTCAGTTTCAGAAGCCTGGTGTTCCGGTTTGCATGTGCCACACGTAGTTGCGATTCCACGTACCAGCGGCTCGGCACGTTTAGGTGAGCGAGAACGGTGCGCTGGATTTGACAGGTTGACCCATTAGCTAGCACGCAGCAATCAATTCTAATCCCGATAGGAAAAACTGGTAGACGATGAAATGATCACGAAATCTTTCAGCCCCATCTAGAAGAAGTGCACCATCCTCTCAATTAATGGAACATTAATCTTTCAACATTATCTAGAAGTGCATCATCCTCTCAATTAATGGACATGTGCGACGAGCGAAGACTTTTTTTAAAAGAGTGCAAAGCCATGGACGTGTCCAGTAGTACCAACGCCCAGCTTGGTTCGCGAACCTTCTATTGGCTTACATGCGGGCCCCATGTGCGCCATAGCACACACGGGACGATGCGTGTGCCATTCACATGTGCACCGTGCGGGCATAGAGCCATGGACCGACCCTTCTCCACGATTATATCAAGGCTGCCACTGCAACCCATCATCATCGGCGGCTCATCGCGTCCTAATCGGATGACAGACAGTACATCATGCAGCACCCAATCTGGAAATTTGACCGGGAGCTCCCAAGGTGTGAACAAGTCAAACCCGGCCCGGAGACGGGCCCACGGGGCCACGGCAACGCCACCAGCACGGCCTTTTCGTTTCTGGGGGCACGGCCATGATTTGACCGTGCGGTGCGGTGCGCGGTGCGCCGGCGGTCGGCGGTCGATGGGAACCAGACGGCCGGATATGCTCCCGTGCTCCTCAAGCCATGTCCGCGCCCCCACCGCCGGCCGCGCCCCGCGCCCGAACAGGCTTGTCAATGTCAAGAACGGACGGAACGGAACGGACGGCGCCCACCAGTCACGACTCGCCACCCCCGCTTGCGAAAATTCCCCGTCCTGGGCTCCTGGCCGGCCAGATGTCAAAGACATGTGCTAGCTGGTAGGGCATCGGCCAGATGACCAAAGCTGCCTGGCTCTGGCTGCCCGCGCGCGACACGGACGCGCACGGCCGCGGCCGGCCCCTAGCGGCCCCTGCTGCCTGCATCACCAGGCCGCCGGGCCGCCAGATGTCGCGCGAGTTCGCGTACGGTACGGGTCACGGGACCCTCTCCTGCTCCTGCGTGCGCGATGCGTGGCCGGCGGGCCGGCGTGCTGGATCGCGAGACTTTTTGCCCTCCGCTTTGGTCGATCGGTGTTGGCGTGCCGTGTAGGACGGAGCGAGGCTCCGGCGACACTTGGGGCTGTTTTTATTGTGCTCGCCATGGTTCGACCCGACGTCGATTAGTCTTCAGCTTCGCCGGTGGTGGCGTGTCCACTGCAGTGGATTCGATCATCACAGGAGGAAATTTACAAGGTCAAGCTGTTGACAGTTGCGAGGCCATGGCGCGGTGTAACCCTGCAGCAAGCTAAAGCCAAGGGGGGTGTGTACTACTCCTACAAGTCTGCCTTCTGGTAGCACGTGTACGCCTAACTTTTAGCAGGTTTGACCTGGTTTTAATTAGTGTTATGTTACACAGCCACCGCATGATCCCAAGAGATCCTTTCCTTGATCACATCTTCATCATAAGCTTGTCTTTTTCCACCCTATTGTTTTTAGCTGGTCAATTCTGGACAACTCAACGCGGATCGGAGAGATGCATAGTACTACTCCGCAGATGAACTTTCTTCTCGTCAAACATTCAGCAACTTCATTCACAAGAAACGGGAGAAACACCAAACAAACAAACTAGGAGTGGTATTCTCCAATGTAGGTACTAACGATCAACGTTGGTTAGCAGACGAGAGGATACTTTAATAAACACGGAAATTTCCTCATGCCAAACCTGTTGCTATCGTGCAAATCTGTTTATTAAATACATGGAGTACTGATGTCTGCCCTTTTCCTGGAAAAGAGAAGCGCAGAACTGACCAACCAGGGCTCTCCAGAGGGAGAAAGGAAAAGAAATGGGCACGTTATTTTGTCCTCTCCTACTAGCCCGACTCGCTCGATCGTAGTACAGGCAAGCTCTGATTCATCGTCCATATGCATGCATAACAAATCCACGGATAGATAGATACTCCCTCCATTCCAAATTATAAGACGTGGAGAGTCAAAGTTTTTCAACTTTGACCAAAATTATAGAGAAAAATATAAAGATTTATATCATCAAATATACATATTATGGAAATATAACTAATGGAGAATCTAATTGCACTTAGTTGATATCATAAATATTATTATCTTATTATATAAATTTGGTCAAAGTTGAAAAACTTTGACTCTCCAAGATTCTTGGAATGTCTTATAATTTGGGATGGAGGGAGTATTAGATAAAATAAAAATCCAATCATAAAGTTCTCGCTGCAGAGCAGAGACGCAATTTTATTTTTACTGTAGGACATGGCGTGCTCGGTTCACAGTGGGGTTCGGTCGTCCACCCAGGCCAGGATCCAAAGCTCTGAAGTTGAGGACGATGCCTACAGTGTCACATCTCGTCACGAATTCAAGTCCGCACAGTGCACGTTCAGTTTATGGAAAGTTTAGTACACCTACTGTGAATAATTGATATACTGCGTGCGGTCCGTATCTGTTGTCGACCCATTCATCATTCATCATGACCCAACATATCCAATCCAAGTTTCACGAAATCTGCAGCCATCGATCACGATGTCTAGAGAAAAAATATTTCTCAGCCACACACAGCAGCTAGTCATCAGTCATCACCGGAGCACTCAAACCAACCAAAAGGTGCCAAGAAAACGTCAGACGCTGCTGCCACGCTCTGATGCGGTGATGGTACTGTACTGCGGAACGTCTCAAAAATATTTCACCACACTGTCATCTCAGTCATCCATCAGCTGGAATTTGTTTTTTTTTAATTTTAGAAAGCAATAGAACCATGCAGGCTCAGCCGAGAGCTTGCATTGCAATTGCATGCACGTTTTTTAAGCGTATAGTACGGAGTATACGTATCATGCATGGTCCGTGGCATCGGTCATGGGGACATGGACGGGGGCGCGGTCGGAGTCCAGTCCGGTGGCGCAAGCACGGTCGTCACGCACGGCATGATCCGGTTCTAGAGGCGGACGAAGGCCGGGGCCACCACGAAGTTTACAGCGCGCAAATGGCCGTAGATTATTTATGGCCGGAAAAAGTCCCTTTCAGTCGTTAAGCCTACAGTAGTTAGAGGGAGGCGGCTGGATGTCAACTGCTCCTCCCTGCCCGAGCTGCTTGTCCGCAAGTTGACCGGCGGCCCAAGCCCGGCGGCTTAGTATATAACGGATGATTTGTGCGTGGCTTAGGTCCTGTTTAAATGCACCAACTAAATTTTAGCTAAACAGTTCAGCTAAAGTTTAATTCAGCTAAAATTTAATGAGTCTATTAGCTGGAACATTTAAACATCTAGCTAATTTAGTTGAGAAACTTTTTAGCTAGCTAAAGTTTTATATTGAAATTTTAGCTAGATATATTTAAGTTGGGTATATCCAAACAGATCCTTAATATTGTGTGGATTAGGAGCCGCCACCTGACAAGATTCTCTACTAATAGAATAAGGCCTTGTTCAGTTCGCGAAATATTTGGCGAAAAGTTACTGTAGCAATTTCGTTGTTATTTGACAAATTTTGTCCAAACATGACCTAACTAGACTCAAAAGATTCGTCTCGACATGAGCAGACTAAAAGTACAATTAATTATTATTTTTACCTACATTTAATGCTCCATACATGCGTCTAAAAATTATACTGCGCAAAATATTTTGGCTCTTTTGGCCAACTGAACATGGCCTAACAGGGGCCCGATATTGTACACGTCAACTTGTTTCAGCGTCATTGTAGCTAGCAAGCCTTGCCGTGATCTCGAATTCGAAATATACCAGTGTAAAAGAGAAGTACGTGTGGGCACAGCAAAAGTCAGCAAGTCAGAGATCCTATTTTCGTAGTGCATACATATGATATACACCCTTGTGATTGCCGTGCAAGTAATGCAAATCTCCCATACTTTTCTTTTCGTTTTCCCTAGAACGGTTTAGGATTAAGACGTAGATAGAGCTGTTTATTTAAAACACGAGGACACCAGCTAATATCACATGGCAGGTACCCGTTCGCTGGCTGCTGGTTCGCACACTTGTAGGCAGCCATCGCACAGTACAGTATTTTTCTATCGAGCGGGCGCTGGCGGTCGCAGCTGCAACCACGGCAGCGCTGCCTCAACCAGACCCAACATAGTGCGTGAGGGACGAAGTGAAAAAATGTTCTTATAGTAACAACGAAAAAGTAAACGTTGGTAAAAAGACTCTTATACGGAGTATCATCAGTTCATCATATGCCTATAAGAATAAATTAAAAGTTTCTGCAATAGTGGCTATAGATTGTGCCTTGGAACTGGAAGCTTAGGCACGAAGGGAAGCTTTCTTGATTCGTGAATAGGATGTGAAGCCTTTTCTGAGCCAGACAAGATTTAAAGAGCAGCGCAATACAGTACTCCTTGCATCAACAACATCATCATGCAGATATACCTCGGTTTAACAGATCGGGGCCCCACCCGCACGAAAAAGGAGGCATCACCCATCCGGTCCGCCTTTCGGATCGGATTCGGAAGGTTCAAGATCTCCTCCGCCCAGCAACAAGGCAGAGCCGGCCGGGGCCGGCACCGGCGCCCCAGGTACCAAACTGCCGGAAACAAGGCTTGTTTAGTGGCCGCGAAAGCGAAACCCCTCGCCCTGCCCGGTGCCCGCCCCCCACGGCACGCGCACGGAGGCCGCGGCCGCCCGCTCCCGTCCATCCTTGACCGCGGTGTGCTCCTCATCCGTATGTACGGAGTATGTGAGAACAGCCTAATTTCTCCGCGATTTGATTAGCAAGGAAAATGGGTCAAACAAATCAAAACAAGTCCGGCGCTGTATTAGCCCCATCCGCTTGTCGATTTTCTCTGCCCTGTCAAGTGGAGCGGAGTGCGGAGCAGAGATCCACAGAAGCTTCCACGAGGACGGGCGGTCAGAGAGACCCAGAGAGAGGGAGGGGGGCGTTTACCACCAAATCTTCCTCGACTAAGGACTTGTTTAGTTCCGAGGAATATTTGGAATCTGCACTATAGCACTTTCGTTGTTATTTGACAAACTTTGTCCAAACATGGACTAACTAGACTCAAAAGATTCGTCTTGACATATAGATTCTAAAAGTACAATCAGTTACTTTTTTTACCTACATTTAATACTCCATGCATGCAGCTAAAGATTGATGTGACAGGGAATCTAGAAATATTTGGGGAAGTTGGGGAAACTAAACAAGGCCTAATAATATTTCTCAGGCTCTGCTTAATTACTTCTGCGGCAGATTCCTTGCCTTGGCCTCATTCAAAGAACGCAAACCCAATGCTGGCTGTGGCTGGCTAGCAGGCAGGCGAGCGGAGCCACGCACGAAAGTCTTCGTTCGAGTCCCCGCTCTCCCTTGTCTCTCATACAAACGGTGCCGTCGCCCCGTCGTCCTCACCAACTCCGCCTGAAAGATTTTTAAGCAAGCGCCATTGCCCAAACGCCCAAACCGTTTCCAACGATCCAATTCTCCCTTTCTTCCCGTCTGCGCTTCGCTTCCTTTCCTCCTCCCCGGCCTGCGGGAAGCTGGAGTAACGGCGCTTGGTGAATCCAATCTTTAATGCGGCAGTCACCCTAGTTACTCCCAGGCGTCCACCTTGGCCAACCACCTGCGCTGCGCGTCCACTCCACCTCCTCCTCGCTTGCCAATTTGCCTGCAAAAACCCAACTCGTCTTCCGCCAGGCTCTGCTCGTTTCTCGTTTCCCTCCCTCCCATCCCCTGTTCGCTCACCCGAACACGGCGGGTACCGTCGCCCGACCCCGACCCCGGCCCCGACCCGCCGCTCCAAAACCCGACCTTCGCGCGCGCGCCGGGAGCGGCATGCCCGGGAACGCGGGGGCCGGGACTCCGTGGCGGCTCCCGCTCGTCTGACCGCCGCGCCGGTCAGCGCCCACGCGCTCGCGATCGCGCTCGCCTCGCCATGGCCGAGGACCACGGGTCGTCGCGGCACATGTCGGCGTCGCAGAAGGAGCTGGGCGACGAGGACGCCCGCGTGGTGTGCGTGGGCGACGCCGCGCGCACCAACGAGCGCCTCGACCTCGCGGGCAACGCCGTGCGCACCGCCAAGTACTCGCCGCTCACCTTCCTGCCGCGGAACCTCTTCGAGCAGTTCCACCGCCTCGCCTACGTCTACTTCCTCGCCATCGCCGTGCTCAACCAGCTGCCCCAGCTCGCCGTCTTCGGCCGGGGCGCCTCCGTCATGCCGCTCGCCTTCGTCCTCCTCGTCACCGCCGTCAAGGACGCGTACGAGGACTGGCGCCGCCACCGCTCCGACCGCGCCGAGAACGGCCGCCTCGCCGCGGTCCTCCTCCTCTCCCCGCCCGGGCCAGGGAGTGAGGGCGCCCAGTTCGTGCCGACCGAGTGGAAGCACGTCCGCGTCGGCGACGTCGTGCGCGTCGTGTCCGACGAGTCGCTCCCGGCGGACATGGTCCTCCTCGCCACCAGCGAGCCCACCGGCGTCGCCTACGTGCAGACGCTCAACCTTGACGGCGAGTCCAACCTCAAGACCCGCTACGCCAAGCAAGAGACGCTGTCCACGCCGCCCGACCGCCTCGCCGGGGCCGTCATCCGCAGCGAGCGCCCCAACCGCAACATCTACGGCTTCCAGGCCAACCTCGAGCTGGAAGGGGAGACCCGCCGGATACCGCTCGGCCCGTCCAACATCGTGCTGCGCGGCTGCGAGCTCAAGAACACGGCATGGGCCGTCGGCGTGGTGGTGTACGCGGGCCGGGAGACCAAGGCCATGCTCAACAACGCCGGCGCGCCCAAGAAGCGCAGCCGCCTGGAGACGCACATGAACCGCGAGACGCTCTTCCTCTCTGCCATCCTCGTCGTGCTCTGCTCCATCGTCGCCGCGCTCTCCGGCGTCTGGCTGCACACCCACGCGGAGGGGCTCGAGCTCGCGCAATTCTTTCACAAGAGGGACTACCTGCGCCGCGACAAGGACAATGACTACCGCAACTACATTTACTACGGCATCGCGGCCCAAATCGTCTTCATCTTCCTCATGGCGGTCATCGTGTTCCAGATCATGATACCCATCTCGCTCTACATCTCCATGGAGCTCGTCAGGCTGGGGCAGGCCTACTTCATGATCCGAGACACGAGGCTGTACGACGACTCCTCCAATTCGAGGTTCCAGTGCCGGGCTCTCAACATCAACGAGGACCTAGGCCAGATCAAGTGCATATTCTCCGATAAGACCGGCACGCTCACACAGAATAAGATGGAGTTCCGGTACGCGAGCGTTGACGGTATCGATTACAGTGACATCGCACGGCAACGGCCTCCTGGTAGTATATCATCTCCCTTATCCCATCAGTTCGTTTTGATTAGGAGAGCCATCGTTGGCAATTGATTACTTTTGATTCGTAGCAGAGAGTGATCGGATTTGGGCGCCAAAAATATCGGTGAACACCGATCCGGAGCTGGTGAAGTTGATCAGGGATGGGGATGATACCGAGCAAGGGACACAAACTCGAGAGTTCTTCCTCGCCCTGGCAACGTGCAACACCATTGTTCCCATGATCGCAGATGGTCTGGACCCTAAGAAGAAGGTGATCGATTACCAAGGGGAGTCACCGGATGAGCAGGCATTGGTCTCTGCTGCGGCGGCATATGGCTTTGTGCTAGTCGAACGAACATCGGGCCACATTGTGATCGACGTCCTTGGTGAGAAGCTGAGGTATTATTGACTGAGACATTCTTCTCGCGATAGATAATGTAGGCACTGATTGACACTTTCGGTGGGGCGCCGTTCACAGATTAACAGCATTAGCAATAGGCCAATAGGGACAACGGGAAGTGGAGTTTTCTATACTCTTTGTCTACCGTTAGTTTCTGTCTTTTAGTAGATGTTTGTGGCTGTTGCTTGCATCTTTTATTCTTGTTTTGGGGCCTTGTAGTGCAGACTGCAGAAGATTGGTTGTCTTTGGTTCGGGAACAGATGAAAAACTGTTTCAACTACTTTACCTGAATTAGCATAGTACCCTGAATGACTCCTGTTTGTCTTGCAATGCATGGATGATGGATTTGCCTATTGCCTTTGTACGGAGGACATGTATAAGACTAGTCCTTGTTTCCATTTTTTTCAATTTCACCTTAGCATTTTTTTTGTGTCTCCGGCCTTTCCTATTTCCTAGAATATTTGCTTAATTAATTATCTTTTACTGAACTTGATTTGCAGATATGATGTCCTTGGTCTTCATGAGTTTGACAGCGATCGCAAAAGGATGTCTGTTATAATTGGCTGCCCTGATAAGTCTGTCAAGCTGTTTGTAAAAGGTGCAGATAGTACGATGTTTGGAGTCATTGATAAAACTGTGAATTCAGATGTTGTCCAAGCAACAGAGAAGCATCTCCATTCATATTCATCATTAGGTCTGCGAACACTAGTCATTGGTATGCGGGAACTTAGCCAAGAAGAGTTTCAGGAGTGGCAAATGGCTTATGAAAAGGCTAGCACCGCACTACTAGGAAGAGGAAACCAACTACGCAATGTGGCTGCCAACATCGAGAGGAACTTGCGTCTATTGGGTGCCACTGGGATCGATGACAAGCTGCAGGATGGAGTACCTGAAGCAATTGAGAAACTGAGGGAAGCAGGGATTAAGGTTTGGGTGTTAACAGGTGACAAGCAAGAAACTGCCATCTCCATTGGCTATTCCTGCAAGCTTTTGACAAGGGACATGACACAGATTGTAATTAACAGTCGCTCAAGAGACTCGTGCAGGAAGAGTCTAGAAGATGCAATCACCATGGTTAACAAATACCAATCATTCTCCACAGACCCCCAACTTAGGGTGCCCCTTGCTTTGATTATTGATGGCAATAGCCTTGTCTACATTTTCGATACAGATTGGGAAGAGAAGGTATACTATCATACTAAAATATTGCCAACCGAGTAAATTCTATTGTCATTAACTCATGAGTTCTTCAATTTTTCAGCTTTTTGAAATCGCTATAGCTTGTGATGTCGTCCTATGCTGTCGGGTAGCTCCCCTTCAGAAGGCTGGTATTGTTGATCTCATAAAGAAGCGAACAAGTGACATGACTCTAGCTATTGGAGATGGTACGCTTTCTTTAGTTATATTCTAGTATAGAACTTCATCTATGTTTTTTTTCACGAGTCAAGAATTTGAAAAGATACACGTTTTCAGGTGCAAATGATGTTTCCATGATTCAAATGGCTGATGTTGGCATTGGCATCAGTGGGCAAGAGGGAAGGCAAGCTGTTATGGCCTCCGATTTTGCCATGGGGCAATTCAGATTTTTGGTTCCTCTGTTGCTGGTTCATGGCCATTGGAACTACCAGAGGATGGCCTACATGATTCTATATAACTTCTACAGAAATGCTACTTTTGTCTTTGTGCTATTCTGGTAAGCACATTGTCATAATTACTACTGCTTGGTTCAGTCTAAATAAGGAACACATTAATTCGTTAACCATTTCAGGTATGTGCTTTACACTGGTTTCACCCTGACAACAGCAATAACTGAGTGGAGCAGCGTGCTATACTCTGTGATATATACTGCTGTCCCTACTATTGTTGTTGCCATTCTCGACAAGGATCTCAGCCGGCGGACATTGCTGAAGTATCCCCAACTCTATGGCCCAGGGCAGCGTGAAGAGAATTACAACCTGAGGCTATTCATATTCATCATGATAGACTCCGTCTGGCAGAGCCTTGCATGTTTCTTCATCCCCTACCTTGCATACAGGAAGAGTATAATTGATGGTTCCAGCCTCGGAGATCTATGGACACTATCTGTTGTTATTCTTGTCAACATTCACCTGGCAATGGATGTTATCAGATGGAACTGGATTACGCATGTGGCAATATGGGGTAGCATTGCTGCAACATGGATTTGCGTCATGATCATAGATTCCATACCAATCATGCCTGGTTTCTGGTAAGCGCACATTCTAATATTTGTTTTCTACACTTACAGAAAAAGTATGTTCCCAGTTACTGACTCTGCAATTGTATAACAGGGCAATCTATAAGGTGATGGGAACTGGGTTGTTCTGGGCACTGCTGCTTGCGGTAACCGTTGTTGGGATGATTCCTCATTTTGCCGCAAAGGCCTTCAGTGAGTACTTCATCCCCAGTGACATTCAGATTGCAAGAGAAATGGAGAAATCACATGATTTCCATGATGTAACTCATCCAGAAGTTCAAATGAGTACAGTGAGTAGAGCTTAGGTAGGGGGTTACAGTGACCTTTTGTTCATTCGAGTAGGATAGCTCTACACTTTTCTTTGGTTCTTTTTGTTGTGTGTATAGGCAATTCTTTCAGCAGTGGGCAAGCTTTCTTGATGCTTGCTCCCTTGCCAACTATCCAAAGGATAGGTCCCTTGTACCCATTCTGTGTATCCACCAGCCAAATTTTGTTGATTTACATGAAAGGAGATCATACAGCTACAGGATTCAATTGTCAAAATAGAAACTGATCGACATGTCTTATGTTGGTGTACAGTACACATTCAGTAGAGTCAATTGTACAGATTCAGAAATCGCACAAGCTATGTTGCAGCCTTATATGTTAGTTTCAGACTTTCAGGCAGCATTTGCTGAGTTCAGTAATTTCGTAAAAGAAAGCGTTACAACAGTTGGTTCAGTTAAAGTTTTATACAGATGATTGGATAATATTACATGGACTAGGGAAATTCCTACCCCTGTCGCTGTCGCAAGATGCAGCTGGCCAGCACAACATCATTTTGCATAATAACAACTGGTTGAATGTTGCCAACCAAGGAGGCCTTTATACAATTATACCAGATTCAGTAGGGCTTCCCAACAACAACAACTGGGTGCGACTTCTTCTACCCCAGGCCCCAGATCCCATATGCAAGAAGAAAGGAGCTTCTAGCGGGAAGAGAGTTCATTTTACCTCCCCTTTGGTAGATACTCCGTACATTTCATCGGCGAGCAGACAGCAATCTTGGGTGATAATAGCTCAACCTTCCGACAGAAATCATGGGCCATGATAGATTAACCTTCCATTGTGCTTCGGCAGATTACTACTATGCTGTGTCAAAAGACTTTACTCCGATGAAAGATAGAATTACTTGGTATCCAGACATTCTAGGTAATTGTTGTTCTAGGTGACACCAATTACATAGTGTTGACACTTAATTAGGTCACCGCACTAATAAAGAGCTAGATCGCTCGATGTAGGGCCTAGACAACTATCGGGTCGGTCAGTGCCTAGGGGATGTCCACACTCAAACCTTGTACCTTCAGCAATGATCGCAATACACAATACACAGTGTCGGAAAAGCTTCACCAGAAGGGTGATAGGACACGCTAGTGAGGTCTCTTGAGACCCAAAACCCCACACGTCCGAGAGAGACCTTGTCAGGGTGTGGCCAGCGGCTATGGGCTACCCTAGTCGGCCTGGCCACTCTAGAGACTCGTCGTCGTCGATCCACAAGCTATGCAATGCCGGCAAAGAACGAGGGAAGTACTCCCTCCATCCAAAAATTGGGGGCGTATGAGCAAAATTGAGATTTCCAAAAATTGGAGTCGTATTAGGTGGTCCTCCCATTTTGCAAATAAATATAATGCCTCGTATTACTACAGCCTTGCATGCACTCCAACAGGATGCTTTGCATGGCACAATGACCAAGGAGCTCCAAACCCGTGCAGATTTTCATTTAGTCTCGTCGCATGCATGCCCCCAAGTCATCCATAGAACGGAACCATCTTCCACTTCTGGTTGGGGCCGCCGTTCCATGGGAAGACAAGGATAGGCGTGCCGTCGTGCGCGCCTCCGGCCTCGGGCACGGCGTTCGCCGCGTCGAGGACGACGCCGACGTCGGCCACGGAGCGGAGGCCGTGGAAGCCCTCGCCGAGGTCCTCGCTCTGGGTCCAGAGCAGTGCCACGTCCACGGAGTCTGGTCTGTGGCCGACGAGGCCAACCTGCGGCGGCGGAAAGAACACGAGAACCCTGCGTGCGTCACGTAACACGGCAAGGTGGTTGACGCGATCGCTCGTCTCGCACGAATGGAAACGGACGGACGTACCAGCTCGCCGCCGCCGCCGCTGCAGCGCCGCAGCGCCTTACCGGTGGCCCAGTTCACGAGCGCGAACGCGAGGTGTCCGCCGTCGTCCGTCACGCGGCCGGTGTTCCGAAAGCTCTGCACCCAGCACTGCAAAGGCAAGGGAAACAAACGACACCGTGACGTGTGAGGAACGGCGCGCTGACGGCCGCTGCTGCAGAAACCGAACAAAGCCTCGGGGCACGAGCGGAGGAGCGGCGAACGACCTGCCGCTGGTCCTTGTCGTTGGCGCGGGCGAGGACGGCGGCGCCGTCACGCACAGTGAGGCTCAGGTCCTGGCCGCTCTGGCAGAGGATGCGCAGCGGCCGCGCGTGCTCCATGTCCTCCTTGTACCACAGCTGCGTAACAGAGCAGAATGCAAGATGACGCACGCGTTACTTTCTGAGTAGATGCGACGCCGCATGGGCGCCAGTTTACAGGTCCGAAAACGAACAGAAGAAGGATCCGATCGAGAAGCAACGGAACTCGCTGTACCTGACGTTCGTCGCGAGGGTCGGCCTTGGTTAGGACTAGATCGCCGTCGACGACGATCGCGGGGCTGAGGTCGTCGCACTTGCGGCAGTGGACCTTGAACGTGCACGCCATGGCAGTGGCAGACGCGAGCCGCTAGGCGCTAGCTATGTCAGTGGAGTATTATGGTTTGTGCGGCGACGCACGATGCTGAGTACAGCAAGGAAACATGGGATTGAAGTGAATTTATACCAAAAAAAGGTGCTACTGGGTCATGGGATTCTACCGTTTTTCGCTTCGTCTTCTGGAAAATGACTGGCGATAGTTCATGTTCCCGCTTCCCAGGCGGGCATCGGGAACGTACCGTCGTCCTTCGTCTTGGAATAAATGATCTGCTTGGAATTTGGGAAAAAGATGGCCCGGAATGAATTCGTCTCCCTGATCAGAGGGATTTGGAACTTGGAACGACCCTGCTGCCAAGCGTAAAACGAGGCAACAAAGGCACCGGCCCATCTGGGTAGAGGCCCAATTCCTGGTCGAACCAAAATTCATTTGGGCTCTTAAATTCTTGTTTTTCTATTCCAATCAGAAGAAACCATTTTTTGGCCATTTCCATTTTTTGAAACCGTCCCAGCCGTTTTGATTGATGTAGACCTGCATCAGACATACATGCTGACATGGCATCATGTTATCTGAGGGAGGTAAATCTAACTATGTTGATATTGATGAAAGTCTAAGGCCATCCGCAATGGAGGAATTCTATTGGCTCTCAATAACACTTTATAAATAGCTAGCAAGATGACGTATAAAATAAAAATAATATAAAAGTAGCACTTTTATTGGCTATCGAGGAGAGAGATCAAATAGCTATTAGGAAGTCGCTAGCTATTTGATCTCTCTCCTCGATAGTCAATAAGAGTGCTACTTTTATAAGTTGTCTCATCAAAATAGTATTTGTAAGTTGTCATTGAGAGTCAATAACATTCTTCCTAGAGACCAAATAGCTAGCGATTTGAACACCATTGCGGACGCCCTAAGACCAATCTCAATGGTGAGTTTCACTTTGTTGTTTCCAAGACTGCCATGTCATATGAAATAAAATAAAACTTGAATGAAACTCTCCATTGAGAGTAAGAGTTTCATTCTACAGTTTCATAAACATTAAATTCCATGACTCATAGATAGTTGATATTCGTGGCAAGAGAGTTTCATCTAGATGAAACTCATTTCTTTTCTCTCTTCTTAAATACAATGTCATGTCACCGAATATGCCTATGTGACAGCATATTTAATGCAATTGAAACTCATATGAAACTCGCATTGAGATTGGCCTAATAGACTTTATAATTTTTTTACAAAAAAATCAAATATATTTTTGAAAAAAATGTAGTAGAAAAACTCAAATCCGATTTAATATTAAAACTATATAAATTTTGTTTTATCTCGGAAATATGAAATCAGTTTTTGATAAAGATCATGTTTTACCTTATATCTAGTTTGGAATTATTTGAAAATATTGTCTCCTATTGGTGTTTATTAGCTAGTAGATGCTCTTGACCTCTTGTTGCTAGGGTTCGAAATGGATCAGATATGCATAGAATCATATATGAATGTCGCTATGTACCATGTTTTTTTCGGTCGGATATGAATACATCTTAATATTCTTGGATACAAAACGAATAATTAGAATTTGGGTTTGCATTTGAATATCTCACTGATGAGTTTAGAAAAAAATGAGTTATATAATGAGAGATCAAATATAGGTATAGCGCAATCTAAACCAATGTATACAACTAAGTTTATATAAACTATATATCAATAATCAGAATAATTTGAGTAATTCAAATTGCACTGAATCCACAAAGTGACTTGGTCGTGAAACAGTACACTACTGGAGAAAGGGCGTTTAACCCCGGTGGAGAAGGGGCTTTAGCCCCGGTTTTGCAACCGGGGCTAGCACTCCGGGACTAAAGGTCCCAGTCTTTAGTCCCGGGTGCTTCCCACCGGGGCTAAAGCCTCTCACGATAAAAAATAAATGTGCATTTGTGAGATTCGAACTCAGCACCTCTCGCCTCAGACACGCTTACCAACTGAGCTACACAACCCACATGATGTAGTTCTGTACGTTTTCCTTTTGAATCCACTCGGGAAGCACCTTTAGCCTCGGTTGGTAACACCAACCGGGGCTAAAAGCACCTTTAGTCCCGGTTGGTAGGTTCACCCTTTAGCCTCGGTTGGTATTACCAACCGGGACTAAAGGTCCAGGACCTTTAGTCCGGGTTGGTAACACCAACCGGGGCTAAAGATTCACCTTTAGTCTCGGTTGGTGTTACCAACCGGGACTAAAGGTCTTTAGCCCCGGGGACAATTTTTGGCCGAGACTATAGCTCAATTGATAGATCGTCCAAAGGCCTGTTCTCTAGTAGTGGTACTAGGCTTATCGATCTCATACTTGGCAAGTGGTCTATATAATAAAGGTGAAAGAGTCACTACGACATGCTTTATGTCCATGACCAGCTATGGTCAGTCTGAGTGGAAGTTTCATCTCATTTTCATTCGCATTTAATATGTTGTCATGTAGGTTTTTTTATGGTATGACACTATATTTAAGAAGAGAAAAAAATGAGTGTGATGAGGATAACACTCTCTTGGCTTAGTTATCAACTCGTAATGAGTTGTGGAATTAAATGTCTATGAAACAATAAAATAAAACTATCACCCTCAATGTATAGTTTCATTATATTTTGTTTTATGTAGCAATCTTGAAAACCGAGAAATGAAACCACTGAAACTGCCCTAGAAGTTATGTCCTCGACTCCGAGTCCTTCGTCTCCTCATTGTCAAGCCTCGAGCCATCCATTATCTTGGTCATATTTAGGTCTTTCCCCTCCTATGATAGTGCTCGTTATGCCAATCTCAATGGAAATTTCAAACGAGTTTTATTTGCATTAAATAGGTTGCCACATAAGCATTTTTTATGACATTACGGTGTATTTAAGAAGAAAACTCTCTTGGCACGATTACCAACTCTCTATGAATCATGAAATTAAATGTATATGAAATTATAAAATGAAACTCTCACTCTTAATAGAGAGTTTTATTGAAGTTTCATTTTATTTCATATCACGTGATAGTCTTGGAACGAGCGCAATAAAACTCGACTGAACTTAGCCCAAGTGAGATCCGGTGGTCTTAGCTACCGCCAAACAGGGGAAGGAAAACCAATCGCCAACAGCCCGTGATCGCGAGGCCCGTCTACTGCAGGCGTGAAGCCCGCTGCGCTGTGCGCGAATGGGCAGCCCAATTTTTCTGGGCGTGCTGCTGGGTTGGACGTTTGGCGGATCGGTGGGCCGTGCTATCTTCCTTTCTCTCTTCATTTTGAGAAAGGAAAAAATCTAATTTTCCTCCCTCAACTTTCGATGAAGTCCGTTTTTCCTCCCTCAACTCCAAAACCGGACAAACAACCTCCCTCAACTTTTGAAACCGTGCACTTTACCTCCCTAGCCAGTTTTAGGTGGTGGTTTTGCTACAGTAACAGTGGTTTTGCTACACTAACTATGGTTTTGTCTTTTTCTTTCTTTTATTTATTTTCGTTGAATCTTTAAAAAATTATAGTAAATCACAGAAAAATCATAAAATAGAAAATCCAATTTTGTTGGACTCCACATGAGTAGATCTATATAGTGAACCTATAATATGATATACTTTAGTACAAAGTTTTTGCTGTAGTTTTAGATCTATGCTTTTTATAATTAAAATAAATTTATAACTAAGTTATACATGATTTGAAGCATACAATAATTTACCCACCATAAAAATTTGACTATAGAAATTGTAGCTATGAATTATTCCAAATAATTACAGAAAAAACATATTATTGTATGGAATTAATTGTAATAATTCATACCTGCAGTTTCTATAATCTAAATATGGTCAAATTTGACTATAGAAATTGTAGCTATGAATTATTCCAAATAATTATAGAAAAAACATATTATTGTATGGAATTAATTGTAATAATTCATACCTGCAGTTTCTATAATCTAAATATGGTCAAATTTTTATGGTGAGTTAATTATTGTATGTTTCAACTGTATTAAAAAATTTACACTCATTAGATCATGTATAACTTAGTTATAATCTTTTTAGTTACAGAAAAGCATAGATCTAAAGCCACAACAAAAACTTTATCCTAAAGTATCCATATTATATGTTGTGACACCCCAATTTTAAGAACAAAATTGGAGCACAATATATGTATGTCAGGATCAATTTTCATACATATATCCACATCATAGTAAATATCAAAATAATGCTTTATTAATAATATCGAACTTTGTTACATAAATGACCCTCGGGTCTGAAATAAAAAGTACAGACTCTCATGATAATGGACTCTAATGAAGACTCTGATGTAGATGCGGAAATCTGGACTCCATCTCCACAGGAAGGTCGACCGGGGGTAGCGCCATCCTAGTACAGGTCGTCAGGGTCGTAGCCTCCGTCTTCTAGATACTCCTGCTCCTCGTACGTGTAGTCTCCAGCGTCTGGGTGGGGTAGCAGGGGGGACAAAGAGGAAGGGTGAGTACATCGAAATGTACTCCGCAAGTGTAGGAAATATATGCTTAGGAGGCTTATAACAAAGGTAGGCTGACTTTGTTTGACTCAAGCGCCTAAAGCGACACACCCTATTAATCCTATTAATCCTATGCACCTATTTACTAGGTTATAGACAGACTCTGTAGTAAAGTAACAACACTCGGAGTCGCACCGAGCAAACCACACTCGGAGTCACACCGAGCAACCAACACCTGAAGTCCATCAGGCAACCGCACCTGAAGTCCATCAGATGACCCGAACCCAAAACCAACCAGTAACCAACTAATCTCAAAGAAGTCCAAGCCGCTCGTGACCGTGAGCACGGCTGATATATCAGTTTTACACTCTGCAGAGGTTGCACATCGTTACCCATGAGTCGTGCAGATCCCGTCACGCTAAACACTGCCGAGGTGCATAGCGGGTTGGACTGCAAGGCCTTTACAAAGCCCCCTCCAAGTCCGTTCCACACGTACCTCTAAGGTTTCACCCCGTACAAAGGTCTACGACCCCCAGGGCCCCCTCGTGAGCCACTAAAACAAACCCCGTGTGGACCCTCAACTTAGAGGTAACTAATTAATTAGCCAGGTCCAGCCCATCCAGATCTCATGGTTGCGCTGTCAAGCCGGGTTACATGCTCTGAGAACCGGGTCCTCGGGATCCAGGCAGGATATGTCTAGCACGAACCCCGAACCAAAAACCAAAAGCAGTTGTCGAGTCCCACGGCACAAAACCACCAGTACGGGTCCATCCTGTCGGATTTACCTAATCACCATGTTTCTACAAAATTACCATGACCACGTTCATTTCATAGTTCATTAATCAAGATTATAAACATTTTAACTCTCATCCCAACCATGACTGCAGGGCTAAGCAAGACACCTACCCGAACATCCCAAAACAGGCGACAAGGATAATATAAACAAATTCTAGTAAACCCTAACATGGGATTCAAATTAGTGACAAGCATGCATCTACAAGATCTAACTACTCTAGTACCAAAAGTAAAATAAAGTAGGTGCAAGATGTTCAAGGACACTTGCCTTCGGACTGGGTCGAATCAACTGGGTCGCAAGGATGGTCTGGAGCGTCCTCGTACTCCGCACTCTCTGGCCCAAGCAACATACATGGCACAATACATAGAAATAAATAACAGTACAACAAACAGTATGAAAACATAAACTAATAGATCTACTGCGTAGAGAACGAAATTATAAATCTAACGCAAGTTGAATGGGTCAAAACGGAGTTAAAACGTGAAAGTTATGGGCTTTTGAAGTCGGGTGGCAAAACTGTAAATCAGTTGAAGTCATTTTCGTAATTTAAATAAAAGAAAACTGAATTAAAAAGGCAACAGGAGCGGGCCTCATTTAGCTGGAAGTGCAGGGGCTAGATCGCAAAGTTTCGGAAGACTCAGAACACTATGCAGGTGGAGCGCGGGTTGATTTTCGAAAAAGGCAGGGGCTCTTTAACAAAAGTGCATCGGCGAAGGGGTATCGGCTTTTCTCGGCCGTTGATCTGGTGATGGGTGGCTGTGATTAGATCAGGGCGGACGGCTATGAGGTGGACCGTGCCTTGTTTTGACGTAAACCGAGGGGCTAGAACACAAAATCCCCGAGACTCAGCGAATAGTGCTTTAGGACTGCGGGTTGGTTCAAAGAATTGTGGAGGGGTCTTTTGCAATTTCAACATGGCCGGTCGGCGCGGCGTGGCTGCGGCTGATGTGGCGGACGCGTGGCGCATAGCGATGGGTGCGGTGCACCACGCGGCTTGTGCGCTGGCTGACGCAGCGGGGTGGACTGCGTCCACGGCTCGGTGGACTCGGTCTATACCGGTTCGCAGCAGGGTTCTAATCTTAGCCGTAGATCTAAGATCGGACGGTGCAGGCAGGATAGGAGGGGGGGCCTCGCCGGCCGGCGCTGAGGGACGCGGCGGCGGGGTACAGGAGACGGCAGCGCCATGCCTGCGCTTGCGGCACCGCTCGGACTAAGCCCTAGGAACCGGTAGCGACCTAGGGAAACTATGGGGAGGGGAGCGGAGGAGATGGCGAGCTCACCGAGGGGACTTGCGCGGTCGGAGGAGGCCCGGGTACGTGGGTTTGACGATGAGGGCGGTCGCGGTGGTTCCGAGCTCCGGCGTGGTCCGCTGACGGCGCTCCCGGGCGCCGAGTCCACCGGAGATGACCCTGTGGGCGCGGTGCGTCCTTGCAAGACCGGGGGAGGGTCCGGTGTGGTGGTTCACAACGTCGTCGAGGTGCCCGTGAGCTCCAGTGAGGGAGGCAATGGCGATGGCGGCTGTGTGCTTCGTGAGGGAGAAAGGAGGGTTGGGGCACGAGTAAGGCTTCTTGTAGGCGGAGGTATGGGTGGTGGTGCGATCTTCTAGCGGATCGGATCGGGGACGCGGGATTGAGTGCGAGCGCGAAGGGCGGAGCGAGGGTTGGGGACGGACCCGACAGACGGGCCCCGCCTGTCAGCGAGAAGCAAGGGAGGGAGGGGCGCCGGCGCTGCGGCCTGGTGTGGATGGTGGAGCGGGCCGTGGCTTGCGCTGGGCCGCGAGGGGAAGAGGGGAGGACGGGCCGGCGCGGAAGAGAGAGCAGGCCGAGGCCGCGGGGAAATGGAGGGAGGTGCACGCGGCGTGGCCCAGCCGCAGGCGTGCAGGAAGAGGGGGGGTGGGCCGGCGAGGCGCGGCTGGGCTAGAAGTGGAGATAGGGAAAGCCCAAGCCATTCCGTTTCCTTTTCTTTTCTAAAACCTTTTCAAATTTATTTCAATTCTAGATTCAAATCTGTTTGAAATCAAAACATCTTTGCAATTTTAGGAAACATTTTCCCTAGATTTTGAAACAAAATTTGGAGTTTCATTTTGTAAAATTTTCTGAAACCTTTTTATTTTACTTTCTAAATAGAATAAAACCGATTCGCCCTATCGGGTTTTAACAAAAATTATTTACCACACAATAAAAATATGCAATGGCACGAATGCAACATGAAAATGAATAAATAAAATTTTATTTTCCTCCACTATTAAATATACCAACCTATTTAATTTCTAATTAATTTAATTCAATTGGGGAAAATTTAAATCAGGGTGTTACAAACCTACCCCCTTAGAAGAATCTCGTCCTCGAGATTAGGAAGAGTCGGCGAAGAGATGAGGAAAATCTGCCCGAAGATTATCTTCTTTCTCCCATGTGGCTTCTTCTTCGGAGTAATGCTTCCATTGCACCTTGCAGATTTTAATCCTCTTGTTGCGAGTACCTCGTTCCATCGTGTCCAGAATCTTGATCGGCTCGGAGAATGTCAGATCATCCCGCAGATCAAGCTCCTCAAGTGGCAACTGCTCCTCTGGAACTCGGAGGCATCTCTTCAGCTGGGATACATGGAATACATTATGGATACCTGCCAGCCGTGCAGGCAACTCCAGCTGATAAGCAACTGCACCTTTCTTGTCCATCACCTTGAAAGGGCCAATGAATCTCGGGGATAACTTCCCTTTGACATTAAACCTCCGGAGACCTCGGAAAGGTGACACCTTTAGATAGACATAGTCCCCGATCTGGAATTCCAGCTCTCGTCGTCTAACATCTGCATAACTCTTCTGTCTGGACTGAGCTGTCTTCAGGTTGCTTCTGATTTGCCGGACCTGTTCTTCAGCTTCTTCTAAAGATTCAGGGCCAAAGACTTTCCTTTCTCCAACCTGATTCCAGAACAGGGGAGTTCTGCATTTCCTGCCATACAGTGCCTCGAAAGGTGACATCTTCAGACTGGCCTGATAGCTGTTGTTATATGAGAACTCTGCATATGGCAGACTCACATCCCAACTCTGGCTATTCTGAAGCGCACTGGCTCTCAACATATCCTCCAGAATTTGATTCACCCTCTCTGTCTGTCCATCAGTTTGAGGATGATAAGCCGAACTGAAACTGAGGCGAGTGTCCATAGACTCATGCAACCGCTTCCAGAATCTGGATGTGAACTGTGTACCTCTGTCAGATACTATGATCTTAGGTACTCCATGCAAGCATACAATGCGGGACATGTACAGCTCTGCCAGCTTCGGGCCCTGATATGTCTCCTTGACCGGAATGAAGTGAGCCACCTTGGTCAACCGATCAACTATGACCCAGATGGAGTCATATCCAGACTGTGTCCTGGGCAAACCAGTGATGAAATCCATGCTGATCTCTTCCCATTTCCACTCGGGAATCTGCAGAGGCTGTAACAAACCAGCGGGTCTCTGATGTTGGGCCTTAACCCTCTGACATGTGTCACACAAAGCCACATACTCTGCTACTTCCCTCTTCATCCCATACCACCAGTAATACTGCTTCAGATCCTGGTACATCTTGGTACTGCCTGGGTGAAGAGAGTAGGCTGAATCATGAGCTTCTCTCAAGATCAACTCCTTGATAGCCTTCACATCTGGAACACAGATCCTGCCTCTGAACCATAAGACACCCTGATCATCCTCTGCGAAGCCTGGAGCTTTGTCCTCCTTGATCGACTGTCTGATCTCCAGAAGATACTCATCAGTGAGCTGCCCTACCCGGATATCACGCTCAAGTGTCGAATCAAACTCTAAGGCTACTGCATCAGTGTGGCCAAGAATACCCAAGTTGAGCTTCACAAACTCCTCATGCAACTCGGGCTGCTGCTCCTTGATCTCAAGCAGATTACAGTAGACCTTCCTGCTCAAGGCATCTGCAACAACATTCGCCTTGCCTGGATGATAGTTGATACTCAGATCATAGTCTTTGATCAACTCGAGCCATCTCCGTTGGCGAAGATTCAGATCTGGTTGGGTGAAAATGTACTTCAAGCTCTTATGATCAGTGTATATCTCCGTCTTCTTGCCCATCAGATAATGCCTCCAGATCTTCAGAGCATGAACAACAGCTGCCAACTCTAGATCATGTGTAGGATAATTCAGCTCATGCTTCCTGAGCTGTCTCGAGGCATAAGCAATCACACGACCTTCCTGCATAAGCACACATCCCAGACCCTGACGCGAAGCATCACAATACACCGTGAAGTTCTTCTGGACATCTGGCATGACAAGAATAGGAGCAGAGGTCAATCTCGCTTTCAACTCCTCGAAACCAGTCTGGCATTCAGGGGACCATACAAACTTGGCACTCTTCTCAGTCAGTCTCGTCATTGGCTTCACGATCTTGGAGAATCCCTCAATGAATCTGCGATAATATCCCGCCATACCGAGGAAACTCCGAATCTCAGTAACGCTCTCAGGTACCTTCCAGTCCAATATATCTTGGACCTTGCCTGGATCAACTGATACACCACCTTCTGAGATGATATGCCCCAAATAAGCAACCTTCCGCAACCAAAACTCGCATTTGCTCAGCTTTGCATACAACTGATGCTCTCTGAGCTTCTACAACACTAACCTCAGATACTTCTCATGTTCTTCTTCATTCTTCGAGAATATCAGGATATCATCAAGGAACACCACGACAAACAGATCTAAAAACTCCATGAAGACCTTGTTCATCAGATACATGAAGAAAGCTGGGGCATTAGTCAAGCCGAAGGACATCACGGTGTACTCATATAGCCCATATCGAGTCACAAATGCCGTCTTCGGAATGTCAGCTTTACGAATCTTCAGCTGATTATAACCTGTTTGCAGGTCAATCTTCGAGAACACATGAGCACCCTTCAACTGATCAAACAGATCATCAATGCGAGGAATATGGTACTTGTTCTTGATGGTGGCTTCATTCAATGCGCGATAATCAACGCACATCCGTTGGCCTCCATCCTTCTTCGGAACAAAGATCACAGGGGCTCCCCATGGGGATGTACTAGGACGAATATGCCCCTTCTCTAACTGCTCTTGAATCTGCGACTTCAGCTCAGCTAGCTTTTCGGCATCCATTCTATATGGTCGCCTGTATATAGGTGCAGTGCCAGGAACTAAATCAATGGAGAATTCAATCTCACAATCAGGTGGCATACCTGGTACTTTCTGGAAGACGTCAGAGAATTCCTTGACAACTCGGATATCAGGTACCACGACAGCCCCATATGCTCTGGCTTCTTCTATCATCTTCGTCGGTGCCTGATACACAATCTCCGTGCCATCTGGATGCTTCACAGTGATGATCCTCTGAGCACAATCAATAACCCCTCGATACTTGCTCAGCCAGTTCATTCCCAGAATGACATCTATCCCCTCAGAATCCAGAACGATAAGATCAGAAGGAAACTCTACCCCCCCATATGTTTATACTCAGCTCCCGACACACCTGTCTGGAAACCATCTCTCCTCCAGGAGATGTAACTATCAAGCCTCTAAGCATAGGTGAAACTGACAGACTACATGCTGATGCGAACCTTGCGGTTATGAAAGAGTGTGATGCACCAGAATCAAAGAGTACTGTAGCTGGATGGGAATTAACAGTGAACATACCCAATACCACATCTGGAGCCGTCTGAGCTGACTCTGCTGCGACATGGTTCACACGGCCACGTGCGAACGCCTGGGGCTGTCCTGCGGGACGGGACTGCGGTGGAGCCGGCTGCCTCAACGGACACTTGTTGGCGAAGTGTCCCATCTGGTTGCACTTGTAGCACGGGCCAACCTGACCTGCCCCCTGTGCTGGACGGGGCTGCTGCGGAGCTGGAAGACCCGGACGAGGTGCCTGAGCCTGGCGAGGCGGCTGCTGCTGCTGCTGAGGTGGAGTCTGGTACTGTGGAGCTGGGTGCCTATACTGAGGAGCGGGCTGCCGGTACTGGGGCGGCCGGTACTGCTGCTGCTGCTGGGGGTACTGCCTGGGAGCTGGAGCAGGTAGAGCGTAGCGGGGACGGGTGGAGCTGCTGGAGGACTGTCCCTGGAAGGTCATCTTCCTCTTGCGATCTGCATCGAGGTCCTTCCTTTCCCTCTCCACTGTGAAAGCACGGTCAACCAGCTTCTGGAATGAGGAAAACTCATTCGAAGCCAGGGCGTAGCGGAGTCCGGGGTTAAGCCCATGCCTGTAGCAGACACAATTTAATTACTTGACAGGTGGTGATAGAAAGAAGTATAAGATATGTATCATGAGTTAGAGAAAAGATATTGACAAAATTAAAACTTGCCTGAAGCAATCCTGCTTCTTGTCATCTTCATCCACGTCACCCGGGGCGTAACGGGACAGCTGGGTGAACCGCGTGAAATACTCACGTACGGACATCGTGCCCTGCCTAAGGTCCTAAAACTCCTGACGCTTCACCTTGATCTCGCCGGCGGGAACGTGCTGGTCGCGGAAGGCCTTGCGGAACTCCTCCCAGGTGATGGTGTTGGCGTTCGCGCGAGCGGCGGTGTAGGCAGTCCACCAGTCCTTCGCCGGGCCCTGAAGCTGGTGCGCGGCGTAGAGAACCTTATCCTGGTCCCCAACATGAGCAAGCTGCAACTTGCCCGCAATAGCCTCGAGCCAATCGTCAGCATCCATCGGCTCGATCGCGTGGTGGAACACGGGAGGGCGCGTCGTCATGAAGCTCCTGAGTGTGTCCTCCGGTCGGGGTGGCGGTGCAGCTCCTCCACCCTGAGCATCCTGGGCACCCTGGGCAGCCTGGGCACCCTGGGCCATCTGCTGCATGTACTGCATGATCTGGGCCATGTTCTGCATCATCTCATTCTGCACCTGGCCCATCTGGAGCGGGTCGTACGGGGGCGGAGGTGAATGAGGTGGCTGGTTGCCACCTGCCCCGCCAGCGTTACAGGCGTTACCCGCGCTGCTCCTGGTGTCAACCATCTGTTACATTTTCCAGGAGTAAAAGTGAGACATGATAGATAGATATTTAACAACCCTGATTTGGTTTAATTAATTCGATTAGTAAAATATTTTGAACAAATGATGTCGCTGCAACCTGACGGTCGCAACACACCAACAATCATTACAAAGAACCAAAACATTACATATGCACAAGTACATGTCATACAACGACCTACGAGATTACATAATTATGGCGGGCTTCTTACGAGTTTGGAGGACCTTTTTTTTTAACAAAATTTGAATTTTCAGCACAGACAAGCTATAGAAGTGGGAAAATAGGGTGAGGCTTTATAAAAATAGTTTTGTAAATTCAACGACTGACTAGGGTAGCGTCCTACGGTCAACACGGCTCTGATACCACTCTGTGACACCCCAATTTTAAGAACAAAATTGGAGCACAATATATGTATGCCAGGATCAATTTTCATACATATATCCACATCATAGTAAATATCAAAACAATGCTTTATTAATAATATCGAACTTTGTTACATAAATGACCCTCGGGTCTGAAATAAAAAGTACAGACTCTCGTGATAATGGACTCTAATGAAGACTCTGATGTAGATGCGGAAATCTGGACTCCATCTCCACAGGAAGGTCGACCGGGGGTAGCGCCATCCTAGTACAGGTCGTCAGGGTCATAGCCTCCGTCTTCTAGATACTCCTGCTCCTCGTACGTGTAGTCTCCAACGTCTGAGTGGGGTAGCAGGGGGGACAAAGAGGAAGGGTGAGTACATCGAAATGTACTCCGCAAGTGTAGGAAATATATGCTTAGGAGGCTTATAACAAAGGTAGGCTGACTTTGTTTGACTCAAGCGCCTAAAGCGACACACCCTATTAATCCTATTAATCCTATGCACCTATTTACTAGGTTATAGACAGACTCTGTAGTAAAGTAACAACACTCGGAGTCGCACCGAGCAAACCACACTCGGAGTCACACCGAGCAACCAACACCTGAAGTCTATCAGGCAACCGCACCTGAAGTCCATCAGATGACCCGAACCCAAAACCAACCAGTAGCCAACTAATCTCAAAGAAGTCCAAGCCGCTCGTGACCGTGAGCATGGCTGATATATCAGTTTTACACTCTGCAGAGGTTGCACATCGTTACCCATGAGTCGTGCAGATCCCGTCACGCTAAACACTGCCGAGGTGCATAGCGGGTTGGACTGCAAGGCCTTTACAAAGCCCCCTCCAAGTCCGTTCCACACGTACCTCTAAGGTTTCACCCCGTACAAAGGTCTACGACCCCCAGGGCCCCCTCGTGAGCCACTAAAACAAACCCCGTGTGGACCCTCAACTTAGAGGTAACTAATTAATTAGCCAGGTCCAGCCCATCCAGATCTCATGGTTGCGCTGTCAAGCCGGGTTACATGCTCTGAGAACCGGGTCCTAGGGATCCAGGCAGGATATGTCTAGCACGAGCCCCGAACCAAAAACCAAAAGCAGCTGCCGAGTCCCACGGCACAAAACCACCAGTACGGGTCCATCCTGCCGGATTTACCTAATCACCATGTTTCTACAAAATTAGCATGACCACGTTCATTTCATAGTTCATTAATCAAGATTATAAACATTTTAACTCCCATCCCAACCATGACTGCAAGGCTAAGCAAGACACCTACCCGAACATCCCAAAACAGGCGACAAGGATAATATAAACAAATTCTAGTAAACCCTAACATGGGATTCAAATTAGTGACAAGCATGCATCTACAAGATCTAACTACTCTAGTACCAAAAGTAAAATAAAGTAGGTGCAAGATGTTCAAGGACACTTGCCTTCGGACTGGGTCGCAAGGATGGTCTGGAGCGTCCTCGTACTCCGCACTCTCTGGCCCAAGCAACATACATGGCACAATACATAGAAATAAATAACAGTACAACAAACAGTATGAAAACAATAAACTAATAGATCTACTGCGTAGAGAACGAAATTATAAATCTAACGCAAGTTGAATGGGTCAAAACGGAGTTAAAACGTGAAAGTTATGGGCTTTTGAAGTCGGGTGGCAAAACTGTAAATCAGTTGAAGTCATTTTCGTAATTTAAATAAAAGAAAACTGAATTAAAAAGGCAACAGGAGCGGGCCTCATTTAGCTGGAAGTGCAGGGGCTAGATCGCAAAGTTTCGGAAGACTCAGAACACTATGCAGGTGGAGCGCGGGTTGATTTTCGAAAAAGGCAGGGGCTCTTTAACAAAAGTGCATCGGCGAAGGGGTATCGGCTTTTCTCGGCCGTTGATCTGGTGATGGGTGGCTGTGATTAGATCAGGGCTGACGGCTATGAGGTGGACCGCGCCTCGTTTTGATGTAAACCGAGGGGCTAGAACACAAAATCCCCGAGACTCAGGGAATAGTGCTTTAGGACTGCGGGTTGGTTCAAAGAATTGTGGAGGGGTCTTTTGCAATTTCACCACGGCCGGTCGGCGCGGCGTGGCTGCGGCTGATGTGGCGGACGCGTGGCGCATAGCGATGGGTGCGGTGCACCACGCGGCTTGTGCGCTGGCTGACGCAGCGGGGTGGACTGCGTCCACGGCTCGGTGGACTCGGTCTATACCGGTTCGCAGCAGGGTTCTAATCTTAGCCGTAGATCTAAGATCGGACGGTGCAGGCAGGATAGGAGGGGGGGGGGGCCTCGCCGGCCGGCGCTGAGGGACGCGGCGGCGGGGTACAGGAGACGGCAACGCCATGCCTGCGCTTGCGGCACCGCTCGGACTAAGCCCTAGGAACCGGTAGCGACCTAGGGAAACTATGGGGAGGGGAGCGGAGGAGATGGCGAGCTCACCGAGGGGACTTGCGCGGTCGGAGGAGGCCCGGGTACGTGGGTTTGACGATGAGGGCGGTCGCGGTGGTTCCGAGCTCCGGCGTGGTCCGCTGACGGCGCTCCCAGGCGCCGAGTCCACCGGAGATGACCCTGTGGGCGCGGTGCGTCCTTGCAAGACCGAGGGAGGGTCCAGTGTGGTGGTTCACAGCGTCGTCGAGGTGCCCGTGAGCTCCAGTTAGGGAGGCAATGGCGATGGCGTCTGTGTGCTTCGTGAGGGAGAAAGGAGGGTTGGGGCACGGGTAAGGCTTCTTGTAGGCGGAGGTATGGGTGGTGGTGCGATCTTCTAGCGGATCGGATCGGGGACGCGGGATTGAGTGCGAGCGCGAAGGGCGGAGCGGGGGTTGGGGACAGACCCGACAGACGGGCCCCGCCTGTCAGCGAGAAGCAAGGGAGGGAGGGGCGCCGGCGCTGCGGCCTGGTGCGGATGGTGGAGCGGGCCGTGGCTTGCGCTGGGCCGCGAGGGGAAGAGGGGAGGACGGGCCGGCGCGGAAGAGAGAGCGGGCCGAGGCCGCGGGGAAATGGAGGGAGGTGCACGCGGCGTGGGCCAGCCGCAGGCGTGCGGGAAGAGGGGGGTGGGCCGGCGGGGCGCGGCTGGGCTGGAAGTGGAGATAGGGAAAGCCCAAGCCATTCCGTTTCCTTTTCTTTTCTAAAATCTTTTCAAATTTATTTCAATTCTAGATTCAAATCTGTTTGAAATCAAAACATCTTTGCAAATTTAGGAAACATTTTCCCTAGATTTTGAAACAAAATTTGGAGTTTCATTTTGTAAAATTTTTTGAAACCTTTTTATTTTACTTTCTAAATAGAATAAAACCGATTTGCCCTATCGGGTTTTAACAAAAATTATTTACCACACAATAAAAATATGCATTGGCACGAATGCAACATGAAAATGAATAAATAAAATTTTATTTTCCTCCACTATTAAATATACCAACCTATTTAATTTCTAATTAATTTAATTCAATTGGGGAAAATTTAAATCAGGGTGTTACATATGTTCACTGTATAGATCTACTCATGTGGAATCCAACAAAATTAGATTTTCTATTTTATAATTCTTCAAAGATGCAGCAAAAATAAATAAAAAAAGAAAAAACAAAACCAGAGTTACTGTAGCAAAACCATGGTTACTGTAGCAAAACCGTCGTTCAAAACCGGCCAAGGAGGTAAAATGCACGGTTTCAAAAGTTAAGGGAGGTTGTTTGTCCGGTTTTGAAGTTGAGGGAGGAAAAACAAAGTTGAAGGAGGCAAAGTGGACTTTTTCCTTTGAGAAATAGCCATCTCATTCACGTCCAAAAAAAAATTCACGACCCCGTTCAGGATCAACAACATTCTCTCGATCCAGCATAAAATTGGGCAGCTTCCTACTTCGATTTTTTTACCAGACATTCAGGTCAAGTGGTAGCATAAAATTTCAAACTTGGCAGCTTCCGACTTCGATTTTTTTATGTGCACGCGCCATCCTCTCCTGCTGAAACTGTTCCCATCAACCGTGAGCTTCGCAAGGACCGAAGCACATGCTGTACATTCACGTCAAAAGTCGAAAGCATGGGCAGGTGACAGACCGGTGGCCAAGCTTCCAAACTCTGTCACTATTTTCCAGCTTTGTTTATGATATCAACACACAACACACGGAGACACGTAGTGGAGCACGGCCAGAAAAAAGCTCGGCAGCCAGCTGCAAAGGCTGCGACAGAGATTGACCTAGTGGTGACATGACACCACCGGTGGTCGCCACCGGTAAAGAATCGATCGGGGCACGAGCAGGCATCCCCACGACCACGAGGCCAGCCGCGAGCCACGGTGGAAAAAGCGCGAGTCGCGTCGTGCCAAGGTGTCCCGCGCCGTGGCGACACGCCCGGAACCCACTGCTACCTGGACAGCGCGGTGCGTGCCGGTCGGTCGACGACTCGATGGCATCGGCATGCTCCTCGCCTCTGCTGCCGCCCCCCATGTTCCGTCCGGTCTCGCCGCGCGTGAACCGGCATTCTCATCTCTCCAACCGCCGCTAGCTGCGTCTGCGTGCGTGCGTGCATGCATGACCCGCCGGCCGGCAACTTGGCACGCGCGCGGGCGCCATGCCGCGCGCCGCGCGCCGCCCGCCGGCGGAACCGGCTCCTTTTCTTGGCCTGTCGCTCGATCGGTGCGTCTAGGTCTGCTTCTGCTTGCCGGTGCACGTAGGTTCCGGTCGCTCGACGAGGCAGGAAACGGCAGCATCCGCATCGAGCACCCGGTGGTGTCGCGCGCGGAGCACATGTTGTCTCGCGCAGGCCGCTGATGTAGGTCCGTTTGCCAGAGCGGAGATGCTGATGGGTTCTCTGCAGGTGCAGTGTGCTCCGGTGATCTCTAATGGGGCATATCATGGCTGTTGCTGTTGCTGCTGTCATAGATCATAGATGTGCTCGCTAGTGATACTGTGCTGGTGCTGTTGGATCGCAGCCTCTCGCAGACAGGGAATCTGCGAGCAGAAGAGTGACGTTACGGCTGTTGACTTTGAGCTTGTTGGTTTGGGTACGGTCTTATATGGCTTATATTCATTTTGTTTTGTTTTAACGGGGCGTGTAATTAAACCTCTTCCGGAAAAGCGTCACCGTAATGACATGTAAAACATTCGTAGTCGAGGAGGGCACCGACAGCTAACAAAGCACATGGAAACTAGGACAGCTTTTGGACGAATGCTATGTGAAGGTTGCTCGGGAACCATGTTCACAGCTCCTCAGTACTCCGTATATGTAATCAACCAGCAGTTTCAACTGAACTGACTCGACAAGGTTCGGACAGCTACACTGCGCACTGGATCTTAATATGCAGCAATGGATGATTGGATGCAACCTGAGGACCTCCTTGGAGGGGCTCACGCATATGCTCACCACGGCTTCGGCTTTTGCTCTCCAAACTGACTTCAAAGACTTATTCTCTTTTATTTATTAATAAAAATTGTTCAAAAAAAATTAAAATTGATTTTGTTTGTATAACTTTTTTTAAAAAAAATAAGATCAGTGGTCAAACTTGAAAATAGAAAAGTTAAACATATTATAATTTAGGATGGAGGGAATAGTTAATTTTGAGTTCGGAAGAATAGCTTTTGCTGAAACAACTGATGTGAGCCGCTTCAAAGAGAGGTTACCGTGTAACATCTCACCAATTGACTCCTACATAAACAATGAAAAGAGGAGACTGATATTCACATTTGTCTTTTGAAACATAATATGTACACATATACACTTATATGCACACTCACCATATGAAGTTACGCATACAGACACATGGCGTTTAGGACTAAAAGAGTAATTATTAACCGGAAATGCAAGCACTTGTGCTGAGTTCCGAGATTTGAACCTGAATGGACATGTTATTACCATAAGGGATTTAACAAACTAAGATTCATGAGTACAGCATGTATTTAATTTTGAAAATGTCAAACTTTGCAGTGCTTTAGCGAATTGTAAGAATATCCGTTTTATGTATTCCTTTGGTCCTAAATTATGCCATTTAAATTTCTTGCAGAGTCAAAACATCTTAATTTAAACCAAATTTATATAACAGATTAATAGCATTTATGATGCTAAATAAGTATCGCTAGATTTTTCATTAATTATAATTTTATAGTATATCTATTTGATATCATAATTTGTAATTCTTTCGATAGTTGTGATCAAATTTGAGATATTTTGACTTTTCAAAAAAACTAAAATGACTTATAATTTAGGACGAGATGGAGGGAGTAGTGACAATTATGGAGCTAGATTTGCATGTTGGCTGATGGTTTCTGCAATTGAAAAATATCTTTTCGACTGATTTATGTGAGAAAAAAACATTGTTCTATGACTGAAAAATAAAACTGATTCTAGCTGATAAGCTCAAGCGAACAGACTATTTTTCTCTCATATAAAAGAGTAACATTTTCATATCCTTTGGGCCTTTGGCATGGAAGTACTCTATTTTACCATTTCACACAAATCCGGCCTTTTCTCGTATTTGCCCCGATCCTTTTGTACATGAAAAAAGAAAAGAAGATGGATAGTACACCTATCACCTACGCAGGCGTAGTACTGCGGGTTTGACGACATTCAGCAATCAGCACTAGTCATGGATGAGATGAGAGCAAGAGCCCATCTTCTGTTACGATTATCTTGTACTGTACTGGCGGCAGGGATTTCCACGTACCCATGCATACATGCAACGAGCTACCAGAATACATTTTTTGCTGCATACCCTTTGGCCGGCAGGCACGGGCAGCAGCCTCCCCAGCCTGAGCCTGCAATGGAAAATTGGACTGCCGAACCACTGACAAGGAGTGAAGGAGAGAAGAACATCATCGACTAGTAGTTGCAAGTTGCAACGACGGTTGTTCCACAGAATTTGGCAAGCATGGGCCGCCGATGGGCGCAGGGGGTCAAGCAGATATTGCTGACCATACCACTGCCATACCGTCGTCGTCCGCAACCGCAAACCGAGCTGCTGCTGGGTGATGCTGGGTGCTGGGCACCAGACCACGATTTGAGGGCAACATGCTCTGTCCGCATGCCCTGCTTCCGGGGGAAGGGAAGGGAACAGATACAGATCGCTGCTGCCGTGCCCGGCCAGACGTGATAGCGGCGGCACCATCGGCCGACAGCCAAACTCTCACGGTTTAGGCTTTATTGGTCTCGACTTCTCGACACCCTTCTCTTCCCAGCGATGATCTAGTCGTTCTCTGTTCGTCTGTCCGTGTCTCTCTGCCTTTTTTTTGGGTTGCCCTGTTCTTGATCGATGCCTTTTTTTTTTTTCTTCCTCCTCCTCCTTCCAGTAGCTTCAGCAGAGTGCAGGTGCGTCCTTCCTCCGTTCCGAATGACAGTTTACTTTAGGCTCCCCTCCAGCCCTGCTATAGTAGTACGTACTCTATCCATCGCTAATTGACTGTTGCCGTTGGTGTGCGTGTCATAAGTTTGACTAAATTTATAACAAATGTGTGTAACATTTGTATCTCCAAATAATTTTGTTAAAAAAACTAGATTCAAATATCTATTTAACGATATTAATTATGTATCATATATATTAATATTTTTTAATATATATCTAGTTAAACTTGTTTTCTTGAGAAACACAAACAACACACATTAAGGATGGGGAGAGTACGCACTAGACAAGCAAAGCATACGGGGGGCTAACATGACTGGAATTGCAGTAGCAACTAGCGACCATCTAAAAAAAAAGGCATCAGGCACTTTAGCTAGCTTCGTCGTGAAGTCAGATTCAGTAGTACGGAGTACGTACTGTAATAAACTAGCACTGCACGTACGTATATGAAATTATGAACATGCATGCAGCCGCTGGTTTGGCTTTTGGGACGCAGTTGAGTCGAGTATCGACGATGATCAGGGAATTTCAGGGCGCGGCGCACTTTGGCCGCTAGGGCCTGCGGGGGCCGCCGGAGCACCTTTCCGGCGAATTGAGCAATTTTCATGGTCCCCAACTCTGCACATGATGATTTGTCGTCACCTCGTTATGTGTCGGACATGGACGTGACATCAATTCATCCTCGCATTCTGTACGATACTTCCTCTGTATCACAAATAGAAGACGTTTATGACAGCGACGCGGTCTTCAAAGCATGACTTTGACCATTTATTTCTTTAAAAATATTTATTGTAAAGTGGTATATATATACTTTTATGAAAATATTTTTCAAGATACATTTATTTATATGATGTTGACATTTTTAAACTCAATAATTTAAAAGTTATTCATGATTTATATTCCCAATGTTTGACCGAAACCTTTTCCAAAACGTCTTCTATTTACGATACGGAGGGAGTATGATTCTTTTCGTTTCTACTTCCTCTGTCTGTCCACGAAAGAATCAATTTCTAGAATCTGTGTCAGTCAAACTTTTTAAACTTTGACTAATTTTATATATAAAAAGAGTAATAACATCTATGATATAAAATAGACACATTATGAAAATATATTCTATAATATATCTAATGATATGAATTTGATACCATCAATCTTGATAGTTTTTTCTAGAAATTCAGTCAAAGTTTAAAAAGTTTGACTTAAGACAACTCTAGAAATTGATTCTTTCATAGACAGAGGGAGTATTATTTTCGGGAATCTTGCTTCATCCTCAAAAATAGAGAAATCAGGTTGCACTTATGTTGCACTAAAATTGCACACTCCAACGTTCATACCACCGAATACATTAAAAACTCATAAAACAATCCTAAAAATAAAATTCCATCCATAAAAGTAAAAAAAACGGCCACCTAAATAACTCAAGGTACCATAACACATGCAAGTTGGCATAGTTTAGACCTTGTCTATTTTAGCTTGAGTTTCTACATTCCTATGTATACCTTAACCATCTCATATGAAAACATTATACCTTTAGAAGTACTCCATCCATTTAAAATCGATAGATGTGTGTTGTTTCGTGGCAAGCCTTTTGACCAATAATTTCTTTATTAATAACACATATTTGCAAAATTGGCAACATTAGATTCGTAGGGAAAATAATACTTGTGGTTATGATTTTATATCATGCAAATAACATATTAGTAGATTAATTGTTTATAAGATACTCAAATCGTATCCTAATAAAAAATGAAATGCACCTCCTAATTTTAAAAGTAAGAAGTACTTCCTCCATGCTCGAATTAGCTGACGTTTTGGCCCATGTTGTTGTTTTCACAAAGCTTGACGTCGTAGCTTCCGCGAAGTAGTTTTGGACGCATTTGTTTCTATCACGCGCACGCGCCGGCCTCTGTCCTCGCACATTCATCGCGACTCCTTTCGAGTTCCTATCCCGCAGTCTCAGTACTCGAACCTCTTCGCAGTAGCCATTTGAACTGTGTTTGTTTCTCATAAGAAGTACACTCGACGCCATATTTAATAGGGGTAGACATGGAAAAAACATCCCCTAATTAATGACTTTTTAGTTACCACAATCATGTCCAAAACGTCAGCTAATTCGAGTATGGAGGGAGTACCAATATGATGTTATCAAGGCTATTTAAGAAGAATAAAACAGAGGAAGAAAGTCAACGCCATCCTCACTTGTCCTTAGGCTTTTAGCTCACCTTTCTGATGTGTTCAAACAAATATTATAGCAGTTACAGGAACGGAGTATTTGGTTGTTTACTTTGCACAATGATGTGCCATTGATGAATACTAGAATTATTGAATAATACTTTTGTACATGCGCAAGTTTGATTTCTAGGAAAATTGCTTAGTTGGAAAGTGTAAAGTTATATGCAAGCACATTATTCTTTGTTTGCTAAGTACTTTTAGTAGTGTGGAGCTTGTTGGGTGACGAGGAAACTATGTTCATGCATGTATATATTATATACAAAATAAAAGAACCACTTTGATACTTAGTGCTTAGTTAAACAAATGTTATACCATAACACGTATGGGGGAGTTGATGACAATATAGAAAAGAAAGATTATTGAAAGCACAAGGTCTCTAGACATGTAGTAACACTAGTACATACACCCTATGTTTTGAAATATAGTGCATTGTAACTTCTACAATTTGTAATGAAATACAGTGTATTCTATGTAATGACTATTCCTAGATTTAGCAAAATTTGTTCAAAAGGAAACCATTATTTAAGGAGAAACTCCTTAATTTTGATACTCCCTCCGTCCACGAAAGAATCAAATCCTAGAGTTGTCTTAAGTAAATTTTTTTAAACTTTGACCAAATTTCTAGAAAAAAACTATCAAGATTGATGGTACTAAATTCACATCATTAGATATATCTTCGAATATATTTTCATAATGTGTCTATTTTATATTATAGATGTTATTACTCTTTTCTATAAAGTTAGTCGAAGTTAAAAAAATTTAACTGACACGGATTCTTCTTTCATAGCCAGAGTGAGTATAATTCATGGATACACGTGTCATCTCAGTGTTCCCTCAGGGCCAGTTCGTTTGACACGGAATGGATGACTGCAATTATTCCACCAGGAATATAGTGCTAATTTATACTAGATTTGTTCACGTGGATTGAATCTAGCTGGAAAAGAGGGCAAATGAACGAGCCCTTAAGTTGCCTTAAATTTTTAGAATGCACATGCACTGTATAACAAGACCGAGGTCCGAGGGAGATAAGTAACGATTTGCTTAAAAATATATTTTTTACGGACTTCTCCTATTTCAGGGACGGCTTTACTTAGCAAACCATCTCAGAAAGCGGTGTAGTTTACGAACTGTCTTATAAGTCTATTTTAGGAGCAGATCGTCTCTAACTAGGAATGTTCCATTTTAGCCCCCCCTGGAAATTAATTTTCAGGCGTGATTTTGAAACCAACCATGAAATGTCTCATTTCTACAATCGTGACGGCAAAGTAACGGTTTCACAGATCACACCTAAAATTCGTCTAAAAAAAAGATCACCTCTAAAATTCAATTTTGACTATCTAAAAATCTTTTTGTACGGCAGTGTCGCTGCCATCCCTAACACAGACAATGTGCGGGCAGTAGAGCATTATTAAATTTTATAGAGCGTTGATTGGCATTAGAGCATCTCCAAGTGTTTCTATATTTTTTTACTTGACAAATCTAGTGTTTTGCCAACTCCTATAAAAATATGCCAAGTAAAAATATAGCTCCTCTCTCCAAGAGTTTGCTATTTTTAAATTGACAAAACCAAAAACACTTATATAAAGTGAACACTCAACTTTTATCTAAACCAAACCATGCTCTCTCACTTTTTTTTTGTCTTTGGTACTTTCACAACTGAAACTCAGGAAAGAGTTTCTAATAATTTTTCAGCCTTCTAATCACTTTTGTTAATCGATATACGCGAGCGTAAGGATACGTGCTGGAGAGCAGAAGATGTCAAGTTGGAAAAATTGTCAAGGTAGGATGTCAATTTGTTAGAGACTATTTTTCCTTATTTTACAAAAAAAAATTGTGGATGTCAAGTTAAGATAGCAAACTCTTGAAGATGCTCGACACTAAATTTTATAAAGAGGGTTTTGCTCCAATAAAAAACATTACTGATGGCACTCTACCATCACAATCATTATTATGAAACTAAAAAAAAAAAAAGTGATGACCCCGACAAGGAGCCAAAAGTTTACACTGACTCATGCTCCATTTCTGGTCTCTATTGAAGCTTCTTTTGCTCGCGGAAAGTCCACGGCAGATGCACTTGTGTCGCGCCGTCGACACGAACCTCCGGTAATAAAGAAAATGAGTGGTCAAATTAATGAGATCTCTTTTTGTTAGTGTATTCATCATAACTAAGGATAACTACATTCTTTTGTTAATGTACTGCCTCTGTTCATAAAAGAATACAATTCTCACATCTAGAGGAGTTAAACATAGTAAACTTTGACCAAAATTATATGAAAAAAATACTCACTCTTATAAGACAAAATAAACACCATTAGATTAGTTGTAAAATATATTTTCATAGTAAAGTTATTTTAATGCATAAATACCAATACTATTTATTATAAACTCGGTCAAAGTTTAAATAGTTTGACGAGCACAATTCTCATAGTTGCATTCTTCTGTGGACGGAGGGAGTATGTATTAGTGTAATTGATTACGCTTTTTTGGAACCCCGTCCACTAAATCAAATTTAATACTACTCCATACTCAGGGACGAAGCCAGAAAAAAAATTAGGAGGGGCTGAACGAAAGTTAACGATGAAATTCATGAAAAAAATCACATGTTCTGTAAACTGTGGCATACCCTCGCCAACTAGCGTTGCGCTTAGCTCCTCTCTCTATACTGGTCCTGCTACCAACGCTCGCTTGCTTGCCGCAGCTGGCTCCTTGTCTGCCCACCTGCTGCGTAAGGCTGCTCGTCCGCTGTCCGCTGTGCTTGGCTGCATGCTCGCGGCTCACCGTGCCGCTCAGCTTCACACCTGGGCCTGGCTGCCTACACGCTGTGGCCCCGCTAGCCCGCCCCTGCACAACCGCATGTAGGAGCCGCTGGCCTCGTTGTTTGCGTCACGACGTAGTCACGTGTGTCGTCCGCTAGGAGTCGTGCGATGCTGCATGGACGAGAAGCCGCCGCTGAACGCTCTATAGGGATGGGTTAGTGTGGTCGATTGGGAACTGGGAAGTTGCGATAGGGTCGTGTCTTATTGGACCTTGACTGGATAATTCTCTATGTCTATTGAATTGGTTGCTCAATTAACAAAAGAGGTCATCTTCTACTCCTAACAAATCTCAGCCTCTCCTACCATATATATTTATAATCTTAGCCCCTCCTACCTTGTACATTTATAGCTAAAATTTTAACGAAAAACACTAGAGGTTTCATGTACTCGGCAGCGGTAGGGGGGGCTCGAGCCCCTCCCGCCCCACCGCTGCCTCCGTGCCTGTCCATACTCTTTGGTTGAGCATTTGTGTCGGTGGTACAAAAAAGGGTACCCCCAATCAACGCAAACAAATAGGTTAAATTTAGAACATCGATTAATAAACCCAGCTAAGCTAGACTCGCCAAAACCTTACCGACCGCCTCCTGGTAGCCTACCCCTCGAACCCACTACAGCTGCGCACCGCTCCTCGAGACCCCACGCGGGGACCTCGAGCCCGTCCAGCACGATAGCCTATCCCTCGAGGCTCGTCGCGTCCCAGGCCTCGAGCTGGAGCTCGTTCTCCGTCTCGCTCGAGCCCTCCAAGCCAGGCCTCGGGCTGGCGCTCCGTCCTAGCCCCATACTGCGCATTCAATGCGTCCTCTTGCCCCGGTACACAGCGTGTGCCACAGTGAACTGGAGCCAGAGTCAAACCTCGTTTTCACCACAAGCATGGGCAAAAAGGCACAAGTACGGCACTATTCAGCCATACCACGCACTGTTGCATGCTCAAGCCACACCTCGAGACCTGGTTTCCCGCCGTTCAGAGGGTTTTTCCGGGACTCGCCCGTAGCTGCGGGAACTCGAGCCCCCCGTGGGCGCCGCCTCGAGGCCGGCTCCGCGCCCCTCGAGCCCTAACTGCTTTCATGCTATTGGAGGACAGGTACCCCAAGACCCGGAGGGACCCCGCTGTGTCCTGTACGTTCCGGGATGGGCGCTGTACGACTTCCACGACGCCACGTCTCCACGTCCGCGCCCGGGATGGAGACCACGCTCCAAGGACGCCTCAACAGCAGCACCCACGTCGGCTCCAGTGGCCCCGATAAGACAGAATTCCTACCCTTCACCATATCGAACGCTGTTCATGACACCCTTGTGTAACCCCGGCCTCCCCTTGCTCTATAAAAGGGGACACCGGGGCCCTCGTTCGGGAGGGGACGCAACTCCGAGAGACAACGCACCAGTCCACCCACGCATTCGAGTCCGGACTCCGGTCCACGCTCATCGAGCTTGTATTCGCCCTTGTACATGCACTTAGGTGCAAGTAATACAAAAACCTCCTCCTCCTCCGCTGGACGTAGGGCCTTCTTTGCCCGAACCAGGATAAATCCTTGTATCATCTTGCATCACCATCCAGGAAGAGAGCACGCGATCATATTACTCGTTGGTGTCATACCCCCGGGGTAGAAACACCGACAGTTGGCGCGCCAGGTAGGGGGCTTCGCGTGTCGGAGTCGATTTCTCGTTGTTTTCTGGATGGCTTCATCTACTCCTTCGTTCTCTGCCGGTGCCGTCGACTGGTTCGGGAACCTTGAGTCCCTAGCCGCCGGCAACGGCGACGAACCGACCCTGCTCTCCACGGAGGGCCCGAGCGGAAGACGTGCCACACCACCCCGCGCGGGGGACATGACGTGTCATCTGCACCACCACGCGTCGCCACCTCGCGAGCAGCGCCGTGGTCATCATCGTCGCCAGGCACAGGCAGTGCCGGCGGCGTACGCCCACTTCCCCGTGGCCGGCGCAGAATCCCCGAGGGGAAACCTGCCCGGCACGCGGCCAGCGACCTCCAGGGCGCGGGCGCGCTCCCCCAGCAAGTTCGCGTCTGTCACGCACGCGGACCGGGGCGTCTGGTATCCCACCAGGGAGTGCTTCCAGCTCGAGGGGGTTGTGAGCGATGCCGAGGGCGACGATGACGACGACGTCAGGCCAACGCTCAACCTCGGAGCGCCCAACGACGTGGCTGCGGTGGGCGGTTCACGCGTTCAGGCAAGAAGCAAACCCTCGGCCTCGGATGCACCGCCTCAACACAACGACAGCCGGGCGGCGCAACTCGCCCAGGTGCGGGAGGCAATCATCAAGACCGAGGAGGAACGACAACGCCTGCTGCAGCTCCAGCAAACTCTGATGCAGGAACCACCCCAGCCTCGAGGAGCCAGAGCTCGAGGTTGGGCTCGAGAAGCCCACCGACGGACCCTCGAGGACGAGGCGCCAGCACGCCCCGAGGTGTGCTTCCCACGAGCCGGGCAAAACGTGGTGGCGGCCGCAATGCTGCTCCGCGATCTGCCCGCTGTCTCCAACCCCGACGCCAGACGCATGCTTGGGGAAGTAAAGAACCTCCTCGAAACGGCCGCTGTGCAGATAGCCGAGAGCTCGGCCTCGCGCCAACGCAGGGTAGCCTCGGAGAAGCCAGTGGACGCGCCCCGCAGCAAGCATGAGACGTCCGTCCGCCAGCTGGACGCCCCTCGAGCCAAACCAGCCCAGGAGCAGATCGCTGACAGCCGGCGAACCCTCGAGCCCCCGGGCCCCAGGGTCTTTAGCCGAGCCATCCGCAGCTCGACCCTCCCCGACCGCTTTCGACCGCCGACCAACATCGTGAAGTATGACGGGGAGGTCGAGCCCAAGCTCTGGCTCTCAGACTTCCGCCTAGGCTGCCAACTGGGCGGAGCAAAGAACGACGACTGTGTGATCATGCGCCAACTCCCACTTTACCTCTCGGACACCGCCCGCCGGTGGCTCGAGGGGCTCCCGCCGGATCAGATCCATGACTGGGCCGACCTAGTCAGGGTCTTCGACGGGAATTTCAAGGGGACTTGTGCGCGCCCAGGCAACTCCTGGGATCTACGACGTTGCAGGCAGGCAGCGGACGAACCCCTCCGCGACTTCGCTCGACGTTTCTCGAAGCAGCGCCTCAAGCTCCCTCACATGCCCGATGAGGAGGTCATCTTAGCGTTCCTCGCAGGCACGACGTGCCAAAAGCTAGTCCACGAGTTAGGGCGCTACCGTCCCAGGACGATCGAAGGCTTGATGGATCAGGTCACCAGCTTCGCCTCCGGCAACGAGGTAGTGGGGGCCTTCTTTGGCCACTCCGCGGGCCAAGGCGAAGGTCAGAAGGCAAGGCGCGACGACGAGGACGACGACGACGAAGAAGTGCGCGTGGGCGCCCGCCGCAGACGAGCTGACTAAGTTGGCTCCCAAGCACGACGCCCCACCTCGAGCCGGACTCAGGTCTCGACCTTCGACGCCCCACCAAGAGCCGGACTCGGGGGATGGACCTTCGACGCCCCACCCCTCGAACCGGGCTCGGGGACTTGACCTTCGACGCCACCCCTCAAGCCAAGCTCGGGGGCTCGGCCTTCAACGTTGCCCCTCGAAAGCAACCCCGAGCCCAGCTCGGAGCGTCGATCAGCCGCGGTCCGGTGCTCCTCCCCAGGATCTTCTGCCGCAGGCCCAGCCTCGACGTCTGAGCCGGGAGGTGAAAGACCACCTATGCCACCGTCCGCGTCAGGAAGCAGCGCGCCCTCATCGAACAATCGGTGCCATCTCCCACAACGTCGAGAAGGTAACCAAATACCTTTTATGTGCCTATCTAACTGCGTCTCGAGCCGGTTGACAGGCACACACGGCGATTCCACATTCGCTCGACTACCGGGGCCCTCCGCGGCCGCCGCTCCGACTTCCTGACCGTCGTCTTGGTGCCACGAACTCCACTCCCGACGAAGGCTTCTTCAGGAAGGTAAAAGCGGGCTCAGGCCCTAAGTCTCGAAGCAGCGAAGGCTGGCCCTCGAAAAAGGGTTCGACAGCCGGCTTCGAGCACCCAAAAACGGGCCCCGACCCTAAGTCTCGAAGCAGCGAAGGCTGGCCCTCGACGAAAGAGGGTTCGACAGCCGGCTTCGAGCACCCGAGTCAGGGACACTAAGGGGCGCCACTCGCAGCATCGCTCGAGGGCCAAGCCCTCGAGGCCCCTCACGTGTATCCAAGGCTGGGAGCACGACATGTAGTGAAATCCCCTCGTGGGGAGGCACCGAGCCACCGGGTCCTATCGAACGGACCCGACATTCCTGCAGACTGAGCACCTAAGCTTTATGAGACCGCCTCCGGGCCACAGTCGACCCCTATCGAACGGGGCACGAGCTCTCACTTGGATTCCCCCGTTACCAGCTCACCGGGAACCTCGATACTCGCCTGATCCGTTCGTGGTAGTACGAGGCATCCCACCCCGCATCCTTTCGAAAGGGTTCAGCGGGATGACAAGCCAGGGGAGCCGGCGTACCGGATAGCTAGCCAGACGGTCGGCTCAGCCTGGCACCCCTCGACGAAAGAGGGTTAAATAACTCGAGCAGTTGCGACTGATCTTTTTTCTTTGTGTGAGCATGAGATTTTCAGGCTTCGGACGAACGCCCCTCCGAGCCAGGCCTCGGGCGGAGTTTCCCACGACAAAGAAGAAAGGCGCGCCTAGCGGGCAGAAGGTTTCCCAGCGACGGAGGTTTCTTCAAAAGGATCCAAAACTCGGGGACTCGACACTCGCGAAAAGCCCACGAGGAAGTTCCGACCACTCCCCCGTGGCCTCGGGGGCTACACCCACGGGTGTCGCTCGCGCGACACCCATGGAATCAGCACGGCTAAAACCCCCTCGAAAACCAACACAGTCAAAGTCCTCAAAACCCAGGTCAAAGAGCCCCTGCTCGAGTGCAAGCACTCAAACAAGGGCTCGGGGGCTACTGTCGGTGGTACAAAAAAGGGGTACCCCCAATCAACGCAAACAAATAGGTTAAATTTAGAACATCGATTAATAAACCCAGCTAAGCTAGACTCGTCAAAACCTTACCGACCGCCTCCTGGTAGCCTACCCCTCGAACCCACTACAGCTGCGCACCGCTCCTCGAGACCCCACGCGGGGACCTCGAGCCCGTCCAGCACGATAGCCTATCCCTCGAGGCTCGTCGCGTCCCAGGCCTCGAGCTGGAGCTCGTTCTCCGTCTCGCTCGAGCCCTCCAAGCCAGGCCTCGGGCTGGCGCTCCGTCCTAGCCCCATACTGCGCATTCAATGCGTCCTCTTGCCCCGGTACACAGCGTGTGCCACAGTGAACTGGAGCCAGAGTCAAACCTCGTTTTCACCACAAGCATGGGCAAAAAGGCACAAGTACGGCACTATTCAGCCATACCACGCACTGTTGCATGCTCAAGCCACACCTCGAGACCTGGTTTCCCGCCGTTCAGAGGGTTTTTCCGGGACTCGCCCGTAGCTGCGGGAACTCGAGCCCCCCGTGGGCGCCGCCTCGAGGCCGGCTCCGCGCCCCTCGAGCCCTAACTGCTTTCATGCTATTGGAGGACAGGTACCCCAAGACCCGGAGGGACCCCGCTGTGTCCTGTACGTTCCGGGATGGGCGCTGTACGACTTCCACGACGCCACGTCTCCACGTCCGCGCCCGGGATGGAGACCACGCTCCAAGGACGCCTCAACAGCAACACCCACGTCGGCTCCAGTGGCCCCGACAAGACAGAATTCCTACCCTTCGCCATATCGAACGCTGTTCATGACACCCTTGTGTAACCCCGGCCTCCCCTTGCTCTATAAAAGGGGACACCGGGGCCCTCGTTCGGGAGGGGACGCAACTCCGAGAGACAACGCACCAGTCCACCCACGCATTCGAGTCCGGACTCCGGTCCACGCTCATCGAGCTTGTATTCGCCCCTGTACATGCACTTAGGTGCAAGTAATACAAAAACCTTCTCCTCCTCCGCTGGACGTAGGGCCTTCTTTGCCCGAACCAGGATAAATCCTTGTATCATCTTGCATCACCATCCAGGAAGAGAGCACGCGATCATATTACTCGTTGGTGTCATACCCCCGGGGTAGAAACACCGACAATTTGTAATTAGTTGCATTCGCTTACTTTCAGGTAAAAGCAAACAAATGTAGCTCCTTCGTAGTTTGGGTCAGCTGAAAACGATCACTCTTGTATCTTTTTTTTTTAAAAAAAATTATATCTTCTTAATACAATAATACACAATGTTCTTACATATTCGAGAAAAAAGCAAACAAATGTTATTTTAACATCGACATGTGGTTCCCATAGTGCACCTTTTACCATATAAGGGGGCGTTTGGTAGAGTTTCACGGAGCAGATTCTCAGGGAGAATCACTCCCTGACTGTCAAACATATTTTTCAGTGAGAAGTGATTCTTTTCTGATTCTGTGAAGTGATTCTCTGAAATAAACTAGGAGGCTGAGAGCTGAAAAAAGTAGCTTCACCTGATTCTGTGAAATGATTCTCTATCCTGATTTTGAGAGTTTAGTCTAAAGAATCAAAGAGAATCTACTTTCAACCACAGAATCACTTCACCAGAGAATCTGGGAGCACAGCTAGAGAATCACGAAACACAGCTCTCTCAAACAGGCCCTAAAGAAGAAAATGATAATATTCGAAAGAACTTTGTGAGGAAATGTAACAACCTCAATACTTCTAAAATATGTCATGGAGCATACAACATATGTATTATATATCTTTTTATTCATGAAAAAATTGAGTAGCTTTGAATCCTTTGGAATTTACTTTCAATTTAAACCTTGTGTTGTGCGAACTCTGAAAACTTATTTGCAATATCTCATGAATCTTGTGCTGAATCTGCGTATGGCCAGAGTTAATTCTCTTAAGCTAGGCCTATCGGAATGTCGATAAGTCGATTTAAGGGCTCATTTGGTATATATGGCTCTTCTTCACTAATGGAGTGTTTTTTTTACTTCGGCTCTTTACACTACTGTATATAAAGGATTCACTGTCGGTTCAAAAAATCCAATACAAGCGATTTTTTGAACCGGCAAAACAAAAACGATTATGAAGATTCGGTAGAATTACTACCGATTTCAAAAACCGGTAGTGATGAGGTTTTCTGAAAACTAAAAAATGGGTGCAAAATAAATATATTTAGCACCGGCTAGCCCCTAGTAGTTACCCACACTATCGCGCATCACAAGTCACATATTTTTTCGCGCGAAAAACACACGCTTTGTGGACAATAGTATTCAAACCCATGATCTCTAGCGTCGCGGTTTTCTGAAAACTAAAAAACGGGTGCAAAAATTATATATTTAGCACCGGGCTAGCCCTAATAGTTACCCACACGGTCACACATCACAAGTCATGCATTTTTTTCACGCGGAAAACACGGGCTTCGCGGACAATAGTATTTGAATCCATGACCTCTAGCATCGCACGTTCGTCCCCTAACCACTTCATCTGTAAGACACTAATGTCCAAATGAGATATCCGTCCTCCTCGTTCTATCTTTATTCAGTTTTGAAATAATTATTTAGGGTCCTAAATAAATTTAAATTTAAAAGTTGTCAACTATAAAGTTTAATTTTTGAGATCTACAACTCTTGTTTTGGTTGTTTCTGCATCCGAGGTTGTTTAAAGAATTTGAATTTCAAATGTGATGTAAATGTGAGGAAATTCAAACATAATTTTTCTTACATAAATGAATTCCAATGAAAAAGTTGTCATTTATAAAGTTGCATAATTTTTTGAGATCTATAAGTTTTGTATTGGTCATTTCTCCATCAAGGTCATTTGAAGAATTCAAATTTCAAATGTGAGAATTCAAACGTAATTTTAGTTGGATAGATGATTTCAAATGAAAAACTTGTCAACTACAAAGTTGCATAACTTTTCGAGACCTACAAGTTTTATTTAGACCATTTCTCAATTTGAGATCATTCTGTACTACTGCACATTCAAATTGCACAACTCATTTTGTGATTATGTAGATATAGATTTCTTTCTATGAAACTCTACATAATCTTAAGAATCAAATATTTTGGTATTAAGATGATCTCAAACAAAAAAGTTGTCAACTACAAAGTTGTAGATCTCATCGAGTACTTCAACTTCGGTATAAAGTTCATCTTCATCTGACATTATATGAGGAAGTTATGAAGTTTTTCATACAGCCCAACACTATCGGTTGAAGCAACAGACCGACAGTCACAGTATCACTAGCGGTTCATGGCTAAAATGGTAGTGATGATCCAATATCACTAGCGGTTCATTGCTAAAACCGGTAGTGATGATCCGAATATCACTACCGGTTTTAGCCAAAAACCAACTGTGAAGGGTATATGAAAGGATCAAATCAGCCTAGAGGGGGGTGAATAGGTGATTTTCTACAATCTGAAACTTCACAAACTAAAACTTGTAGTTAGATAACAACCGGTACTACCGGTTTGTTTGGGTAGGTACTACCGGGTATGAAACACCGGTACTACCGACACAAACAAACGACACTACCGGAAACCTAAAAGGAAACTACAAATCCAATGTATGTGAGCTATGAACGTAAATCAAAGAAATGCCCCACTTCCCTAAGTATTGTAGATGAAGATTCTAGTCTTCCCAAGCCTTGGTTACTTCCCACGGTGTAGATCGAGCCTTCCCAACCTAAGAAATATTCCGAGGTTCGGTCAAACCACTAAGGAGTGCCTACGTCCTCGTTGTTGAGGTGACCACCAAGGTCGGAGTCTCTTTCACCTCCTTGCCTCAGTCAAGCCACCACAAAGGTTAGCTGAGTTTCTCCACTAGAAATCACAGGGGAAATACAAACGCTTCGGGGAGCCCTCACAAATGAATCAACACGGGCTACCACGAAGAACACCTAACCAGCTAGGGTTCAAAGAACCCAAGAGTAATAGACACAAACCAAGTCGGCTAGATGAGGAACCAAGTGCTCAAGTCGTAGATCAAAGCTTTCCACTCTCTAATTTCACTTCCCTAGCTCAAATCTTGCAAGGGAATGAATCTTGGAGCAAAGGGAGAGAGAGGGGAGGAGTCAACGCTTGTGAGAAGCTTTGTCAGCTGGTAGGTCACAATAAGTGTGAAGAGTGAGTGGGTAACAGTTAGAAAGGAAGTGGAGAGCTATTTATAGCCCCCCAGTCCCGAGGCCTATCGGTAGTACCGACCACCCATGGTCGGTAGTACCGACCAACCAAAAACCGCTGCGCCAGATCTGAGTTGACCTAGATCCACCTACCGACCAAGGGTCGGTACCACCGAGGGTCGGTAGTACCGGCCTTATGGCGGTACTACCGCCAGACCAAAATGGACACCAACAGAGAGCTCCGCGAAAGGTCGCTCGAGGAATCGGTACCTACCGACCAAGGGTCGGTACCACCAAGGCTCGGTAGTACCGGCCTTATGGCAGTACTACCGCCAAGCCAAAACGCGCACGAATAGAGAGGTCCGCAAATCAACCTCGGGGCCTCGGTACCTACCGACCATGGGTCAGTACCACCGAGGGTCGGTAGTACCGGCCTTATGGCGGTACTACCGCCAAGTCATTTTTGAACCTACACAGAGAGAGTGTTAGAATGGTCTGGGTGGTCGGTACTACCGACCTTATGGCGGTACTACTGCCAGTTCAAAAAGAACTCTACCCAGAGAGCATTGCGTGCTGCCTCCCTGGTCGGTATCACCGACCCCCATGGTCGGTACTACCGACTTCATAGAAAAACTTCTATGTGTTCGTGATCGTGCGGTGACTCTCAAGCAAACTTTTGTTAGTCGATTTGAGCACTTTTCTCCATATCTAGCTAGCCTAGTTTGTATCCCTCTTGATAGTCCGGCTTACCTATAACTCAAGTTTAAAAGTAAACTATCAATCCACCACTTGAGCTAGGCATCTTAAGTCCAACAATATTGAACGCATCTTGGCCCCTAGTGGGTTTCGGTGATTGGATGAAACACTAGATTACTATGACTAACGTGTGTTTTGCAGAAACATGAATGAGTTAGGTCACGGTATTGGCGACGATACGAAAATATGGAGTTCATGTCCCCTGGCGATGGATATCGTTTCGGTTTTCAAAGGACGGACGACGAAGACGGTGATAGACTAGGCTAAGTGTCATATGGTGTTGGAGGACACTTAGGTAGTCTTAGGTCTTTGTTTTTTCCTTTGGCTGTACTATAAAGGGGAGCGTGAATGAGTAGCTTGACCTAGATGAGTCTATTGAGGTAGGTGTGGTGCACACTTGTTATTTTATAGCCCTAGGTAGCTCAGAGAGATGCCTTAAGTCGAGAGGATCAAAAGTCGTTTTGGCCGCGTCGCGATCCGAGTTGAGTCTGCCCCTGTTGTGGGCATCGGACGCTGGCCAGGTGGGCATCGGACGCGTCCGATGCTCACCCCGACTAGGGTTTAGTCTGGTGCGTGGCATCGGACGCGCCGATGTGTTCACATCGGACGCGCCCGTGCCACTGTTCACGTGCGCGTGAACTGGCGGTCGCATCGGACGCTGGCATCGGACGCTGAGTGGCCATCCAGAGAGGTTCCAGAGAGGGTAAAACCGTCTGATGTGGTGGCATCGGACACTGTCCAGCGTCCGATGTCCCTTTAACAAGTCTGACAACAGGGTACAGTCAACCATTGGTCGAGGTCATCGGCGCGTCCGATGCCAGGCATCGGAGCGTCCGATGCCCCCGCAGAAACCCTGTTTTGTGCAGTTTTTGGATGGCCGGTTGGGGGAGTATTTATACTCCTTCCCTCCATCCATTTGAGTGTTCTTGCCACTTCCATCTGCTGAGCAACACATTGTGAGTGTGAGTGAGTGCAAGAGCCCTAGTGAGGTTGAGTGATTCGCTAATTGTGAGAATTAGACACCTCCTAGTGAGAATTGAGTAGCAAGTGTGCATCCATCCATCTCTTTGGCCTTGTGTTGGTCAAGTGAGAGTTCTAGCTTGTTACTCTTGGTGATCGGCATCACCTAGACGGCTTGGTGGCGATAGTGAAGCTTGGAGAGCATCCGGTGGCATTGTGGATGACCCAAGCAAGCTTGTGACCGGTAGTGAGCGATTCACCGGGCCGGAGTGGCGAAGAATCAGCTCGTAGTGAGCACTTGATCCTTGCGCGGATCAAGGGGGAGCGATACCCTTGCGCGGGTGCTCCAACGAGGACTAGGGGGGTGTGCCGACACCTCGATACCTCGGCAAAAAGATCGTCGAGTCATCTCTACTCCTTTACCTACACATTTACTTTCAAGCAATTCAATTCCGCATTACTACTTGTTGTTCATTCTATATTGGATTGCTTTGCTAGAGTAGGAGTGACATAGACTTGGTCTTTTGTGCGGTAGAATAAAGAGAAACACACTTCTAGGCACTAGAGGGTTAATTGAGGCTTGATAGGTTTTATTCTTGCAAGAAGTTTTAGAAAAGCCCAATTCACCCTCTCCCTCTTGGGCATCTTGATCCTTTTAAATATTCAACGTGCTTTGTTCATAAGATTTCAACATTTCAAATCTTTCTAAGGACTAACACCTGCATACATGTTTTTATAAATCCGTTAGTCCCTAATTTAATTGTCATTAATTAGCCAAAACCCACATTGGGGGCGAATACACTTACAGTATATCACGGCCGATTCTTTGAAACCGGTAGTGATGCGCCGGCTATGAAGACTAAATTTGTAGTAGTATCAAGCGGTTTAACGAAAGTTGTTTCGTTGTACTGTTTGGTAAAATAACTCTCCATAGTAGATATAAAAGGTAAATATCCATAATACCTTTATATTTTCTTCTTTCTCTTCTTCCTTTATTTTTCGAGTCCTATTTCTCTAACCCCTCTCTCTCTCTCTATCTCTCTTCTTTATCCGCTCTCATTCTGACAACTCTGCCTTGCCTCCTCAACCAGGCCTTGCGCACTAGCGACTGTAACCGACCCCTCACGTCCAGGTCCCTACATACCCTGCCTTCGTTCACAACTTCCCCGTGTCGCCGCCGTTGGTCCCCCTCCCTCCCCTCCGGTATCTCGCCGGAGGTCGGAGGGAGTGGAGATTCATTGTTTTAAAAAGTTTTCTAGTAGACCAAGTCATGTAGAATTAAAGTTTCTTCATTCCAAAGACATTATTATTGGAGGTGTATTTCCTCCTCCTCATTCCCAGCGACGGCGAGGAGGTAGGGTGGATCCGGTCTCTTCATGGTGGCTCTGTTGAAGATGATGGCGACAACTTTGGCGTCAACATCTACATCGACAAGACAAAATGAAGACTTTTGTTTCCGGGCTTCGGCATCAAGATGGAGATGATGTCGCCGCCATGGAATAATTTCCTCCGATCCCTTCTTCGTTTTGTTGTGGTTGGATCTGGCCACGATGAAGGACTAGGGAGAATAATTTTGAGATCAGTCTTCCACATTCTTCGGTAGCAGAAAGAAGAAAAAGGAAGACACAAGGAAGAAGAAGAAGTTTCTCAACTACGCCTGCATGAATGTTGGCCGTCCGTTGGGCATCTGTTCTCAGGCCGAAAACAACTGTTGACGAGTATTTGCCTGTGCGGTCATCTATACGAAGCGTCAATCAGGTTTGGATTTGAGAATTTGACCATTTCACAGCGTGAGTATAATATAAATGAGAATCAGTTTTTGGATACATATATTTTCCAGAGTATCTGTAATACGATACGATGATGTACTCAGTTATAATTTAATACGATTCTTCTTTCGTCTTAAAAAAAAACTTCCCCGTGCCGACGCGCCGCCTCCGGTCCTCTCCGCATGAGCACTCTACCTCCCTTGCTCCAGTCCTCTCCGCAGGAGCTCGCCGGAGCTACATTTTTCGGCTCTAATTCTATCTCCCTCTACCCTTCTCTCAACGGGTTTTCTGCGGATTCACCAATGGAGCGGGATGGGGACTTCGGTTAGTTCAGTAGCACGCGGAGTAGCTCACAGAGTTGTACCAACCAATCCTTAAATGTGTTAATTCATTAGCTGGTTCCTCACAGAAATTTGTACCATTTATTTTCCAAAAAATGTTCAACACTTCAATCTAAATATATGAAAATGATATGTATATAAAAAAAGGACAAGAAGTTAGTGGTGACGATGTAGTATATATGGTTTCACACAACGCCCTAAACTCACTTGCTTTAGCTAGAGGGAAACAATACAACCGAAGCATGTTTGGGAGAGTTTTATCTCTAATTTTTGGGCCGAAACGACTAAGGCTGTGTTCTTTTTGTTGTGTGAGAAAAACACTGTAGCATGACTGATAAACAGAGCTGATAAGCGATGATAAGTCCAAGCAAACGGGCTGTAAGTATCCATAGCTCTAAAATAGTTTTAAATTATCATGTCTGGAGCAATGTTAAATGAAGCCTACTAAATAGAAGCTTGGCCACTAAATAAAAGGTGAGAAAGCCTTAAAATTTGTTGGCAGGAAAAGCGCGCTTTTATCCAACTTTATCTCTTGCCATTTTTGACTTGGCAGGAAATGGATGTGCCTGCATGGATCTCGATCATTCAGGCCTACCCCCTTCCCCACGTTTCTAGCTAGGGCTGTACTGTGTTGGCGAAGGCGAACCGATCATTATTACGTTAGGCAAACTCTATCCAATTTTTCAATGGAGATTCCATCTGCTCTGGATCCAGTAACAAACTTTAGGAGCCCAAGCCAGGAAGGTCAAGTGTGTTAGGCATGTTTGCATCATTGGTTTGGTAAGGACTTGGGACAGTGAGGAGCATGCAGTAGCGAGTGTAGTACACGCGATGGAATTCCTGTCCAGGTCGCGGTCGGCTTGTTTTATCCACCATAACACGGCCGAACTTTTCGGCCGCCGGTCGTGCATATGCGCCAGACAATTTGGAACTGAGAAGAATCTCACTGGCTAGTATAGTTCATTGCCAAATGGTGTTTCACTACTATATATAGATATAAAAATGACGGGTGGTGCATGGATCACACTCGATCTCATAGTAATTATAGCCTTTGCATAGTGAAATCTTCAAATAGCAGGGTTTGGAGACAGTCAAAATACATAATCTCATTTTAAAATGAAAGTCTTTGTATCCCCCATTCTCATTTTTCTACACTATTATATATATATATATATATATATATATATATATATATATATATATATATATATATATATATATATACTCTGGAAGTCTGGTGTGTGTATATATATATATATATATGATATAATTATATTAGAGGCGTTAGTATTGGTGTAGCACAATATAAAGTTCTAGTAGTATATGTACTCTGGAAGTCAGGAACCATGCATAGAGCAGACATAGCATCTATTAGGTCCTAAATATTTACATTCCAAATATTTTGGTTATAAACTTTATAACTTAAAACTTTACAAGTAGGTGTTTAGTCGGCTGTAATTTTTTACGTAGACTGTTGGAAACAAGACTCTATAATTGGTTTATACGAGCTTCAATGCAAAATTACAAGGTTTTTGGGTCTCAAAGGTTCCAAATTCTAAATCTTTACAGACTCCTTTTCTCAAACTTTATGGACCCCTGTTTAGATCTAAACTTCCAAAAAGTAGCCCACATTCAAAATCTTTTAAAATTTTGGGAGCAACTAAACAAGACCATATACGAATTAGGTTTCGTTCTAGCTTTTGACTACTCAGTCATGGCTTTGTTCGCTTGATCTTATCAGCTACCCCCATCTAAATCCAAAAGGCTCTTCAGGCCATGTTTAGTTGGCAAAATGTACCAAAAAATGTTGCACAGTAACCGTCTCATCGAATCTTTAGACGCATGCATAAAATACTAAATGTAGATAAAAATATAATTAATTGTACTTTTAGTCCGCTCATGTCAAGACGAATCTTTTGAGACTAGTTAGGTCATATTTGAATAAAATTTGTCAAATAATAACAAAAGTGTTATAGTATCTTTTCACCAAATATTTCACGAACTGAACAAGCCTCACCAAACTTGCATTACATTTTATCCTTCCCCTCACACCTCAGAGCCAACTAAAGTAGTACTCCATCCGTCCCTAAATAAGTGTTGTCCGGAAAGCGTATCTGTGAGGAAAACACAGATTTCTAGAGAGACTTATTTTGGGACGGAGGGAGTACAGTTTACTGGAGTGTGTAAAATTGATCGAGCCGGCGGAGTACTACGATTCTGTGCAGGAAGCAACCAAAGTGCAGTGTGGATGGGACGGGGCCGGCTCTGTCGCACGCACGCATGCATGCATGATTGATGCCAGCGGGCATCGGGATCAGCCAACGAGAGTAGTACTAGGAGTGCAGTAGTACGAGTAGTAGCAGGACGGTAGTACGAGTAGAGTAAAGAAACTCTCGGCGCCGCGGCAGTAGTAGTAAAAACTTTTGATGGATGGACGGATGGTCCCGCGGATCCCCATGCATGGCGAGCCGAGAAGCAAACGCATGGGACGCACGGGCGCCCGCACAACCGCCAGCCGCCGGCGCGTCGACCCAGGCCGAAGCGGACGCGAGACGAGAGAGACGAGAGAGGCATGCAGATGCAGGCAGGTCGGCGAAAAGCTCCGTGCGGACGCGGACAGGGACAGGGTCGGGCGAGCCGCGCGCGGAAGCGGCACGGAAACGGCAGCACGCGGGTGGCGACAGGCGTGACGCCGTGGCCTGCCCCCGGCGGACCCGCCCCGCGCGCGCAGTCCCCGCGTCGTCGCCTCCCGATCCCGGCACACCATCTCTCGCGCTGTCTGTCGCTTTCCTTCCTGCCTCGGCCTTCCAGCGTCGAGAGCGAGCACCAGCACCGAGCAGAGCACACGTCCTGGCCCCTGGCGCGACCGACCCAGGAGGCCAACCCGCACCGCTGCGCCCCCCTTGTCCTCTACTAGCACCTCCGTCGTCGCTCGCCGTCGCGTCTGCGGGCTGTGCGCCCCTTTTTCCCCTTCGGTTTTGTCCGCGCGTTCTTTCTCCTTCACTTTTTACGTACGCGGCGGAATGATAGTAGTAGAGGTCGTCTCGTCGCGTAGGAATACCCGTAGGATCTCTTTCGATCGATGCCTTCGCCGCGTTGCAGTGCTGCTGCCTGCAGATTGCAGGAACTGACCCTTCCGCCTGCTACTGCCACTGCCAGGCCCTGTACTGTCACGTCCACTCCACACCACGTCAGCCCTAGTCACTCTGACACTGGGACCACGTACTAGAGGCTTCAGTCTTGGAGTCCGGTCTTGGATTCTCTCCATTTTAATATGACTATATAGAGTAAAAAAACATTTAGACTGTCCGCACTCGTCGTACTCTAAATTCATCCTCTAAAAGGAATATTCTATCATGGTCATCGAGATTCTCTCCTCTATACCATTTTCTCCCGCATCCATCCATCCTCTATATCATTGTCGGGCCCACTTTTTCTTTTTTTCCTTTTCCTTTTCTTTTTTCTCCTCAACTCATTTATCCATTCGACCGCGTCCGTTCTCTTCTCCGCCTCCATTCTATCCACCCACGCGAGCGCGAGCAGCGAGCACCACCGGCGAGGAGCGGCCGGCGGCGGGGCTCCACGCACAGGCGAGGCCGCGGGCGGAGGCGACCCCAGCGGCTCCTCCTCGCCAGAGCCGAGCCATGGCGGGGCGGGGCGAGCTTGGCCCCCCGACCATGGCGGTGTTGGGCGAGCTCCCCCCCCCCCCCCCCCCCCCCCCCCCGGTCGCGCCATGGCGGAAGGAGGAGGAGGCAGCCCTGGCGGCGCCGCCATGGCGGAAGGAGGAGGAGGCGGCCCCGACGGAAGGAGGAGGAGACGGCCCCGACGGCGGCGCCATGGCGGAAGGAGGAGGAGGCGTCCATGGCGGAAGGCAGCCCCGGCGGCGCCGCCAGCTCGCGGCACCGGCGCCCTCGCGTTCGTCCTCCTCGCGCGTCTCGCCCTCTCCGTTCTCTCTCCTCGAGCGGGCTCTGTGGGAGCCTTTACCGTGCGGACCGTATGTACGCCACAGGCCCCGGATGCTGGCGCGTACGCGATGATAGCGTTGAGCTTTACCGTGCCCGCTGCAACACTTCCGAACGGGAAGGCTCCCTGCAGGGAGGTTTACCGGCTCCCGGTGCGGACAGTCTTAACTTCAAACAACATTACTCTTTTCTTTTGCCCTTATCAGCCGGCTTATCAGCCGTACTTCGACTTATTTTCTCTCACAGAACACTATTGAAACAGCTGAAATCAGTCATAAAGATTTGATCAAACTCAACTAGCAATATTCTAGATTTGCATCTTTTTCAAGATAAAAGTATAGCATTATAGTTGTAAATCATTTCAAAGAACAACATTCGCCATCATGGTCTCCTATGATAACAATACACTTGCGTCGTGCACCAATGTTCAAAACCAACGTACTACTACAGAATTGATGAAGCATGCACTTGTTAAATTGTAATTCGTTGACTGAGTGGTTTTGTTTGTGTCAAGTGTGTTATATATATATATATATATATATATATATATATATATATATATATATATATATATACACACACACACACACACTTATATATATGGCACCTAGATGTTGGGCAATTTATTGTTTTAATTTGTTGGATACAACTTGGGTCTGCATATGGGTCTATGCAGAGAACAAAACGGGCGAGAAATGTATAGTGTGGTGGTCTGGATATATCATGTGACAAAGATTGAAACTTTTATGTTAAAGACCTACATATTGTTAATAAATTTGTGGACTTAAAGGTCTCCACAACCCCTATATAGCTAACCAAATTGCATAATGAAAACAATATAATGCAAATTGTAGAAGTAGAGAGGGGGTGTGGACAACCTTAGGAGCTAAAGGGATTTACTGACAATTCATAACACCATATATACTCTCTCCGTCTCATTGAGAGTGTAGCTCGGGAAGCGTGAATATGAGGGAGACACGGTTTTCTAACGATACTTTCAATGAGATGGAGGGAGTATATACTAGTTGTGAAGGCCGTGGTTTCACTACCGGTCGTGGCAGGAAACAGGAGTAATCAACACTTTCACTCTCATTTTTAGTTGGGAGTGATATTGATACCCTAGGGTATCTAAACACAAATTGATCCCGAAGGGATGTTAGGAACATATTGTAAAGACCACTTGTTTAGCAAAGATGCTTCTTTCTAGAACTAAAGCTTTGCTAACAAAAAACAGTTTGTATCAGTTTTTTGAACCGGACCGGAGATCAAACCGGCGAGGCGATCGGTTCAATAGTTCATTGGTCCAACGACCGTTAAGAACCGATTGAACCACCGGTCCATTTTAATTGAACCGATTAATTGAACCGGCAATAAATACTTTGAACCGGTGCATATATATATATATATATTTGTTTAATTACCCTATATATAATATAATTGATAGATGAAACAAGATAATTCAGCCTTTGATGCATAACAACCCACCAGTCCACCACCTCCAGAAGCCCGCTGCGACGCCGCCAGGCTAGGGAACAACGAACGAATCGAAAAGATGGGGAATTTTCCCCTCCCTCACGCGCTCAACAGCCCTAAAAGACACATTGGCTAAGTTTTCTAGTACTCCCTCCGTCCACGAAAGAATCAAATTCTTAGAGTTGTCTTAAGTCAATTTTTTTAAACTTTGACCAAATTTCTAGAAAAAACTATCAAGATTGATGGTATAAAATTTACATCATTAGATATATCTTCAAATATATTTTCATAATATGTCCATTTTATATCATAGATGTTATTACTCTTTTCTATAGAGTTAGTCAAAGTTAAAAAAAATTTGACTAGCACGGATTCTAGGAATTGATTCTTTCATGGACAGAAGGAGTAATATCCCTGAACAGATCACCTCCTCCTGTGCACACTAAGGGCATTTTTTGTCACCGGTTCACTAAAAAACCAGCCGGTTCAAACGGTTTTTAGCGGTTCAATTGCACATACGGTCTTTTAAGTGAACCAAGCCGTTGTAGTCTCTGATTCGGTCTTTTAGCGGTCCGACCGTCGGTCCGGTCTAGTCTGATTTACTATGGTTTGTATATATTCCCCCTTATTTTTATAGACTCTAGTCTAGGTTGCATTTTTAACCAACCTAACACATCATTAAGCTACTGAGCAATGATTATATCATTTCACCAGTTGCCATAACGATGGTTGAAGCTTCTAAACTATGCATAAACAATGAATTTGCCGTCCAACATAATATCAAATTGGCAACCTCATCATCTTATGCACCACCTGAGGCTTACGAGTTTGGATGCTACCCCACACAACAAGGTGAGGCTAAATCCAGCACATAAGAAATTGTAGGAATTGAATTTTTTTAAGTCTAATATAAAATCATGGTGTGAAAGGCAATCTATTTAAGTCGCAATAATAATCAACCTACCAATTTGACAGCCCATATTCTAATAAATTTTGGCTCCAAAATAGTAAACTACGGATGAACAATAGGACTGTATATATTGGAATAATCAAACCAAGAGGTGATATATAACAAGTTTGGTTGAGCTACCTTGGGCACTTAGCATAACAAATAGTGTCTGGTTATCTCTGCCCATGGCAAAAAGGTCAAGTGCAACTATTGTTAAGCATGTTTGTTTCAGTATATAAGATTGTAGATTTTATTGTAATTCCTAGCTGAAACAAACAGGCAAGTGGGCTGTGCTTGTAGACCATAAGTTTTTGGATCCTCAGCTTAATTTCCACAATCTTATGGTCTACAAGCCGCTCTCAAATCCATTGTTAAAACAGACATGCTGTAGGGAAGCACAGGAGGCCGGGATACTGTTTGCAGGGACCCACCACTTTCACTAAATAAGGTCAAGGCAAAGCCAAATTGTGGGACCCTCCTGTCCCCTCCTGGCTCCTGCCTTCTAACACCACATGTGATTTGGACTCTCTTTGGGGTGGCTGATAGGAGCATCTACCCTAAAGAATGTGATGGGGGAGTCCTCATCACTTTATTTAACATGCATGCATGGTGAAAAAGGTACACATCGCTAGATTTTCTTTGTGTTGGATTCATATCAAATTAAGCAGTTAATTTGAGCATTCTAAATTATACCGTTTTATACTGATTCTCGTAGACAAATACCTGAAAGTTGGGTACTCTATTTTAAAGTAACCCTGCAATTTAAGTACATAAAACTTCTGCCTTCCGCCAGTGATGGTTAATTGGTGGTCTGTGTTGTGGTCGATGTAAAAATAAATCAAGCATTTTTCTTTTGTTGATTTTCGACAAATAAATAACAGACATCTTATCTTACTATATATTATAGTTTTTTTTAAGGTTTCATGCTAATCCTCATGAGATGCATAACGAAAAAGTAAGCTTCTCACAAAAGTAATGAAAATCACATCATCAATTCAATAGACTATAATCTATTGATATAAAAATATATATTCGATATATTCTATTTTAAAAAAGTATCCATACCTGACATCATGAAAAAAAAATAACGTACCCCCCCCCCCCTATGTTTGTATCTAAAGTATCCATCTTTATTGTTATCTAAAACCTAAATTACCGCCTAATCTTTACCCAAATTACCCACTAGTGTGTATGTACCTTTAGGGAAAAAAAAGAACTTTTATCGGCTTTAATTATTTATGCTTTTATATGCAGAGGTTGGAAGTTGATCTCAAAGTGGTCGTACAGTTGTATTAATTTAAAACTCGATGTAATTATTTTGAGTTTGATAGACCTTCACTACTAGAGAACAGGCATTTGAACGATCTATCAACTGAGCTTTAGTCTCGGTAAAAATTTACGTCTGGGGCTAAAGACTTTTAGTCCCGGTTGCTATTACCAACCGGGGCTAAAGGTGAATCTTTAGCCCCGGTTGGTATTACCAACCGGAACTAAAGGTCCTGGACCTTTAGTCCCGGTTGGTAATACCAACCGGGGCTGGTGGTACCAATCGGGACTAAAGGTCCTTTTAGCCCCGGTTGGTGTTAGCAACCGGGGTTAAAGGTCCTTTACGAGTGGATTCAAAAGGAAAACGTCCAGAACTACATCACGTGGGTTGCGTAGCTCAGTTGGTAAGCGTGTCTGAGGCGAGATGTGCTGAGTTCGAATCTCACACAACACACATGTTGGGGCGGTAGCCCGGACGTGAGCTACCTGTTTTCGCCTGGCGGAGTTTTTGCCACCTAAGCCAAAAGCCACACAGCCGCGAAGGTGAAAGCCGCCAGCTAGCGGTCTCGCGGGTCCGCCTTTCGTGCGAACATGCTCGGCGCGGAAGGCGGACTCGTGCGCTTTTCGCGCGAATATAAGAGGTCCACAAGGAGGACTAGTTGGGAGGAGGCCTCAAAGGACCTGTTTCGCGCGAAAGCACGGTGAGCCTCAAGGCGCTCGCGCCATTTGGGCTTTCGAGCGAAAGCCGAATGTTTGCGGCAGACTTGCGTTTCTTCCTTTCGGTCTATGGTCGCGTGTTTTCTTTTCGCAGGGTTCTCCGGACGATGGCGCGGAGGGGGCCCGCAGGTCAGAAGGAAGGGCACGCGGGTTGCTTCGCTCCCGCGCGTAATTACGGTGGTGCCCCGCGGGCCCAGAAAGCCAGAGAAGCCGCAAGGCAGACTAGGAGAGGGCCTTTTGTAATTATGGCAGAGTGGTTGGAAGGGCATCTTTGTACTTTCAAACAGTTTGAGATTAATATAAAAGGGCTCCCGGCCCCCCACACAGGGGGGAGAACACTGTTCACTCCAATTGTTTCCTTACTTTCCCATTTGTTTTCCGCTTTCGCTCGGGGCTTTCGTTCGTGCGACAACCCGCTGTTTCGGGGCCTCGGACCCGAAACAACATTGGCGCCCACCGTGGTTGTCGCCCAAGCTTACCATGCCACCAAGGAAAGCGCCGAAGACGGTCGACAATCTGGAGACGATCGCCGCGAGGAAGGATGCTTTCGGCACCGTCGCGGCTTCAGTTCTAACCAGCCAAGTTCCTCCAAGCACAGCCCCGGAGCCACCAGCTTTCGGCGGCGCTCTGTCGATAGAGACTCAGCCGCCGCCGGGAGCATCGACGAGCCAGAACGTACAACCCCAGGATCAGCGGACTTTCGGCAGAGATGGAACACCGGAAGGACTTGTGGAGGACGAATTCGGCGCAGAGGACGACGGTGATGCTGAAATCACGAGACACGCCCAAGCAATCAAGACGTTGGCACAACAGCAAGAGGAAATCGAAAAGTTGTTGTCGCAAAGAGACCAGCTGCAGCAGCGGTTAGCAGCAAAAGCAAGAGAGGACGAGACTCGCAACGCCATTCGGCGAGCTGAGGCACAGAGAAGGCAACTCGAGAAAGAAATTCAGGAGCTGCAAAGGGCCGGGGCGGACCCAAATCCGATAGCCCAGGAAAATGTATTCATACCAAGGCAAGAGCAACCGCCAGCTTTCGGCAACGCCATCGACGAAACCTCTCCGCTATCGAGGGAGTTGCAAGCCCATCCGTGGCCACTCAATTACAAGCCGCGCATTCCGACTTTCGACGGTAAAGCGAACCCACGCAAATTCTTGGCAAGCTACGAGACAGCTGTTTTTTCGGCAGGCGGAGATAGTCAGGCTCTGGCAAAATCCCTCATTTTGGCAGTCGAAGACGTGGCGCACGATTGGTACACCACCCTCAAGCCATTGTCCATCTATTCGTGGGCTCAGTTAAAGGCCGAATTGCTCGCCACTTTCCAAGGATTCCGTCCAGACGTCAAGACCACGCGCGACCTCATGAATTGCACCCAGCAAGACGACGAACCTCTATCTGAGTACCTCAAACGTTTCATCCAGCTGAAAGCTCAAGCTCCGAACGTGCCGAAAGCTGCGGTGATCGCAGCAGCCATCGAAGGCTTGGGGACTGGGCAGTGTGCCGCTCACCTGTCCAGAGAACCACCGAAAGATGTCAAGGAGTTGTTCGATGTAATGAATGCGTATACGAGGTCGGATGATGACTTTCGGCGATGCAAGGCCGCCCGCCTGGTGCAGAGGCAAGTGACGAAAGCAAATCGACCACCGCCCGTGCCGAACCAAAGGATGGTCAGGCCCTTTCGGTCAATCAACAGTTTGCACGAAGAGCCAGCGCAATCAGCGGCAGGCATGGAGAGGCCTGACATGGCCGACTTTCAGCCCCAAAGAGGATTTGATCAACCTTTCCGCGGGGGACGCGGTGGAAGGACAGGACGAGGCGGCCGAGACGGCAGAGGCCGCGGAAGGGGAGCCAGACCACCGTATTGCGTCATCTATGATGGCAATTTCGGCCACACCACACGGGACTGCAAATACAGCAAGATGGCGAAAGAGCTAAAAGACAAGGACCAAGCTTCAGCTTCCGGCGAAAGCTCCAAGCACGTTTTCCATAATTACCAAGACCCGACAGCAGGAGCAGTAGCATGCAGCAATTACGCAAACACGCTTATGCATCCTCCGCAGTACATGCCTCATCAAAATTTGCACTGGTACAATCCGGCGTATCAGGGTTACCAGCTTTCGGCCTTTGCGCCACAGTCGGTGGCAGTTTCGTCACCCATGCACTATCAGCGTCAGCCAACACTGCCGCCAGCGCTTCCGGCTCAAGCCCAACCTCAAGGGCAGCAAGCACAGCCCAGTTACCAGCAGGGGCAGGAAATGGAAAACGAGGCTAGCGCAGTCAACAACATCCTCCCGTCAAGGGGCCACATTTTCGCCATCACGGGCGGATCCAACCTCGAACACGAAAGTAAGAGAGCGAGAAAGGACTACCACCGAAGAGTCCAGACGGTATCGCCAAGGCTCCCACTGAACAGGCCAGCTTGGTCACTAGCACCGATATGCTTCGATGAGTCAGACTTCAAAGTTCGGGATTACCCGCATTGCGACGCTTTCGTCGCCACGGCAAGTGTGGTTGGTTTCACCTTGCACAACATTCTGATCGATACCGGAAGTTCAGCAGACATATTATTCATCAAGGCTTTCGAGGCGATGGGATTTGACAGGCGCAGTTTGGACCCCGCCGACAATTCGCTATACGGGTTCGGAGGAAGAAAGATTGACGCTATCGGCAAAAAGCAAATCCCTGTATATTTTGCCGAAGGGGAAAAAGTCCGCACCGAAACGCTGACTTTCGACATAGTGAATATGGACTACCCCTATACCGCCATTTTCGGCAGAGGTTTCACGAACAAGTTTAACGTCATCATCAAACAAAGCTACTTGTGCATGAAAATGCCATCCCCTTTTGGCATCATCGCTGTATATGGAGATCAGCAAGCCTCTAGAAGAATTGAGGGAAGACCAACCCCAGGCTACAGCCTCATCAATGAGGTGGCGAATAAAGACGAAATGCAAACAACCACCGAAGAGCACGCTATCGTCAGCTCGTCGGATTGCAAGGTTGGGGCAGCCGAAGAAACAATAAGGATTCCGCTTGCGGCCTCCAGGCCTGAAAGAACTGTACACATTGGGTCAAGCATGCCGGAAGAAGAAAGAAACGCTCTGGCATCTTTCCTTGTGAACAACGATGACATTTTCGCTTGGTCAGCAAACGACTTGCAAGGCGTAAGCAGAGACCTCGCCCAGCACAGTTTGAACGTCGCAAGCGGCGCTAAGCCCAGAAAGCAAAAACTGAGAAAGATGTCAAACGAAAGGGCAGACGCGGCGAAAGCCGAAGTGCAAAGATTACTCGATGCGGGAGTAATCCGACCAGTCTAGTACCCCGAATGGCTGGCCAACGTTGTCTTGGTGAAAAACAAGAACGGAAAGTGGCGAATGTGCGTCGATTTCACCGACCTCAACAAATGCTGCCCGAAGGATCCGTATCCCTTACCCCGTATCTACAAGCTCGTCGACATTGCATCCGGTTGTGAAATAATGAGTTTGCTAGATTGTTTTTCAGGTTATCACCAGGTATGGCTCCATCCCGATGATGAGGAAAAAACCAGTTTCATCACCCCAACAGGCACATATTGCTATCGGCGGATGCCGGAAGGGCTGCGGAATGCAGGCCCTACATTCTCGCGGATGACCGACAAGGTGTTCGAAAGCCAGAAGCAAAAGAAAAACTTGTTGGCCTACGTTGACGACATAGTGGTCAAGAGCGACAGACAGCAAGACCATCAAGCGGACTTACTCGAGACTTTCGGCAATCTGCGAAAAAGTGGTTTGAAGCTCAACCCTGACAAGTGCATTTTCGGCATCAAGAAAGGCAAGCTCCTCGGTTGCCTGGTATCGGCAAGAGGAATTGAAGCCAATCCCGACAAGATAGCGGCAATCGTCAACATGCAACCACCCTCAAGCCGAAAGCAAGTGCAAAGGTTGATAGGTAGGCTAGCATCTTTGAACAGATTTATCGCAAGGTCTGCAGAAAAGGGGCTACCATTCTTCAGAACTTTGCGCAGCTCAGATCCTTTCGATTGGGGAGAAGAGCAGCGGCAGGCCTTCCAGCAGCTTAAGGAGTACCTAACAAAGCTGACCACATTGTCTAAACCGTCGCCAGAAGCGACACTCTTGTTGTACCTCGCAGCATCTCACTCCACTGTAAGCGTAGTACTGGTGGAGGAGAGGGAGCACGAAAACAAGATGACGCAGTTCCCGCTCTACTTCGTCTCTGAGGCCTTGTCGGGAGCAAAACTGAACTATTCAGAGCTAGAGAAGATAGCATACACGGTGGTGATGGCTTCCAGGAAACTAAAGCACTACTTTCAATCTCAGAGGCCGAAAACATTCCAAGGGCCGAAAACACAGAGGCAGACGAACTGGCCAAAGCCGCAGCACAAAATCTGTCGTTGCCGCCAGACGTGTTCTACCAAGTCCTCTCGACCAAAGCCGTGAAAGAAGAAGAAGATCATCCCAGTTCGGTGCATGCCATTGCCAGTGATGACTGGAGGTCGCAGATATTCGCTTACCTAGCCGGAACATACGAGCCGGAATCTAGAAGGGACGCCGAAAGGATGGCCAGCAGAACGAAAGGTTACTCAATCATCAGAGAGCAGCTGTTCAAAAGCGGGATAGCAGCCCCCCTTCTGAAATGTGTAAGCAAGCATGAGGGCATTCAGCTTCTCGAAGAAATGCACGCCGGAATGTGCGGAGCGCACCGGGGGCCTCACGAGATAGCGCACAGAGCAATGAGGCAGGAATTTTACTGGCCTTCCGCCGCGTCAGACGCCAGAGAGCTGGTTAAACGCTGCAAAGGTTGCCAGATGTTCGCCAAAAATCAGAAAGACCCAGCAAATGAAACTGCGCCGATAGTGCCAACCTGGCCCTTGCAGAGGTGGGGCATCGACATAGTAGGCCCGCTACCAGCAGCTCCGGGCAATCTGCGTTTCGCTGCGGTCGCCCTCGAGTATTTCACCAAGTGGGTGGAAGCGAAGGCCCTCGCCAGCATAACTTCCTCCTCCTTAACCAAGTTCGTCTGGCAGAGAATAATCTGTCGTTTCGGCATTCTGTCCTTCATCACTTGTGACAACGGCAAGCAGTTCGATTGTGCGGAATTCAGGAGTTTCTGTGATGAACTCAGCATAAAGCTTAATTTCGCCTCGGTAAATTACCCGCAAGCAAACGGGGCTGTCGAGAGAGCGAATGGCCTAATCTTCTCGGCAATTTCGAAAACTTTGTACGACTCACCGAAAGGCAAATGGGCCAACACCCTAACAACGGCTGTATGGGGACACAACATGTCACGATCCAGAGCTACTGGCTTCACCCCGTTCAGGTTACTTTACGGCGAGGAAGCAGTCACCCCAGAAGAGGTAAAGCTGGGCTCTTTCCGAACCGAAATGGCCCCAAATACTCAAGAGCAAAGACTCCTCGAACTCGACACTATCGAAGAAATAAGACTACAAGCTGCACATAATCTCGAGAAGTACCATGCTGAAACGAAGCATCATAGGGACAGGACGATAGTCCGAAAGGACATCAAGCCTGGAGACATGGTCACCATTCGGCAGCCAGACAAGCAAGGTAAGCTGCAATCGCAATGGCAAGGCCCCTTCATCGTGGCAAGCATGGCAGCACCCGGTGTATTCCGGTTATTAGACGACAAGGGCGAAGAATCAGCCCACACATGGAACGCGAGCAATCTGCGCCGCTTCTACCCGTAATTTGTCTTTTTTGAACTTTGATGTAAATTTATTTTCCCTCTTTCACCATTTTTGTAATCAAAAGTCGGTTGCACTCTTTTTCCTCGCCGGGGAAGCCCTTCATCGGGGTGCGAGGTTTTTTAACGAGGCAGTCGAATGTAACCGCTACATTGCGAAAGTCAACGTAATTCCCCCAAAAATCACGTGGCTCGGTAAAAGACGAAGTCAACCAAACATAAGGTTGAGACATTCGTCAGAAAAATGTAATGAAAAGAGAATGTCGAAAGAGACCCTTCACATCCACCGACAATCTCGAAAGCCTGCGGGCTATGTAAAAGTCGACCCTCCAACAAAACGCGAGGGCGGAACGAAAGCCTGCGGGCTATGTAAAAGCCGACCCTCCGACAAAACGCGAGGGCGGAACGAAAGCCTGCGGGCTATGTAAAAACCGACCCTCCGACAAAACGCGAGGGCGGAACGAAAGCCTGCGGGCTATGCAAAAACCGACCCTCCGACAAAATGCGAGGGCGGAACGAAAGCCTGCGGGCTATGTAAAAAACAACCCTCCGACAAAACGCGAGGGCGGAACGAAAGCCTGCGGGCGATGTAAAAACCGGCCCTCCGACAAAATGCGAGGGCGGAACGAAAGTCTGCGGGCTATGTAAAAACCGACCCTCCGACAAAACGCGAGGGCGGAACGAAAGCCTGCGGGCTATGTAAAAACCGACCCTCCGACAAAAACGCGAGGGCGGAACGAAAGCCTGCGGGCTATGCAAAAACCGACCCTTCAACAAAGCGCGAGGGCGGAACGAAAGCTAGCAGGCAAGTCGAGCAGTCCCCGCCAGACGACAAGGACAGCTGGTAGGCCCCGGTAGCCTTTAAGAGCATAAATGCCATGCTAACCTTTTACCTACCAAACGCCTACAAGTACAGCCAAGGGAGTAAATGCAATCCTACCGCAACAAGGGTGAGGCAATATAAATAGACACCCGGGGGCGAACCCCCCCCAGCCACCCAGAAATTACCCAGTCACAAGCATCAAGCCTCGAAAGGGTTGGTCCAGTCGCATCGGGCGGAATGGGAAGCATCAGGAGTCACCTTTTCGCTTTGATGATTGTGTCATCGGCATCGCGTTTAGCTAGCGTCACCAATCCAGTAACTTTAGGCGAAGGTCCTATCAAGTGACATGTCCATCCCAAGCTGCGGCTAGTAGACGAGCGAAAGCAAGCGTGCCGCTAGATGACAACAGGAGCAATATCATAATCATAGTCGATTGTAAGCCTCCCCATGTTGCGTTCATAAAGACACTTTTGTCAATCGAATTATCAAGCGCCCTTGCGCGAATGCTACCGCCCCCCGTCTAAGCGTGTGGGGCGGGCGCGTCTTTGCTATCGGCTGAGGGGCTCGCACCGAAAGCTCCCTCGCGCGAATGCCTCCGCCCCTCGTCTAATTGTTTGGGGGCGGGCGCGTCTATACTATCGGCCGAGGGGCTCGCACCGAAAGCTCCCTCGCGCGAATGCCTCCGCCCTTCGTCTAAGTGTTTGGGGGCGGGCGCGTCTATACTATCGGCTGAGGGGCTCGCACCGAAAGCTCCCTCGCGCGAATGCTACCGCCCCCCGTCTAAGCGTGAGGGGCGGGCGCGTCTTTGCTATCGGCCGAGGGGCTCGCACCGAAAGCTCCCTCGCGCGAATGACTCCGCCCCTCGTCTAAGTGTTTGGGGGCAGGCGCGTCTATACTATCGGCCGAGGGGCTCGCACCGAAAGCTCCCTCGCGCGAATGACTCCGCCCCTCGTCTAAGTGTTTGGGGGCGGGCGCGTCTATACTATCGACCGAGGGGCTCGCACCGAAAGCTCCCTCGCGCGAATGCCTCCGCCCTTCGTCTAAGTGTTTGGGGGCGGGCGCATCTATACTATCGGCCGAGGGGCTCGCACCGAAAGCTCCCTCGCGCGAATGCCTCCGCCTTTCGTCTAAGTGTTTGGGGGCGGGCGCGTCTATACTATCGGCCGAGGGACTCGCACCGAAAGCTCCCTCGCGCGAATGCCTCTGCCCCTCGTCTAAGTGTTTGGGGGCGGGCGCGTCTATACTATCGGCCGAGGGGCTCGCACCGAAAGCTCCCTCGCGCGAATGCCTCCGCCCCTCGTCTAAGTGTTTGGGGGCGGGCGCGTCTATACTATCGGCTGAGAGGCTCGCACCGAAAGCTCCCTCGCGCGAATGCCTCCGCCCCTCGTCTAAGTGTTTGGGGGCGGGCGCGTCTATACTATCGGCCGAGGAGCTCGCACCGAAAGCTCCCTCGCGCGAATACCTCCGCCCCTCGTCTAAGTGTTCCGGGGCGGGCGTTTCGCAGTCTCACCGAAAGGCTCGCATCGAAAGCCTAGTCGCGCGAAAGCACCGCTGCAGAGGCTCCTCCAGAAGCGCACGAAATATATGCGCAAGATGCATGCTGACGATCTCAACACCCGAAAAAGGACGCAGTGATCGAAAACAAAACTTTATTAAGGCGAAAGTTACACTCCACAAAAAGAGTCGTAGCACACAAGAGCCTAAGTGTCACCCGCTGCGCCTAGGGACATGCTATATCTGCGAGCGTCGGGTGAAAAAGAATAGTCCTCCGGCTCTTGTTTTATAGCTGGCCCTTCGTAAGCATCCAGGGCCGCGCGTTTGCTATCACGCCGTTTCCGCCTTTCTTCTAGTCGCCGAGGATCGAAACCACTGTAGAATTCCCGAAGTCTCTCCTCGGCCCGTTGGAGTTTCCGGGCGCGCTTGCTCAAGTATGACGAAAGCGTCGCCGCGGGAAACCTCGCGCGAAAGCTCCGCCACAAATCGCCGCCAACACACAAGTTACCGGATCTAATCATCAGAGGGCAGACGTCAAGAACCTCCGTAGTTCCAGCGCCCGGAACCTGGATGAACATAGTGCCAAGATTAATGAGTACATTACACAGGTTTTCGGCGTTCTCTTCTTTTTCGCCCAAAAGTACAAAACATCCGCCTCCCAGTCGACTATGTAGCTACCCTATCATGGCTTTCGCTCGTAGCGCGCGCAGCTCCGGCAGCCGAGCTTTCGGGGTTCGCTTCAGGAGTGGCACCGGTAGCGTCGCCCTCGTCCTTCTCGACTTCCTGGCTCTGGCGCTCGGAGATGTAGGCATTGAAAATCTACCGGATTTGCTCCCGCTCCTCCGAAGTCTGCGCATAAACATTATTAAGTTCGCAAATGAAGAAATCATACAAGCAAAGAAAGGGAGAAAAGAAGCCCGCTCAAATTAGCCTTAGCGCGGCCGACGGCGGATTGGATCAAAGCCATGTCATTGCCGCCGGCGAGCCAGAACTCCTCGAAAAACTTCTTGCCGAGGATTTTCACCTCGGGAGGAGTTCGCCAGCAGGCGTCCACATCCGCCATCGCAAGGTCGGCGGTATGCGAACACCCAGCAGTCAGCAGGCTGACACCGATGGCCTTGATGCCTGCAGCGGAAGCATAATCGCGCGAAAGGGACATATTCCCCTCCAGCGCGTCCAGCTCCATGCGAAGCCAAGCCAGGCAGCCGCGTAAGTCGCCTTCGCCTAGCCCATCCGAAAGTACGCCAGTGCTTTTTAAGCGCTGTACATACTTCGTGACAAGGCCATCAGCGAGGGCCGAAATGTCCGCGCGGTCCTCTTCGAAGGAGCTCCTCAGCGTGGTAAGTTCTTCTTTCAGCCTTTCGGCTTCGCGCTGGGCCAGCGGACAGGCAGTCTTTTCGTCTTCCGCCGCCTTTTTCAGGGCAGCGTTCTCTTTCTCCAGCTCCTTCAGGCGGCGATCCTTGTCTTGCTTTTCTGTTTCAGCTTGGCTTGCGAATAGCTCGGTTTGGCGAGTCTGGCTTCGCGCAAGCACCAACGCCTGCCAGTAGAGAAAACAGCAACAACAACCGAACACGTTAGAAACTAGTGACAAGGCAAAGCCGTAGCAGAAGTGATCAAGTGGGATAGGCGAAAAGTTTACGCTGGCCAGGTGGAAAGACAAGGCGTCGCCAAGGTGCCCGCTCCCGGCTTTCAACAGATCGCGCTCGACTTCCGGAGCGACGAAAGCTCTCTGAGCACACTCTATAAACTTATTCGTTTCGTCGTCCTCGGCGGTCAGGATGCCGAGCTTCCGGCAGTCAAAATGAGAAGCAAGATGAGAGTCGAAAGCTGCACCCAAAAAACGAGCAATCCGATAAGACTCTTCCCGGGCGTCGTCCATTTCGCTCGAAGAGCTTAGCCCGGTATAAAGGCAGGGATTTAAGTAGTCCTCAGGCCGACTATCTAACTCAATGCGACCGTGGCCCAACAGCTGGTCATCCACCATAGACTGCGTCAGCCGAATAGACTTTCGATAAGACCACGCCTTACCTTTCTCCACCGCCCGTTCGACCGGCACCCCTTTCCCTTTCTCCGTGGGAGCCAGGGAGCTCTTCGCGCGCTTGGGCATCGGTTCAACTGCAGCATGGCACGCAGGTTTACGAACCCCAGCTTTCGCAAGAGGGGGCGCGCCGGAAGAAACGTCGTCGTCGAAGAACGAAGCAGCCCCAGCCTTGCGAGACGCCATGTCAGCTGACTCGAGCGAACCCTAAAAAGGACAAATAAGGTGGGCTGCAGCGTTCAGAGATAACTTTCGCCAAGCGAAAGCGAAATAAAGTGCAAGAACAAATCGGCAAGGGTAAAAGCAAAGCGAAAGCGGTAAAGCACCGAAATGCGAAGTCACGCTCTACCTCAGCGCTGTGGATCGTGTCGACGTTACGGATCAAACGCGGCGCCATTCTTTGGCATTTACCAACCGATTTCGCGATAGCGCGGCAAAAACGAACATCCCCGGGCTCTGAGAGTTCGCGTTTTCGCGATGCCGGGGCTCGACTTTTCGCCGCCACGGCCTGCCTCCCTCTCGCCCGGTTATCGTCAGCTGGCAGGGGCCTTTCCCCGTAGACGACTCCCATAGCGTCGAAAACACGGTTCAGTCGACCTCGACCAGCTATAGAATTTATCTTAAATTCGCTCTCTTTCTTTAGGTACGGACCACAGATCTTGTTCGCCTCCTTTTCGACATGACTCACAAATGTGGAGTCATTCCGATAGTTCGCCGGACGCCCAACCAGAAGCGTCGGCCCTCGGTAGCCCCCAACACTGACAAAGTTTTCAAATTCAGTCTCCGAGCAGAGGGGGTTTTGGCCGACAGCAATCCACTCCTCGACAAGATCTCGGCTGATCTGAAACCTAGAAGTTAGAGCGAAAGCATCACCGCACGCAATGCTTTCATCATCCGTCAAAGCCGCTGGCGGCACGTGAAGTCCGACAAACTCCCTCAGCACAGACACAAGAGGAGACGGCCTATCCAAGCCTTGCTCTTTCGCCTCCCGAACAGCTCCATTCGAGCAGACGCGGACGTAGAACCAAAAATCCGTCCATTGCGGCCACTTGTTCTTATAAGTCGGCGAGATGCAGATATTGCCCCGAGCCTTTCGCGGAACGAAGTTGATACACCCGATTTCGCTGGGCAGCTCCTCTCGCAGAAAATAGTCCACCACTTGGCTACGCCGACGGTGGATGTCATAGTACTTCGCGAAAACCTCGGCACGCAGCTTACAGCCCATCATCTTCAGGGCCATCGCGAATACGCTCAGCCGCGAAAAGGCATTCGGCGTGAGTTGATGAAGCTGGATCTTGAATGTGTCCAGCACGCCACCAACAAAATCCTCCAGAGGAAAGTCCAACCCGGCCACAAAGTAGTCCCGAAAAACAATAGCTTCATACGGCCTGGGGCTTGGGATCGCTTCTTCTCCAGGCGCTCGACACAGCGAAAGCACACGTTCGCTTATGATGCCTTTTTCAGCGAAACCTTGCAGGACAGACGGGGTAACTTGGGAGCAGCCCAGATAGAACGAGCAGTCCTCCGGGATCGGAGTCGAAACCGAATCCCCTTCATCCGAATGGACGCTCCCAGCGCGCCCCTCTACCCGTTCGCCGACATTGCCAGACACAATCGACACGGTCTTGCTCGATTCCGAAACGCTGGAACTCTCGCTAGTCGAGTCGGATGTGGACGTGGATGAAGACGAGCTCGTGGACGCCATCTAGCATGGCGGCGAATTAGAAAAAAAAAGTGCATGCATATGTAAGCGCTCAAAAAGTAGCAATCGCCAAGACAAAGAAGCTAAAAAGGGGAACAATACAAAGGTAAAAGCGAAAGCTCGCAACCAGCGCGGCATTTATGTCAAGCAAGCGAAAGAAGTAAAGGGAGCTCACCTGACGAACAAGTGGAAGCACAAGCAAACCCTCGAGCGGAAGTTCGGAGCGCCGAAAGTGAGATTAGCGGTGAGAAAAGACAGGGATTAAAAAGCTCGGAGAGCGCGCACCCTCCGGCGACGCGGGGCAAGCCCCCCTTTTATACCCGCGCGTACGGGCGCGGCCCAGAACCCGAGGAGTACGGAGCAGCTCAGAACTCGAGGAGATGTTTAAATACGCCTCGAAACGCCAACCGTCATGCCTCGAAACGTCAACCGTCGCTCTTTGATACAACAACCGTAACACCACGTGCGCTTAAAATATATATATATATATATAAATTCTATATATATAGTAAAATAAAAACGCGCGTCAAGGACAGACGAAAACAGGAGATATTTTCGCATATCCTCTCGCGGGCGGGCATACCACAAGCAAGCAACGTCGACCCGCGGCCACGTGCGGTACGGCGTTGAGGGGCTATTGTTGGGGCGGTAGCCCGGACATGAGCTACCTGTTTTCGCCTGGCGGAGTTTTCGCCACCTAAGCCGAAAGCCACACAACCGCGAAGGTGAAAGCCGCCAGCTAGCGGTCTCGCGGGTCCGCCTTTCGTGCGAACATGCTCGACGCGGAAGGCGGACTCGTGCGCTTTTCGCGCGAATATAAGATGTCCGCAAGGAGGACTAGTTGGGAGGAGGCCTCGAAGGACCTGCTTTCGCGCGAAAGCACGGTGAGCCTCAAGGCGCTCGCGCCATTTGGGCTTTCGAGCGAAAGCCGAATGTTTGCGGCAGACTTGCGCTTCTTCCTTTCGGTCTATGGCCGCGTGTTTTCTTTTCGCAGGGTTCTCCGGACGATGGCGCGGAGGGGGCCCGCAGGTCAGAAGGAAGGGCACGCGGGTTGCTTCGCTCCCGCGCGTAATTACGGTGGTGCCCCGCGGGCCCAGAAAGCCAGAGAAGCCGCAAGGCAGACTAGGAGAGGACATTTTTGTAATTATGGCAGAGTGGTTGGAAGGGCATCTTTGTACTTTTAAACAGTTTGAGATTAATATAAAAGGGCTCTCGGCCCCCCACAGAGGGGGGAGAACACTGTTCACTCCAATTGTTTCCTTACTTTCCCATTCGTTTTCTGCTTTCGCTTGGGGCTTTCGTTCGTGCGACAACCCGCTGTTTCGGGGCCTCTGACCCGAAACAACAACACATTTATTTTTCCTCTCTGTACCTTTAGCCCCGGTTGAAAGCACCCAGGACTAAAGTCCGGGAGCTTTAGTCCCGGATTCTTAGCCCCGGTTGGAATACCCGGGGCTAAAAGCCCATTTCAACCGGGGCTAAAGGCCCTTTCTCCAGTAGTGCTTGTTCGCTTTTATCGGATTAAAATAGGGTTCGGAACCATTATAGACCGGGAATGAGTGAACCAAAGGGATTCACTTGATCGTTCCGGTTGTTTTTGTTTCGGGCCACAAGAGAGGTGGGGACGGAACAAATCTAAGTTTTAGAGCATAAGAAATGAGCTAAATTCAAACTGGGTCTCTTATCAATCCGTTCAGAACCAAACCTCAACAGAACGTCTATTTTGCTATATGAACCGAATTTAAAACTGGATAAGATCAATCCGACTGGAATAGCTCTGTTCCGAGGGAACCGAACAAGGCCTTAGTTAGAAAAAACAAGTGGTGCTGTTAACAGTATACTATTGTAAATAGTTGGGTTTGCCCGCAAATTATGATAAGACAATTTGGTGTGACGATAGTGGGAACTGAGGTGCTTCTCTTTCCATCGTTGAACGAGAATTGAAATCACGGATGTCTGTTCTTATTTGTTTACGTATCGGCCTCGTGATTTGATGGCCACGAGCGCCGAGCTCTTTATGTGATGTTGATCGATGCAACTCACCATTTGATTGGAGAGGAACCTAATCTGTCATGCCATTGATCATATATGGACGTGCAGCGTGCAAATTTGTGGGAATTTTTTTTTAAGACGGGAGACACGTCGTTTTGGTTATCGATCTGTGCAAATTTGTGAGTATATAACAATGCAACTTATTTTGTCATGCTAGGAAGAGCGTTAGTTATACCGAGTAACGGCTGAGGAGAGAATCACCAGCTAGCTAACACAAATTTTGCATCTAATAATGAGCTGAAAAAAATAAGCTGGGGTTGCTAATTATTAAATAGAAGTATAGCTACACAGATGAGGGTTAGATACGAAGAACCTGGAGGTAAAGATTCTTTTTTCTTTCTTATTACGCCATCCTGACAATGTTGCTATCACTAGAAACACTGCACTATCCCATAAAACCGACCAATAGTAATCAGTGGGCATCTTAGTCATCATGCTACCTACTCTCTCCTGGTTTTTTCTCCTAAACTAAGGCCTATCACCTCACACAAAGGACTCCTAGCCAAGAAGAGCACAATAAGCACTACCAATTCGTTCCATCAAGCTAAATCGATGATATAAAAACAACTCAACCTGCGGCGCTAAGACAGCCCCGGGTATTTTTGCTTAACATGAAGACCTTCTCACGCAGGTCGAGATTGGACTGGCCTTAGACCTGTGCTTTGTCATGAGACAGACGAAAGATTTATTTTTCAACGCACAAATAAACTGTACCTCCTCCGACCAACAAATTCGTCGTGTCGGGTTCGAACCCTCTGGCCAGCAGGGTACAAGGACAACAGCTAGACCAACCGCGGTCTAGCGCTCACTTGCTCGATGGTATATGAGATGACATTCTCGTGAATATATATATCTGAAGACACGGCAGCATGCAGTGGGTTCTCCACCAGTTTGTACCTCTGCAAAAGTAGCAAGGAATTTCCTTAGCAATCAAACATCAGGGAAAGCTTCACATGGAATGTTCATAGTACATAATTATTCACCTCCCAAAGTGTCTTCCAGTGATCTCTCCTGAGATAAGAACTTGGGAATGTCAAATGTTCCCCAGCAGTACTACTTTTCTTATAGTAATAATATATGTATATGTACAGAGTGTTTAATTACTGGGCTGCTGCGCATCAATCATCAGAGTATAGCTAGTAGAGAAAATTATTTAATAAAACAAAGCGCTTGCTTCTCCGGTTCTCCTAACCAACATGATGGAACCCTTTTTTTTCCTTTTACAATGACAACAACCTACAGTAGGTTGCAGTAAAAAAAAAGTTGTACCACACTCTCCACTCTCCAGTAGAGTAAGATAGCTATGGCTCTATATGATGGAGTTACTCTTCCTCGTCTAGCCCTGCAGCCCCGCGCGCCCCTCCTATAAGTACAACCCCACAACAAAGACATGAGTCTGCAAGTGTGTGGTTGTCTCCTAAACTTGGTGCCCTCTCTTCCTCAAGCTAGCCACTTCGCTCTCCATCGAATTCGAAGCACAAATTAACCTACTGCCCTCCCACCTCCGTCCCACGTAGTAGTGGTGTGTGCTACTCGATCGTGTGTCGCGCGCGCGCACAACCTTCCAAGAACCAAAGATTCCAATCTGAACCAACGACGACGTTCTCTTCACCTAACCAGGCCAGCAGTTCGCTCGCTCGATCGATCGATCGATATGGAGGGGAGCAGCAACAGCCCGGACAGGCAGTCGTCGGGCGGCGGCAGCCCCGAGGAGCGCGGAAGCGGTGGTAGCGGAGGCCGGGGCGGCACGGCCGGGGAGCCGGTGCGGTCGCGGTGGACGCCGAAGCCGGAGCAGATATTGATCCTCGAGTCCATCTTCAACAGCGGCATGGTCAACCCGCCCAAGGATGAAACCGTCCGCATACGCAAGCTGCTCGAGCGCTTCGGCGCCGTCGGGGACGCCAACGTCTTCTACTGGTTCCAGAACCGCCGCTCCCGCTCGCGCCGCCGCCAGCGCCAGATGCAGGCCGCCGCCGCCGCTGCCGCCGCCGCCGCGGCAGCGGCCTCCTCATCCGCGGCCAACAGCTCGCCCGCGGCTAGTAGCGCCACCGTCGTCGGCCTTCCTTCTGGCGGCGGTGCTCTACAGTATCCCTTGGCCATCGGCGGGAGCGGGACCGCCTGCCAGTATGAGCAGCAGCAGGCGAGCTCTTCCTCGTCGTCGGGAAGCACCGGGGGCTCGTCTCTTGGGCTGTTCGCGCTCGGAGTCGGAGCGGGGTTGCCCGGCACCGGCGGCGGGTACTTCCAGGCGTCGTGTGGCGCTTCGTCTCCACTGGCGACGGGGCTGATGGGGGACGTGGACAGCAGTGGCGGCAGCGACGATCTCTTCGCCATCTCCCGGCAGATGGGGTTCGCGGCGAGCCCCGTCGCCTCGGCCTCGGTGGCACCGAGCACCACCGCACAGCAGCAGCAGTATTACTCATGCCAATCACCTGCTGGTGAGTAGTACTACCGAACGCTGATCTCTAGCCTAATTTTGTGGGTTTTGTCTTCGAGTTTCGGATCGGTGGCTTCGTCGTCTATTTCATGCATGTACTCCATTTCTCAACTCAATTTTGATGAAAAACGTTGGTTTTCACCACCACAATTTTGTGCGTTTATTTTCATTGATGAAGTAGCAGGGAATTCATGCAGAATTCGAGGAGATCTAGCTAGCTTGGTTCTTTTGGACTCGCATGCTTTATTTTGGTCTTCCTTGTATTAATTAATTGCATCGGTTCTTGTTCTTTAGTTCTTCAAGTATTATTCGGTTACCTCCCATGTACCGGTGTGCATAAGATCATACCACATGATACATAATAATGTTGTCCCCTCTCTCCCGCCACCATGTATATACGTGACTGTTTGTAGAAATTTTAATTAAACATCGTGATTGGGAGGGATGAAATCATTTTCAAAGTTGAACAGTTAGGACTAAAACTAAATAAACCTGAATAGGCGGGATGAAATCATTTTCAAAGTTGAACAGTTAGGACTAAAACTAAATAAACCTGAATATTAACACTCATACTGAACATATATAGTGTGCATGCATGCATCGATCGCTACTTGTTTTTGCCTTTTGATCTACTTAACCCTCGCTCCATGCGAGACCATGCATGGATCTGAAACTTTTTGAGTACCATTATATTCAACCATGTATTTGATACCTCTATGTTAAACAAGATCGTTTCAGAAAGTATGTTAAACAAGAAGTTCAATTATTTACATATGCCTTTGAAATAGTAATTGGGTTGGCACTGCACCATTTCCTGCATGTGTACTTCTGCCTTACATTTAGTATCATCAATTAACAAAAAAAGTTAGGTATTGCCTCTAGCTAGCGCTAGAAGGTTAAAGCAAAGGAACGGTGTGCCGTACAACAAAGCTAATAATGGTGCTGTAGTCCAATAAGCATATATGCATGCAACATACTACGTACTGATCATATTTTCATGCATGCTAGCGGTCGTAAGTTAGTTTGCCCCCCTCTCTCGAGAAAAAACCTAGACCCAAGATGGTGAGAATGAAGACCGACCTGAGGAGTATATATACGGAGTATATACTATAGGAGTATATATATAGCAACGACCAAATAATGGCATTCATAATCTCATCTCAAATTCAGAACTCTCTGCATCCATTTGTTAATTCTGTCGTCGGTTGGCAGCTAGATATAATTCTAAGATAGATGCCGCTATTTGATTTCTTTTTTGAGTGGATTCTGAACTAACTGGCTACCACCTGTGCGGATTGATTGACTGATTGCCTTCTAATTCCAGCGACGATCACGGTGTTCATCAATGGAGTCCCAATGGAGGTTCCCAGGGGTCCAATAGACTTGCGAGCCATGTTCGGCCAGGACGTGATGCTCCTCCATTCCACCGGGGCCCTCCTCCCAGTCAACGAGTATGGAATTCTAACGCAGAGCTTGCAGATGGGTGAAAGCTATTTCTTGGTAATCTCCATATCTCGCCTCTCTCTCATCTACTTCCTCGATTCAAAATTGTAAGTGTACGTCTTTCTAAATATAATGCTTTTGTTATGCATTAAGATATAAATTATATATATCTAGACACACATGCATACTATATATATTTCTAGAAAGTTAAAATAACGACTTATAATTTAGAACGAAGTGAATATATATCTAATCTAATCACCAGTATTTAATCCACTAAAGCACTCTAATTATTAGATGCGCATTGGCTAATATGTATCTAAACACTCATACATATATGCTAATATGTATCTGTCACATTAGTTGAAATAATTCATTTACCATTACTGGTAATCATTGTTTATTTTCTTTCTCCTTGCCATATACTTCCTCCATTTCGAATTATAAGTCGTTCTATCTTTTAATAGATAACTTCTGCTATGTATTCACTTTATTTCAAATTATAAGATACTTTGGTTTTTCTATATAGATACAAAACTTTTACTATAGCCTGTGTCTAGATGCCTTGTAAAAGATAGCAATGTATCTAAAAATCAAAATATCTTATAATTTAGAATGAAAATCAGAGTATTTACATATTGTATATTTATATGCATAGCAAAAATTTATGTATCTTGAAAAGTCAGAATAACTTCTGATTTAAAATTTAAAATGGAAGAAGTATATATCATTGCTCATGTGCATGTATATATACAAGTTACAACAATTGTTTTGCTGTTATCTACACAGGTATCAAGGCCAACTTAAAACTGCCCGCACGTAGCTAGATTAGCGCAGTCTGCCGGTCTCGACTCGATATTCATCGGTTCAGATGGGATGCAGTTCATGATCAGTCAAGATGGGTCGTTTTTTGCAAGTAAATGATATATTTGTCCATCGTCCATATATATATAGTCCTTCGAGAAGAGAAGTTAGCTAGCACCAAGAAAATATATGTATATTGCACCTCAAGAAAGTACCTATATAAGTCCTCAAAACATAAGAAAGCGTACGTGGGAGGTTCAGTTTTCTGATTGGATTATGAATTACAGTATTGGTGTTCTCTCTCTCACGCGCCATTTTCTTTACAAGCTGATATGCATGTACGTGAATGCATGCATCATGAATCTCCTTTGACAGTCGAGCTACATATTCATTTTAGCTAGACAGTTGCACCTTTGTAATGATTTAATTTATAACTGTACGTGTTGTATTATGTCTCTATATATGTCGGCTGGGCCGCTATGCTTGGAATGTCTGTCCTTATGTAAGGCTGGAGCTCTAAAATATGATCATATTTCTACGCCCTTTATTTTGTCTTTTGTGTGTATTTTTTAAATATATGTTTTAAGTACTCTCTCCATTCTAAAACATAAAGTATTCTATATATAATGCTCAAGTCATCCATGTGATGTCTTTTAAACCACATCGTCCATGTATGCATCCATACAGTGTGCCTTACTAGAAATTTAAGCAAGTTACCGGTGGAACAAACCAATCTTTTGTCGTTAGACTCCTTATTATCGTCTTAAAGTTACTTGGATACTTCGTATTTCAGGAAGAACACCCTTTGGATGATGTTTATTTTTTGTTGCACTTGAGTTGTGGTGACCTTCTTTGGCCTGCTCCAGCGATTGCTCGGATGGTGGTCGTCCGATCGTCGGAAGCCCAAGTCGGGATTTCAAATCTCCGCACTCGCATGTCGTAAAAAAAATCTCCTCACCTGTAGTAGTGTCCAATTCAATCATAATGATACCGTTGTGTATGATCACCTTCTATACGTACTTAGGCGGGTTGTCTACCATGTAGATCAAGATTTTTTTTTCTTTTGTTTACACGATGCAATACCGGTTAATTAATATATATTGCATTATGTAACTTTTTTTTAGACAAAGGAGGTACATTGCACGTTTTTTTTACGAGGGGTACATTGCACGTTAGCTGGGTTTTAATATCTCAGGAAGTAAATAATTAAACGAGAATCATGAGCTTTAATTTTAATCATCATATCCCTCCCAAATATTAAAACATGAAATGGGAAAATGGGAAGAATAAAATATGGTAACTATACAATATATATGTTACCTTGCTTTTTGCCTTTGTTATTTTTGTGAAATAATCCTTTTTGTGCCGGCGCTGGCCTCCCTTTCTGTATCTCTATTCGTACATTTCAATAAAACTTGCAGCATATGCATGATACATTGATTGTGTAGATTCCTTATATTTAAATAATTTCGAAATTGGCCATTTTGCATCGTCGAACTTAATTAGAGCAAGTAATTGGCGTACGATCGATTTGCACCTCTGTATATCGTATATAAACTGGTATCGCTTGCTAGCCCTTCGAGGGAGAGAGTATCCAGATTTACCATCACATCGAATTTTTAGACACATGCATGAAGTATTAAATATAGGTAAAAAAATAACTAATTGCACAGTTTATCTATAAATGTCGAGACAAATCTTTTGAGTCTAGTTAGTCCATGTTTAGATAAAGTTTGTCAAATAACAATGAAAGTGCTACACAAACTTTACACCAAAATTCCTACCAACTAAACATGCCCATGCGGGGGGTTCCACTTTCCATGAAGCTACGTCACCGCTGTACGTTCCCCCTGCAAGATTTATTTATATAACCAAAATCGGCTCAAACGCACCACACTAGAGTGCGTGTCTCGTTCTTTTTTTAAAAAAAATCGCTCGATCGGCTTGTTGTTGATGGTGTCGAAGTGTAGCACCAAAGCACATGCCTATTGCACATGAGCCCACATGCCGCAGCAGACAAGTATAGTACAGTACCTCGTATCGTACACCTCTAGTCCTCTACACACGGCCGATTCGTCGCATGAGGAAATTAACAACAAAAAAAAGGAGTCTCGTAATATACACCACGTATATCAGACATAAGTATATGCATGATTAACAGCAAAGGATGCATTGAACATTTGCTTGCCGCAAAGAAAGCAGAGATCGAACAATGATGGGGGGCGGCCGCTCGCTCGTGCAGAGGTTCCTCTTCCTCCTCCTCGGCGAGCGCGCGGCTTAGCTAGCCGCTGTACCCGAACGGACGAACGTGTCAAGCGCGGCTGAAGCCGGCCGGCCGGCCGACGCCGGCAAGCGGCACCTGCCCTCCACCGCCTCACGTAGCCTATCCGGGAGGAAAGCGCGTCGATCCCTCGTCATTTTCCCCCGAAAAGCGCCCATTCTTGCACAGTTTTTTGGGGGCGTCCTGCATAAGCAGCACACGGTTTGGCGAGGCTGCCGTGCCGCTGCCGCCTTGCGATCCGGCGGCCTGCATGCATCTCGAATTCTCGATCAGGCTCAAATATTTGGACCAAGTCTCTGATCTGGGCGGCGAGTGCAGCCAGGTAAGATGTCGGTCGGGTGTCCTGTTCTGGCACGTCCCCTTCGAGTCGAGCGATCGGCGCGTCAATTCTTCCTCCTCCGCCCGTCTCGCCAAACCAACCGACTCGAGGCAAAGGAACAGGAGGAATCCGCTCTGCCACTGCAGTCTGCATCCACGCCGGGTCAAATTATTTAAGACTCTGCTGCGTTGAACTGAAGACTAGTGCGTTCGATCTTCTTGGCTGCTGGAGAGAGTGTTCATGCACAGAGCCTCGGTCGCCAGCTGTAGCAAGTCCTTCGACCCTGCCTAATCAACGTGGGGAACAGCGACCGGCCATCTGGCCAGCACATAATTTGCGCATCCAGCGGCGATACTCACGTACTGGAGGACTTGGTTCTTCCCCCGCTAACCTCTATTAAAAATTTGGTGTAAAACATAATACTAAATGAATTTTTGCTGACATGTCACTACGAAAATCATACCTAATTTCAAACATTGGGACTGTCTTTACTCCATTTCATTCTCTATTTATTTCTTAAAACTCAATACCCATTTAGATTTACTTTATATGCGTTTTTATCCTTTCCATTGTGAGTTTTAAGTACAAATTTAGTTACAATCTTAATTTATTAAGTTATGTAAGCTCTGATGGCATTACATTTTTAGCATCATCAATATATATTGAATTTTTTTTTATTAATAACCCAATTAAATAAAAAATTTCATAAATAACACTGTCTTTTTTTTTTGCAAAACTAACCCTTTTGCCGCGCCGTCCCCAATGGCGCGGCAAAAGCGTTAGCCGCGCCATGCATGGCGGCGCGGCAAAAGTGCCACCGTGGCACCGCCCGGCCACGCAGTCTCGGGCGGGCCCCGCCTGTCAGTTTGTCGCGCCAGGCGGGCTGGCGCGGCTAGTGCGTTTGCCGCGCCAGGCGGCCTGGCGCGGTCAACGGCTTTGCCGCGCCAGGCGGGGTGGCGCGGCAAAGCCGATCTAGATCTGGCCGCCGCGCCCTTCTTCCTCCTCCTTCCCTCTGCTGCCCGCACCGGCCGCCACCGCCGCCGCACCAGCCCGCCGCCGCCGCCGCTCCAGCCCGCCGTGGTCGCCGGAGCTCCCTCCTCCGCCTGGCCGACCTCCTCCTCCTTGCACCGGCTGCCCTCCTCCCTAGCCTCCGTGCAACCGGACGGCAGGGGAGCTCGCCGGCGGCCAGGCAGTGGCCGGGGGCCACCCCCCTCTCCCTCTCCCCCGCTTAAGCACCGGAAGCTAAGGTTAGTTTTCTTTGTTAGTTTATTTTAGTTTTTGTTATATTTTTTTTTGCAAATGTTAGTTAGTTATTTAATTATCAAAATATTAGTTAATGACTTAGATTTGGTAGTTTAGTTACTTAGGGTTAGTTAGTGACTTAGGGTTAGTTTAGTGCTTTAGGTTATGTTAGTTAGTTAGTGTTAATAGGTTGGTTAGTTAGTGAATTAGGTAAGTTAGTTAGTGCTAATAGGTTGGTTAGTTAGTTAGTGAATTAGGTAAGTTTAGTTTAGATTAGTTTAGTTAGTTACTAAGTAAGTAAGTTAGTTAGTTATTTCGTTGGGTTAGGTTGGGTTAGCTTAGGTTAGGTTAGTTAGTTTGTTAGTTAGTTAGTTAGTTAGGATATTTAGTTAGTTACTTAGTTAGGTTGGGTTAGGTTAGGTTAATATGTTAGTTAGGTTAGTGAAGCCAACTTAGTAAGTAGTTACGCCATTCTTTACTTTTGAGAAGACAATCACTTGACCTTAGTTCCACTATTGACTTTGTAGATGGACACTGTATTCAGATTGTTTTATGGAGGCACAGTTAGTAAACGAGATGGGTTGTTTGATGATAACATGGAACAAGAACTCGAAGTATTTGATGAGCGTCCTTCTTTTACGGAGCTTATGTTGCGTCTGAAGGAGAAGTTCGATGGTGATTTCTCGTTGAAAGGGAGATTTGACAGTGGCAAGATTAGGGCGAACTATGCGTTGATGCCCTTGCGCAACCAGGCTGACTGGGCAAAATACCAGACGATCGTTATGGCATCCAATTCGACCATGGCTGAGATCGTGGTAGAGGATGGTAGGAGGAAGCAGGCAGAGGCGTCCAATGATGGCAACGAAGGTGAAGCACAGGAGGTAGGGGATAATGACGATGCAGCTCCGATGACTATGGACGTTGATGGTCACCCCACGCAGGAGACGGTGTATCCATCTGAAAATGTCCACGCTGACGTCGGTCAAATAAACAATGATTTTGATGTGGCCGACCTAGAGCGGCAGGAGCAGGAGGACCAGGAGGCACAATTGTTTGATGAAAACTATGATTCTGATGATGATTCAGATTATGACGAAGAAGAGGACAGTTATATTTGTGCTATGCCTGACCCGGTTCGTGGTATTCCACAACCGGTTCGTGCTATGCCACAACCGGTTCCTCAGAATATGCATCCTCCAGGGAGACTAGTCACTGATATACCAGAGGATCATATACATTTTGATGCGTGGCGGCGTTTGAGCGAAGCGAGGTATTATGTTGCGCCCGATCCTTTGACTGAGACAGAGCTACAGCAATTGAGGTCGGTTAACATGCAGTTTAGAGGCGTTCCAAGTTATAGGGATGTCAGTATGGTGGACCAGGCAGTTTGTGATACTGGATTGAATCTGTGCAAGCAAACACTGTATAACCATACAGATTGGATTCTTCAGAAGGGTATGATTTTCAACACTATGACTGAGTTGAAGCTTTTCCTTGAGAACTATGCTGTGCATCATCATCGACCGTACACGGTCAGCCATTCAGATATTAGTTTGAGGTACCACGTCAAGTGTTTGAGTCTTGGTTGTCCGTGGAGGCTGAATGCTCGCAAGAGAACTGATGACAAGTGGAGGATCAGTAAAGTAGTACAACCGCATACCTGTTTTACAAATAAGGGACAAGAAAAACATCCTCAATTAACGGCAAGATACCTTGCACGGCGTATTTTGGCATTTGTTGATGATGACGCCGACGTATCTGTTTCACAATTGCTTATCTCCATATTTGGATTCACAGGCTATAAGGTGACTTATGGAAAGGCGTGGCGTGCGAAGCAGATCGCCCTTGCAATTCGTTGGGGTGGTTGGGATGAAGCTTACAACAGGATTCCTCGGATTTTGGCGTGCGAAGCAGACGTATAGGCTTTTCAGTATATAGGCTTTTCAGTGATTAGATTTTTCAGCGAATAGCCTTTTCAGTTGCATTAACTACACACTCACAATGCAGCTGAGATAATTCACAAGTTCAAAACCAGGGCTCCGCCTATATAAACCCATCAGCGCCTTGCATATTCAACAACTTCAGCAGAGCTTGCGAGGTTCGTAGTAGAGATGTCTGGAGGTTCGTCCAAAGGCGGGAGAGGAAAGGGTGGGAGGAAGGGACCTCCCATTGTGTGGGAGGGATCTCTTGGTCCTGATTTCTTCTTAGAGGCACTATATGACTTTCCCGTTGAGAGCAAAAAGGATTTCAGCCGGGACCGTCCTCTTAGGGGATATGATAACCGTTTAGAGGACTGGCCAAAATGCCGCCATGGTGAGGACTGTTTGGTGCAGATGCTCCACGACGACCTGGAGGCAGGCCGACGTTTCTTCAAATGCCCGCGAGCATGGGTAACTTTATTTAATTGTTGTTGCTATGCCTCTCATGTTTGCTAATACTTAGTCATTTTGTGAATGACAGTCTTCTATTTTCGAAGAAAACTGCGGCTTCACCAGATGGGTGGATCCTCCTCCAATATGGCCGCATCAGGAATACATCTATTATCTGCAGCGTCGTATCGACGATCTTGAAAGAGAAGTTAAAAGCATGCTCAAGGACTATGATGATGACGACAGCGATGCAGGCGGTTCAGATGAAGCAATATGCCTTGATCCATATTGCAACTGCCCGCATCACAAGAACAAGGGGCCTCCACCGCCGCCCCCACCACCGCCACCACCACCACCACCCGCAATGGGAGGCTATTACGGAGAAGGGTCTACTCAGTTTGCTATGTGGGACGGCTTCTAGACTACTTAGATCACTACGTGCGTGTTGTGTTGTGCCAATCAATTACCTAAGGCATATTAGGATTAGTCTAGGACCTTTTAACCAAGTTACGGTAAAAGGTCCTCACATGCCTTGTACTAGTTTGTTGTTTGTGTAATGGTTTGCTCTATTCTATTTCTCGTACTTTATCCCACAAAAAAACAATGACACATGAACTACCGCAAACAATACAACAACATATAATAAAGCCGAACAAAGTGCAGTTCAAGACTACATAATCGAGGATCCGAAATAAACGGTACACGGAAGTACAAACCAAGAGTACAATACACTAACAAGTCCACCAAATGACAACAATGTTCATTACTCAATAATGACTACTGAACCTACCACACTACTGAGTGCAACGAGGCCATTTTCCCTTCCTCGCAGCATCCGGATCCTGCTCCATGGCAGCCTTGGCACGGCGCACACGCTCAAGCCTCTTCTCCCTCTCCCCCCTACGCTTAGCTGCATCCCTCATTCTTGCCTCTTCCTCATGCTGCTTTTGTGCTGCCTCTTCTTTGCGTCTATTCTCCAAACGCTCCTTGTCCTCCGCAGCCCACTTTTTCATCCTCTCTACGTGCTCCTTGTCCTCCGGCTTCATCTCAGTGTCGATCCACTGCTCGAAGTCACATAGTGGTGGAGGCTCCTGCAAAATACGACTAAGTCAATTAGGTAATAAAATATAAATGATTTTTCATTCATGTATAGAACAAGCCATCAGCTTCTCACCATCAGTCCAATACGGATCTGTTTAGGTGTAGGGTCAAAGGCATAATTCTCACACATCCAATACCTCTGACCGTATGTGTGCTCCTTATCAGATATTGCGACCTTACAATCATCGCCGCAGTAGCACATGGGCACCGGAACACCGCTAGGCAATGGCAAACGGGCATAGGCATTGCCCGTGAGAGGCTGCCTACAATCATCAACGCAATAACAAATGAACATAACACAAAATTACTTCATTAAAACAGACAAATAAATCAACAATGTACCGATCTTACCTTGCCTTACTAGCTTTGCCACGCCGCGGCATCCTAACAATAAAAAATATGTCAACGCTACACATACATTCATGATTAATTATAAATCTACATAATGACGTAACAAATATTACACAAAAAATTGTACACAAAATGAACAAAATATTAAGCAAAACAGATATAAAAAGTCTAATACATGAACAAATCCATCATTAATTAACAACTAACGTCACGACAGTATCAAAATAAATATTGTCTACAAACCCTAACTTACAAAAATATGGTTCAATCCTACATTGCAAATATGGATAAAGAACAATAATATGGATCAAAATACCTCTTGTAGACAAGTTTGATTGGGGGAGGGAGATGAAGAGAGGAGGAATGAAATGAAATAAAATGGAATGGATTGGATTGAATTGGTTTGGGAGAAGAGAGGAATGAGGAGGAGCCTGCTGCTCGGCGCGGCGGCCAGATCTAGATCGGCTTTGCCGCGCCACCCCGCCTGGCGCGGCAAAGCCGTTGACCGCGCCAGGCCGCCTGGCGCGGCAAACGCACTAGCCGCGCCAGCCCGCCTGGCGCGACAAACTGACAGGCGGGGCCCGCCCGAGACTGCGTGGCCGGGCGGTGCCACGGTGGCACTTTTGCCGCGCCATTGGGGACGGCGCGGCAAAAGGGTTAGTTTTGCAAAAAAAAAGACAGTGTTATTTATGAAATTTTTTATTTAATTGGGTTATTAATAAAAAAAAAATTCTATATATTTTGGTTTTCAACATTTTATCACATTATTATGCTTTTGATTTTTTTTATCTATATGTGCATCTAGAACCCATTTTGATTTTCTCACATTTTTTTATCATGCAAATCTAGTACTTGTTCATTTTATATTTTACTAAAAACGTGGAATATAGGTTTTAGAATCCACTCTTAGTTGCTACGATAGCAAAGCAAGCATTTTAACCTGCACCACCAATGCACTCAAGATATTGAATTTTTTTATCGATATATATGTACTAGTATTGTTTAAGTAATAGAATGCTTATAGTTAAACCACTAACATTGGTATATTATAATGTTCTAGTTAAATGTATGAATTTATATCTAGAGTAATAGCTTATAATTTGCTATAATAGAATTTTAACAAAAATTAAATAAATTGCCAATTCATTAGTATATAGTTTGTTAAGGGAATATTTTAACAATAAAAATATATATATTTATTGTTCACTTATATTTGTATACTTGGTATACACAGTGACACATCGTATTTATGTTTATAAAACAATAAAAAGTGGGTAATTTTGAAACGATGGTGTGTACTCTATTGTTATTTAATTCTTGGTTATAATATACTGTATATATTGGTAATTTAGACGTACATGTGGAAAAAATATTTAAGTTTATGTCTTATATGACAAATGTGAATAATTTAGATGTATCTTTCAAAATATTTGGGCTGGGTAATATAAAAGTAAATTTAGGTGTTCCTTTGGATTATGATTCATAATATAAAAGGTTCATACTTTATATGTAGATTTAGGGGGTTATTTATGTTTTCCAATGGCAACTTCTTTTAGGAAACAAAATAGATCTAATGGTTATATATTACTCCTTATGATGATTAAAGATGAGCAAATTAATGACTAGATGTTTTTGATTCTTATGAGAATCTCTAGAATTTATCTTTCTTCCAACACATCTTGTGAGAGTTAATGTGAAGACTCCGTCGAGAGACTCCAGTTAGCAATATTAAGATATGTATTGGTATCTTTTTGTATTGCAACTATGTGCGTCTTCAATACATATCTATATCTATATACTCTCACCGTATCGAAAATAGATGTCGTTTTGGACAAGGTTTGAGTCATACATTGAGAATATAAATCATGAATAACTTTTAAATAATTGAGTTTAGAGATGTAAAAATTATATAAATTAATTTGTCTTGAAAGGTACTTTCATAAAAATATACATATACCACTTTACAACAAATATTTTTAAAGAAACATGTGGTCAAAGTAATAAAAGTAATACTTTGGAGACCGTGTTGTTGTCCTAAACGACATCTAAAAACAATACAGAGGGAGTATCTTACAAAGTTAATCTCCACTATAAATCTATCAACATACAAACCATCTCCCACTAATAGCCATGTGGTAATCCTACTAACTTCCAATCTCTTAATTACAAGCTATCTATATTGTCTCCACTTAATTTCGTTCAAAACTCTTTCGCGATCCCGCAACAACGCATTGGGTATCTCCTAGTTTAGTTGAAACTTAATCGTGAGTTATATCATCTTTTGATGCATCCTTTTTTGACATCATGAATTTGTATTTTGATTTTTTAAACTTTTGATCTTATTTGATGCAACTTATTTGTTCATTTTTAAGTTCAAACTCTTGTGCTTAATGTATCTTTTGTTCTAAATTGTCCTTTTGTCATATTGAAATGAATTCTAGGTCTTAGAGTACACGATTAGTAACTACAATGGCATAAAAGTCATTCATCATGGCACCTAATTATAAGATGTTTTGTTATATGAAATATAATTATATATTTAGTAGTAGTATTTTATAAAGACATAGTGGTTAAATTCAAACTATCAACATTGTTATGTCGTAATGTTTTGGTCAAAACAATAAATTCATATAATATAACAATTTACAAAATTTATGTTCTATAATATTACTATAGTTTGAAGTGAATTGGTATGTGATCATTAAGGGAACAGTTTCTGCACAAATAATAAACACTAGAAATAAATATTTATCCTTATTTATGATTGCGTGTTTGGTCCATATGGTGGAGCATACTATTTATAGTTAATTTAAATTTAACCTAGTAGAATGTGAAATTTCAAAGCATATATAACATACATAGATTTGGGTGATATTTAAATTTATTTTTTTAATAACCGTAGAGTTGGATGATTAGATACAAATTAAAGAGTTATTTTATTATATTTCATAACAATAGATGTGGAAAATTTAAAAGCAAATTTGGGGTTACTTTCTATTATATTTCACTATATCATTATATTTTATAATGGAAATGTTGGTAATTTAGATAGAACTCTAGGGGCTATTTTGCATTATCTTTCATAATGGCACAAGTGGGTAATTTAGATGTAAACTTATAGAGTTATTTTAAATTATAATTTATAATAGCACATGTAGACAATTTAGAGACAATTTTATGGATTACTTTATGTCTTTTTTTGAAATAGCAGATGGCTATTATTTATAGTGGATGATTAGACTATACTATATTAAAGGACATATCTTTCTAATTTCTATGATTTTTTTTTTAAAATATCTTTTTTCTTGTCTCAGTTTAGCTTTTCTATGGCGCGTCTCATTAGAATTAATAAGGAGGTTTTGTCATAGAGCTCTGTTAAGACCTTGTTTGGATGTTGTAATATTGAAAACCATAAAAAGAAACTACAATTTTAGAACCATTGATGCACCAAACTATGGTTTAGAAAAGGAGGTCTAGAGTGGAGTTTTTAAAACTCAAAAAAGAGAGTACAGTTTTAGCAATACAATGGTATTTAAAACCATAAGGTTTGTTGCACTCAAATACTTCATGACATTTTAAAACCAAAGTATTTCACAAAAATCATGGTTTTTTTTCTAAAACTCTAAAGATACTTTGTATCCAACAGATACACAGTACATGCAGCGTGATAACCAAACACACGCAAGTCACCACACTAGCATTATTGCCTCGGCCATCACTCATCTATCTCACTAATCACTATCTGCAAACTAATACTACTTCAGTACTTGCATATAGATTATAGTGATAGATGAATCATAAAGTTAGCTTTACGACTTCAGCATGCATCGGATAAAAAAAAGATCTTCGTACATATAGAATGGGTGGGACAAGGGAACTTAGGATAAGAGCACTTGACGTACGGGGTAATCGCGATGCAAACCCAAGTCAAGCTTGTAGGATTACTCTATGCAAAGTAGGATTTGAAGAAAATGAGAAGCGTCAGATCATCTGTGGTAGGCAGCCGAATCCTTCGGTGACTGGCTTTGCAATTGCTTGGTACATGTACATCTATCTAGCTTAAAGAGGGCCATAGGCTGTATGCAGCTACTAGCTAGCCTGTAGGGGCAATGTATCGTAAAATAATGGCCTTGCAACCTTCAAAACATGCAGATACGACCCTCTCCGTCCTCACGCTATTCAGCCGTCGCACCTTACCTAGGGCTTAGGGCGTGACTGCAGCAGCCGCCGCCGCCGCCGCTTCCGTCTTCTTCACCGTTGGTCCCCTCCGGTATCGCCGGAGGTCGGAGGGAGTAGGGATCCATCGTTTTTAATAATTTTTTTAAGTAGATCGAGTCATCTAGAGTTAGAGTTTTTTCATGCAAGGACTTTGGTATTGGAGGTGTATTTCCTCGTTCTCCTTTCTGGCGACGGCGAGGGGGTAGGATGGATCCGGTCTCTCCATGGTGGTTCCGTTGAAGATGAGAGCGATAACTTCGGCGTCAACATCTACATCGACAAGACAACATGAAGACTTTTGTTTCCGGGCTTCGACATCAAGATGGAGATGATGTCGCCGCCATGGAATAACTTTCTCCGGTCCCTTCTTCGTTTTGTTGTGGTTGGATCTGGCCACGATGAAGGACTGGGGAGAATAATTTTCAGATCAGTCTCCCTCATTCTTCAGTGGCAAGAAGAAGAAGAAGAAGGAAAACACAAGGAAGAAGAAGTTTCTCAACTCCGCCTGCAGGAATGTTGGCCGTCCGTTGGGCATCTGTTCTCAGGCCGAAAACAACTATTGTCAGTCTATCTTAAAGGTAAATCTGTCAGCCTAGAGGAGGGGTGAGTAGACTATTGAAAAATTCTACACACACTTAAAGGTAAATCTGTCAGCAGCCTGTCGGAAGTTCCGGCAGTTATGGTCGGAACTTCCGACGGTAATGAACTTAGAGTCGAAAATCAACTACTAGTGCAGTAATAGAGTTAGAGTTTTCTTACAACCCCACTTCCTAGTGATAGGGTGAGGGTGTAGAGACCCTTCCTTGCTGATGTAGAGCCTTCCAACCGTAGATCGAGTCCACCACCTAGTGAATGACTTAAGAGAGAAAGAGACAAGCAACACTAGTGATATATGCAATAATCTCAACAACAAGCAGCACACGAGACACAAGGATTTATCCCGAGGTTTGTCCACCCCACAAAGGAACTCCTACTTCCTCGTTGTTGAGGTGACCACAAAGGTCGGAGTCTCTTTCACATCCTTAGCCTCTCTCAAAGAAACCATAAAGGATTCTTGAGCTTCTCCACTAAAACACAAGGGTAACACAAACACTTCGAGGAAACCAACAAGAAGAGCAAGGCTCTCCCGAAGAACGCCTAGCCGGCTAGGGTTCCAAGAACCCAAGAGTAATGAATATAAAATCAACCAGCTTGACGAAGAACTCAAGTGTTCAAGCTTCCTAGATGTGAATCTCACTCAATCCACTAGCTCTCCACTCAAATCCTTGCAAGAATCGAAGTAGGGAGGAAAGGGGAGACGAGAGAGGAGCCTTGAATGCTTGAGAGTGAGTTTGGACACTGGTTGGTCGGAGTAAATGAGGTGGGTGACGGTTGGAATAGTGAAGAGGGGTATTTATAGGTCAACCCAAAAGCTGGCTGTAAACGTGAAGGTCGGAACTTCTGGTCCAGATCTCGGAACTTCCGACATTCACTAGAAACACTGTTCACAGAGGGTCAACGGTCTCTTTTCAGTTAGTGTCGGAAGTTTCGGTCCAGATGTCAGAACTTCCGACGGTCGTCAGTCAGGCCAAGCGAGTGCCGGAAGTCTGTCGGGACTTCCGGTACGTTGGAACTTCCGATATTTAACCGGAACTTCCTCTTTATAGTACGGCTATCTATCCTAAACCCGGTCTATTTCTTCTTTACTCAACCTTAGACCGGTGAAATGAAATGCCCTATAAATATACCTTTGTCTTGCACATTCCATTTCATCCCCTTTATTGTTGATGCAACACATGCACCAACCTTGATCACCAAATGATATGAGCCACTTCATATCATCATATGGCCTCCATGGTCCATCGATCTTGACCTCACTTGCTCTTCACCATTGCTTCGGTCCTTCGGCGCCAAGTCTTTGCTCAAGCCTCCCGACACTTGTTACCAACGGCTTCAAAGCCTCCAACTTGCCCTTCACCTTCGCAACCGGTCCATCAAGCCAAGACTTGCGTTGATCTTCACCACCTTAGCCATATGACTCCATGTCATGTCTCATATGCAATAAGCTCCTTCATTGCTCATTCACATGTGAACTAATTTCCTGTGTATCTCACATAAGCACATACTCCCTCCGTCTCAGAATATAAGGCGCGATTGGACTTGGTGCGGCCTTCAAGATTATACTTTGACCATTAATTTATACTATTATATATAATTAATGAAAACAACAAAAATATCATTAGAAAGTATTTGTAAAGATAAATCTAATGGTACTATTATTGTACTATATATTTTTTATTTTATTAGACTTATTATTGGTCAAAGTTAATAAAGTTTGAATTTTGAAATACGTGCATGCCTTATATTCTGAGACGGATGGAGTATTAGTTTACCTTGTCACTTAATTACCAAAATCAAACAATGACCTTTCAGTCGTGCCACCGGGCACGACGACCCACGGTGCACGTGTCGGGCATGGCTCGATGAGCAAGGCCGTTACCGGCGCACGACGTTCACACCATCACCGCACCATGCCTCCACTCAACATGGCGCCAGTATAGCGCATCCTGCCGTTGCCGCTCCTGAGCTCGTTGTTGTCATGCCACCACTTGCCATTGGTGTGCCTGGACTCATCATTGCGCCGCCACCGCTACAGATCCTAGCCCAGTCATCGTCACCATGTCGCGTGAGGAGGGTCCACACGGCCTCCACGTGTCGCCACGAAGGTGACTTCGAGCTAGCAGGAGACGAGAGGATTACGGAAGTTGTGTGCGTCTCTGATGACGAGCAAGAGACATGAGAACGAGATAGAGAGGAAAGGAGACCGAGTGGATAGAGCTAGAGTTTCACAAAATGTTTTTTCTAAATATATGATACTCTTTGCTGATTCAACGTCTATGTTCTATCTTAAGAAAATCCAATAGTAGAGAATTACCGGACCGTATCGTGCCGGCCTATTATCCGTACTGTGCCTGAGCCAGCACTGCAGGCTGAGAGCATCTCCAACAACTCCTTAAATGATGTTGCTATACTTATAAATTTGGTAAAATCATAAAATTCTCTTTCCAACAACTCCTCAAACCAGCTTGGTTTTTATTTCAAGTTGCTATCCAGGAGTGCCACACGCGGATATTTACGTGCGCGCATGGACTTGCTATCGCGAAATTTATCACTCGCCGGCTCCTGTCCCGCGCTCGCGCGACCTCTCTCGCGCGCAGATGCATGGTCATGCGCACATGCATGGTCCTACTTTTTTATGTTTACCAAGTTGAAATAGCAAATTATTAGAGAAAAGACTTTTTTTCACTTGCCATATAATTTAGCCACTTGTCAAACCATAAGATTTGATAAGTTAATTTTACCAAGTTATTAGAGATGCTCGATGTTGCTATCTAGCCACGAAACTATGACCGGACCATACCAGACAGACACTATGTGGGCCGGACGGTGCTGTGCCTGAACCGTGCTTATTAATGCCGTGCCAGTATCGGCCCATCGTGCTCGGCCCACCTGGCCGAGTATAGCCACCGACCACACCACCCTGGCTCCACGAAAACACGGGGAGTGGGCCGTTTTCTGCGAGCCAGCCTTGCGCAGCGCCCCATCTCACCTCCCGGTCCAGTAGAGAAGCCACGTAAGCTCCGCATGTTCCTTCTCCGCAGGGCCCAGGAGCGGTCATCCGCTCGTCCTCCCCGCCGGTGGTCCTCTGCTCCTCCTCCTCGCCGGAGCACCTGGCTACCACCCACCACACGTCGTCCTCCCAGCCGCCGAGCACTCCACTCCTGCCCCGCGTGCCGCACCGGCCCCTCCCTTGCCGCTGCGCAGGCCTGCCCCGCGTGCCTCACCGGCCCCTCCCTTGCCGCTGCGCAGGCCGGCCCACGCCCACCCCTCCGTCGCCACATCTCTTCGAAGTCCAGTGAGGGCATCGCTTGGGGTTCCCCAGTGCCGCCGGCGATGTCAGGCGGTCGCGGTCAGGCATGGGGGACGACGGGGCGGCGGACCGGGTGTGGTGGGGACATGGGCGCGTGGTGATGGGGACGGCGAAGGAGAAGCACTTTCTCTTGTCTTCTCGTGTACGCAGAAGTACTGCATCACCGGCCATGGCGAGGGCCCTGGTGCAGGGGAGGGCCATCAATGGCGTTTGCCGGATGCTCGGCCAGGTGGTCGATGACGTGGTCGCCGGCGAGCTCACCGGTGAAGTGCTCACTGTTCAACCACTTGAACGCCACCTATTTGATGAAATTCCTTCAGTCTCGTTTGGCTGCATACAAACACCTCAATCCATCCACGTGGATCAGAAGAGATTGAGGTATAATTTAGTTTAAGTAATTAAGTTACACTCCAAACTACATGGATTATGGTGTATTTGCGTGCAGCCAAAAGGGGTAAACTTACCCAGTGGAAGAAGGGGTGACTCTATGCAAATCAAACCAGTTAACCAAACACATTATTTGCTAGCCAGACTTAGACTGTGGAGAACCAAACAACTAAGGGTTGGCTTGATGGGAGCAGGTTAAGGCTGCCTAGGCTAGAATTCTAGCCAGACTAGAAATAAGCCAGGAAACCAAACACACTCTATGTATAATCCCACAAGGAACACAAAGCGGTTGTTTTGTACGGTGCATCCGCCGCTTTTGTTTTGTGCACTAGTTGCTGGCAAGACGCACGCTTAGCTGATGGCAAAACAGGGGGGCAATTGATAAAAGAGAAATCAGTTTCTGGGCATTGTCAGTCCAACAACAATCAGTAACATGGTTTTGTGACAAAAATCGTTGTATTTATATGCTTGTACAGAATCACAATAAGGTATAACCGGAGAACACTGGATTCTCTCAAATACACTCTACCGATCTACATGACCTACTTATTGTTAATTGCATCACTTATTTCGCTGAGCTGTGATGAGCCGACAGCACAGGTTATCCGAGGATTGCCTAAGGTCCTGCCATGGAGGATGTGCCAATGCTGGTGATCTTTGGAAGAAATCATTCGGTTTAGCTTCGTCTCTTTGCTCGCTGCTATCTTGGCAGAAGGAGCCAATGTCAAGCTTATAAGATTGTCACTCTTGATAAATCAAGTCAGATTTAATTTGCAGTCTCTTTTGCTAACTCTTCTTAGGTCCAGTTGAACCCATTCAAGTCAATTTTCTTGCAGTTCTGTGGCCCATCAGTGGTGTCATTGATATTCAGATCCAATTTTGCTGCCTTGCGTGTCATACTAAAACTGTCTCTCTCACGCCTGTCTAGGTGGCTTGGAGGCGTCATGCTTAGCTTGTCAAGAAACAAATCCTCTCTTGCTCTTTCTTTCGCTTGTATATCAAAGGCCATGCCTCCTATCTCCTTTCCTCTGTGAGCAGAAAGGCTGATTGATAGGATATCTTGATCTTTATGTGAGCCATCACAAGCAGTTAAGCAGCTGTCAACTGACCCATCGCCAAGTTGGATGGTGTGCCCTTGTAGAATTTGGGAACCTTCAATCTCTTCAAAGCCTGTAAATGCATGCTGGAGGCATTCTGTCGATACTTTTGAGACTAATTCTGACAGTTGCATCTTCGCGGTTTCTACACCGACTGACCCAGCATTCTGCTTTGAAAGTGTCTCCTGTGCCTTTTCTAGCACAGATTGTAGGTACTTTCCTTGTGCTTCAATGCGGAGTTGCAAATGTCTTTGTACCTGTTGAAAGGCATCGTTTATGTGTAAGGTATCACATTATCAGTACATGAGCATTAACAGTGAAGAGCTTGCCGCACGAAAATAATAAATTCTGGATTTCAATTGATCAGTTTGTTTGAACCTTTTTTTAACATCATCATTTTTTACAAGTTCTTTTTTAAACTGGGTTCAGTCAAATGTATGACAAGACTATATCCCTAGACAACCATGACTAGACCCTCTTGCATTGTGAGCCTCTTAGAAGTCATGCTCTGGTGTCCAGCAGATACTTTTGTTGATAAAAGTGGTATAGATGTTCGTTGCCTGAAGGACAAACTATGCGGATGCTCCAAAGCTAAAGATATGCATGCATCACATACATTTTTTTTCTCTTGGAATTTTACTCTCTCGGTAATATAGGAACTAGTGCTTGGATAAAAAAAAAAAGGGGTGGTTGGAGCAATTATGAGTGATGCTTTTTCTTAGGAATGACGATTGAGATGTCGTTTATTATCATGTAACATTATACATGATCTGACCATGACCCTGAAGTTTACCAAATGATGGTTGAGCTACTTAATTTTTCTTTATTTGGACTGGATGTTTGTACATCAAGTACTTTCATGGCAAAATGAACCTTCATTCAATGAGTGTCCTAGATCTACTTAAAGTCTTGTTTTGCTATATATTTGGCCACACAATCTACTCCAGTTTTCTACACTATAGCTCTCCTAGGGATGCATCAGTTAGAAAATATACATGTATGTGATTATACAAGCATAAATGATAATTTAGTGGATAATATGATTTATTTTCTTCTGCTTCTGTACCTCCAGCTGCTCGTGCAGTTGCCGCTGTACTTCAATTTGCATCTGAAGGGCTTCACCTATGTGCACAGATCTGATAAAATGCAAATCCATGTTATCTTATGCAAACATATCGAAGCAAACATTTATTCATCTCTTACTTGTTTGTCTGGGTTCCAAGGTTTAAGTGGCTTCCTGGTGATCCATTTCCTTCAGGTGGTTTCTCCATTGCCATGGCGCAGCCAACCACTGAAGAGCAGAAAGGGCATTCAATATTAAGCTTAACCAGAGGCCGATAACTGCTAGGTAATGAGAGAATGCTATAATTACCATTTTTTGCATTTCCACTATTAGCTTGGGCGTGAATGTTTTTGCTTAGCCTGTATTTCTAGTAAAAGACAAATCAACTTAGTTTCTTGCCACAAAGCATACAAGGGAAAGCACGATACTAGAAATTCCATGTCTACCTGAAGATGACTCTTAAGGTGGTATAGTGTTAGTCCGGGGACACCCATGAGTCTCATGATTGTCTTCGGTGTAGCTTCTGCATAATTACATAATTTAGATGGTAATCTTCCTTATGTTAGCTTGTATGGTAGATATAGGGTTTAAACATGCACTTACTATCAGGCCCACCAAGTTGATTTACCGCCTCCACAAAACGCTCATGTAGTTCAGGTGTCCATTTTAACCTAGGTTTAGCATCAGTCGAAAGCACAAGCCCTGGCTCTGCTGGAATGCTCCCTCCTTGCAGAAGCAAGTGCCTTTCTGGAGGGAATGTCTGCCTAGAAGACAGGAAATGGCTGTGGCTCTGAAGCTGTTGTTGATGATGATACATCTGGCATGAAGACATTGCAGGCTTAAAGGTTAGGACGTATGAGGAGATCTCCTCTCTTTTTTCAATTTTGTTTGAGCAAACCAAATAACATGCACACGATACATCTCATACCTCTTCAATTCTGTTATGTACTGATATCTGGTTGCCGACTCCACAATCCTGATAGGAACCGTCTCTTGCAGTTTGTCAGCCCTTTGTTTTGGTGAACTAAGGGTTGTTTGATACGCAATGGCGTTATATTCCTTGGGGGAATGCTCTAACAAACTATGACTACTCATGCCAAGATGTTATGCAGAGTCTGGTTTTATAAGGAAGGCAAGTGAGGAGAGAATTTCGAATCGTTAGAACAAACACTCAAGCCTGGCCCAATCTTGGCGGCAACTGAAAAGAGGTATAGAGATATTATCCTTATTCCTTAAGGTACCTGTGGACCCTATGCGCACCAATCTTTTTATTTGACAATTCTGCGAACACATTTGGATTCTGATTCCAACACTAACAAATATAGTTGATATTGCTTTAACTGGCACAAAGGGGTGTAAGGGGGTTGCAAACATACATATTTGTTAAGTTTATTCTTCTTGCAGATAAAAGTGGGAACCTTGTTTTCAGGAAGAACTTTTGAGATGTAGTTTGTAATAATGCCATTGCGCCTGTAGGCCTATTATATCTTATATATTCAGCTCTAATTCCACTCTCCACCATACTTATATCATCAGATCAAAGGGCAACTTCTGTGCATAGTCGGCATTATTAAGATTTAGGATTCTTTATGTTCAGCAACCATGGATTCTATAGCAAATGTATGCCTTCAGGTTATACAAGCATGTCATATAGATAGATGATAGGAGAATAATTTTTATCATGCATACGAGACCAAAGTTTAAATTTCTTTTTGACCAGATGCATCCAGAAGAATTCAATAAAAGTTTTTCATATAAATAAATTGAAAAGGAACTCATTCCCTTAGTGATGCCTTCCTTGGGACTGCACAAAAGCAAAGCATGGAATATTGGAATAAGCATATGGTTCTCTTTTGTCTCCTCATGTAAGTTTTGTACTTGTTCGGCTATTAGGGAAACGGAAAGTGGATAGACGAATCTGATGGGCTGTGCAACTATATGGAGTCCCCTGAGTTTGGCTACTATCTGTTCTACATAAGGTGCAGAAAGTATGGGCTTAAAAATGACGGTTAGTTCATTTACTTCACTGCTCTAAGTTGCTTTTGCTTTGAAAACATGCTTATCTGAACCGACATGGTTAGTCTTGTTTATTCGCCCCTCCATACTTGAGCAAAACTGGCTCTGGTTCAATGTTTGGTACCTCTAACTGCCATGAAGTCCAGTCATATGGAATAGGCGGCGCATACCTTTGTCTTATCGAGAGTGTTTTTCTGTAAACTGTGAGGTGCTATAATTTTGGGCTGTATCCTAATTATTATTTGTTCTGTAGTCCAGCTTTTCCATAAGGGAATAACCTAATTATTATTTTCCCATGATTCCATTTGTTCTGGTTATTGCGAGTCACAAATGCAAGTGGTAAGTTGTACCTCAGAAATCAAATAATTGCCATGGTAAATCAGATATAACGAATTGCATTAAGATCCTCTCAGGCCTTTTCAAAAATAAAAGCTTGACAGGCATTCTTTGAAAAACAACTTATACGAGTGGTCCAAGGCAGTAGCATCTTCTTTATAGCTTGCTATTTTGCAAGGTTTGCTTATTGCCATTTCGTGGTTCTTCAAGTCTTCTCTGAAATTGTTCCAGGGATCCCTGTACTGATAGGCCTTTTTCCATCTATTAGGATAAGAAAACCGTCCTGATTTGATATGATAGGATAAGAGCTGTACCCTCATTCCTGTTCAAGTGAGGCATGTTGGTGCATTTCTATTGTTCCAAACCAAAATCACCCTATGCACGATTCCATGGGCATTGGCTGGGGAATTGTGTTCAATTATGGCCGATCATCAGGAGCATAAGCTGAGACCACTGCACATTAGAACATGGAATAAGCTCTTTCTGGCCGTAGCTTTATCTTTCGCATTGAATCCAATGAAAGCGAGCAAGGGAAGGAGAACAAAGAACTTTATCTTTGCGCGGGTATTACATTCAGTTGTTGCTTGTTAAGTGCTCGGAATCATATGCTCCTTCTTTCTCTGTAAACGCTCTTGACAATTATCGATTTCGCAGGCAGGCGAGCACGCGATCCTGCGGGAAGGGAATAAGGAAAAGAGATGTTGACAAAGCTGGAGGGGAATCCTGCGCTTTTTTGGAGGCAAAGATGAGAAGGAATATATCGCCTGTGTCGACCTCGCCTGCTTGGTTCTTTTGTTCCGTGACTCGGTTGTGCTCCGCTGGATCGTGCCAGCCGCCAACAGCAACAGGGATGAGCACGTGTGAACCGTGGCGTAGGTATGTTATTGTTTGCTCTAAGAGTGTTTTGCTCAGCGGTCGTTTTTTGTTTGCAGTATAAACTCATCCATTCGTCTCGGTTGCAGAATATGGGTCATGGGAGCACATCAAATGATGCGGATTGGAAAGATTATAGTGTAAGACCGCTAGACAAGCTGTTTCTATAGTTTGGGGTGAAATCAACTAATGGCACATATGCTCGCATAAAAAACTAATGGTTCATGTATCTATATGTACCCTTGTGGATGTTTTTATTTCTCACCTCGTGAAAAATATGTTTACTTCTCTCTCTTTTGCGAACGAGAAATATGTTTGCTTTGGTCCACAGATTAGTTGCCTAGTTGGAGACTTGGAAATTATTCTGGACTTGGCAGCTTTGATGAAATGAACATCCACAAGGGTGTCATCGCTCCTGGACTATCAAAGCTTTGACGAACTAATCTGTCACTCAGGGGCCTGGACTAGCAAAGCCGGAGCCTAGCCCAGGCCCAGCAGCATGGCTTCTCTCTGTGGCCCAGCTGTAGCTGCTGAAGCGCCGGCCCGCATCTAACCATGGGATTTCTTTTTTGAGACGAGCGAACCATGGGAGTTGTTGGGACGGGTTAAAAGACAGTCCAACGAATGGGTCCGTGGTACCGTGGCAGGACAGTCTAATAGGACGCTACCCACCAGGTACACGTGTGTATGTGCGTGTGGTGTGAGTGTAGAGTGTAGAGTGCGTGAGTTGTGTGCGTCCAAATTGTATCTGATAAAAAAAAAAAGACAGTCCGCTGCTTTCCATCTGTTCGGCCGATGGATACTGAAATAACATTTGTCCGTTCATTTGCAAGGCGACAGTACTTCAGTTTATTTTCTCTCACAATTATCTCGTTCATTTGCTTTTATCAATCGGCTTATCAGTTGTACTGCCATTTATTTATTTTCTCTCACAATTATCTCGTTAATTTGCTTTTATCAACCGGCTTATTAGTTGTACTTCGATTTATTTATTTTCTCTCACAATTATCTCGTTCATTTATTTTTATCAACCGGCTTATCAGTTGTATTATGATTTATTTTCTCTGACAGAACATTGTTGTTTCAACTGACTGATAATCTTAGGCCTCGTTTAGATGGAAAAATTTTGCAAATTTTTTCCTGTAGCGTTTTCGTTGTTATTTGACAAACTTTGTCCAAATATGGACTACGTAGACTCCAAAGATTCGTCTCGACATGTACATACTAAAAGTACAATTAGTTATTTTTTTTACCTACATTTAATGCTCCATGCATACGTCCGAACATTGATGTGATGGAAAATTTTGGGAAATATGGGGAACTAAGGCCTTGTTCCGTTCGCGAATTATTTGGCGAAAAGTTACTGTAGCACTTTCGTTGTTATTTGAGAAACTTTGTCCAAACATGACCCAACTAGATTCAAAAAATTTGTCTCGATATGAGCAGACTAAAAGTACAATTAGTTATTTTTTTACCTACATTTAATGCTTCATGCATGTGTCTAAAACGGGTACTGCGCAAAATATTTAGAGACATTTCGCGGACTGAAGGTGGCCTAAACATGGCCTTAAACGAACTGGTCGTTCGATGGCTTGTCGGCCTACAGCAGCAACGTATTCGCGAGGACAGAGCTACTGCGCCTAGTCTTGTACTACTCCAGTCCTAGAATCAAGCCCGTTTGTATGTGTCCTTCCTAAATTTTAGGGGTGGTTAGAGCAAGTATTATATAGAAGGCTACAAGCTGGCTAAATGTTGACGTGGAGGAGAGAAGGGAGGAGAGAGAGGAGAAGCGTGTTGTAAGCTTACAGCCGGCTTAAGTACAAAAACTAAGAAATTTGTGAGAGAGACAAGTGAGTCCTATATTAATGGTAAAGGTTCAATTACTGTATGAGTGGGCTGAGAGAAGGCTCTGACTCTGACAGCCAGCAAGTGGGCTGTATTATAATACTTGCTTTTAGGACTACTCCACTCTAGTTTTGGCTGCTTCTCTCCACGAACTTCATGATAGAGCAGCTCTACGGTGGAGTTTATGGAGCAGATGTCTTGTTTAGCACGTAGCTCTGCTCTAGCTTTAGAAATAAGGTGTTTTCATACAAATAATCCATTATGCTTTTAACTGAAATTGCACTTGATTTTTTTTTAAAAAAAAATAGAAAACAAATGATAGAATATTAGTGGGGGCCATAATTCAAATCTTAATAATTATCTGATAAATTGTTAATGATAGAAAATTAAACAAAGAAGGGTGCGAATGAAGAAGACGATGGCGGTGGAAGAGAGACCGACGGGAGACGACGCAAGGAAGAAAGGTTTGACGCGTGCCTATAGGAGTCGAATAGATTAGCAAATGGGTAGACAATTAATCAATGACAATGTGGGGTAATTATCTCACAACTTCATGTGGGAGTACAAAACTCCCAAAAACTGGAGTACCCCTTGAGTTGCTCTAGAAAAATGTGGAGTTAGCCTCTCGTTCCACCTTTTTCGGAGCGAAGTTCTTTAAAGCTGGACGTGTTTGACACTGTAGAGCTAGAGCGGAGCAGCAAATAGGAAGCGGAGCAGTCTCAAGCACCTCCTCTAACTAGCTAAATTTAAGTGACACAAATTTAGCTAGCTAAATGTTAGTTGAGCTAATTTATCATACCCGTCTTATTTTTTATTGAGTCTATATGGACCCGTAAAAAGAGAGGGACAATTTTGTCTTTAATCATACTTTAGTTGAGTTTAGTTGTGTTTGAACAACTAATGAGATTATATATTTTTTGGTTTCTAGTTAAAGTTTAGCTAAGTTCAAACCTTCCCTGTCTAGATCTCTAACAACTAAAGTTTAGTTACTAGATTCAAACATGAGCCAAAGCAGATCTGCAGGTTCGACCGAAATAAGGTATCGTTGTTTAGAATTTTATTTAAGCCCTACTAGTCTAGTCAGAATTAATATTATATTTTTTTTTCATGCGTACTCATAATTAATTATCTTCGTGCTCAAGAAAGAGAAGAAAAGCAAACCCTTTCTTCAAGAAAAGCTATACTCGTAGAATACTCTCGTATGGTATGCGAATTTCCGAAGGGCCCACGACGTGGCCCACTTCCCTCCCCCTTCATATAATATCTTCCCCTCCGAACCATCCGCCTTACCTCTACTGTTCGTTCCCCTACCTCTCCTCGCCGCGCCGCCTGATCAATCGCCCAACGCCCCAACCCTAGGTGGCAATGTCCCTCCGGGCGGCATTGGTGGATGCGGAGTGCGTCGCAACGGGGCCGGAGGAGATATGGCGGCGCCGGCCCAAGACCAAGATCGTCTGCACTCTAGGTCCGGCGTCGCGCTCCGTCGAGATGTGCGCGCGTCTGCTGCGCGCCGGCATGTGCGTCGCGCGCTTCAACTTCTCGCACGGCTCCCACGAATACCACCAGGAGACTCTGGATAACCTCCGAAAGGCCATGGACCTCACCGGCCTCATCTGCGCCGTCATGCTAGACACTAAGGTCCGCCCTTCAACTCGCCTCATTATCTTCCTCCCGCCTCCGCGCGCCGTAGTTTATATCGTCACTTTTTTTTTAATTTTTTTTTTGGCCGATTTAGGTTTCCGTTGTAGGCTGTTGATCCGATCTTGTGCGTTGTTTCCCTCTGTTGATTTGCGATTATGTTTTGATTTTCAAACGTGAACGAGTTGAGAACTTTAGACGAACGGCAAAATCGCCACTTGTTGGTGGTTATGATCAACCCCCTAATAAAGTATGATCTACTCATTATGATCTACTTCCAAAAACGAGTAGTATTTTGGAAGTTTGCTGCTGTCGGATGTCATGTGTTGTTTGTTCTTTATTGTTTGACATGTGCCTTGTCCGTACTGGTTGAGACAAGGGTAAGATTACGTCTTCTTCTGCCGTGCCGTTATTTAACCATCAATTTTGACATTTTTCCATGTATATATTGTTTCAATGGCATTTATAATCAGCATTAGGATTTCTTGTTGATTGTTTGCGTCTGATTTGTTTATGTAAATCGCGGTGGTCTCTGGTTAGTGGGTTGGTTAGATGTGTGTGATTGGTTGACATTCGTGGCGTGGCCAGTTGGAATTTGTGTGGCTGACCCAGACTAGTTTTGTTGCGTGCAACTTGCATTGTCCATGCGCTTATCAATGTAGTCATGGTATCAGGCTGGAAGGCCTACAGAATTTGCATGTCATATTAAAGTTTTTTTATTGTATTGTACTAGTTGATAGCTCTGAGGTACCTATTGGACTTTTGGCCCTCCCCAGTCCCTTTTGACATCTGGGTTCTCTTGTATGTTCTACTCATTGTTTTTGTGGATTGCTGTCAAATTAATTAGCCATGTGAAGCTAATATCTTTGTGAAGTTTCTTGAATGGCTGATTTATGATATAACAGGCATAGTATCATTACTCTTAGTTTGAAAAACATCCATATCATTTTTTTTATATATGATATATGATCACTTGATCAGTTCATTTCATCTTGCTTTCGACATAAACAATTAGTTGATATCAGCTTGAAAACTAGCTTTTCAGATATACAATGGGCTACATGGTTCCATTCACTTATTCATGAATTCACATGTGCCTTATTAATATTATTGTTTTCATTATTCTCTTAGACTCTTAGAAAGACAGCAGTGTAGCACGGGAACGGGATAAATAATACTTAGAATCAATACTGTTGTAGTAAATAATGAATCTTTTTTACTAGAGGGATCAATATGTTGTTTTTTATCATATGACATGATATATGATTACTTTAGTATTGTATTATTCTCATGGACCCTATAATTGTTGTTTTTATAATCTTATTAGATATATAATAGGTAGTTGTGGAGCGTGCAAAGGGGATAAATGCATTGGTCCTTTTTTTTATATGATATATATAATATGATTATTTCAAGAATGTATTGTTCTGTGGTTCCATAAGATGCTATTTTTTATTCAGGAGATAGATGGCCTTGTTCCTTGTCAGGAAGAGCCTTGTAAATGAACCTTTTATGCTGCATTAGATTTATTGTATTGTGATTTGGTCCATGCTATCCTGATGAGATGCGTTCTGCTTGATTGTCTTCTTACTGTTGATCGTTTTGATGATAGACAAGATTGTAATGTTGTAGCACAAAACTTAGCATGGAGTGTTATGGTTCTTGGCTAAGTATACTGCGTGGTAGATATCTGGTAACATGAAGATGCAATTACTTTTGACGATTATTAGAGGTTCATCAATTATCTATTTTGCTTGTAATGGATTTGACTAGCTCTGCATAATGGCTGCCACAAATTTATTTAATTCTAAGAATATTTTTCATGCATCTTTTTTTGTCAAACTGTTGAATATCTTATATGGAACTTAATGCATGAAAAGAAGAATACATCAACTTATTTAGTTTGCTGAAACATTGTAATTTACTATTTTTGTACAGGGACCAGAGATCCGCACAGGTTTTTTGAAAGATGGCAAGCCTGTAAAGCTGACACGGGGGCATGAAATCACCATCACCACTGATTATTCCATTAAGGGTGATGAGAATATGATTTCCATGAGCTACAACAAGATTGCTGTAGACCTGAAGCCTGGGAGCACAATACTATGCGCTGATGGCACCATCACATTCACTGTGCTTTCCTGTGATCCTGTGCAAGGCCTGGTTCGTTGCCGTTGTGAGAACTCAGCTCTCCTGGGGGAGAGAAAGAATGTCAATCTTCCTGGGGTGATTGTGGATCTCCCAACCTTAACAGAAAAGGACAAAGAGGATATCCTTGACTGGGGTGTCCCAAACCACATTGACATGATTGCACTATCCTTCGTACGCAAAGGATCTGATCTTCAGATGGTCCGAGGTGTGCTCGGTGAGCATGCCAAGTCAATACTACTTATGTCCAAGGTATGCTCATCTCCTGTATCTATAATTCTATATGCCTGTCTGAAGTTGTTTTTTCAATGCTGCCATTTGCTTACTTTGTGCCATCAAACCTTAGGTTGAGAATCAAGAAGGTGTTGCCAATTTTGATGAGATACTTGCAAACTCGGATGCTTTCATGGTTGCCAGAGGGGATTTGGGAATGGAGATACCGATCGAGAAGATATTCTATGCTCAGAAGGTGATGATCTTCAAATGCAATGTGCAAGGAAAGCCTGTTGTTACTGCGACCCAGATGCTTGAGTCAATGATTAAATCTCCCCGCCCTACAAGAGCAGAAGCAACTGATGTTGCCAATGCTGTCCTGGATGGCACTGATTGTGTGATGCTTAGTGGTGAGACTGCAGCTGGGGCATATCCAGAGCTAGCGGTGCAAACAATGTCAAGGATTTGCCTGCAAGCAGAGTCACATACAGATTATGGAGCAGCTTTCAAGTTAATCAGTAGCGCCGCCCCAATCCCTATGAGTCCACTGGAGAGCTTGGCGTCATCAGCAGTTCGAACCGCCAACATCTCTAATGCATCACTCATCTTGGTCCTCACAAGGGGAGGCACAACCGCAAGGCTCGTGGCAAAGTACAGGCCAGCAATGCCAGTGATAACCTCTGTGGTCCCAGAACTGAAGACGGACGACAATTTTAACTGGACTTGCAGCGATGAGCGCCCTGCCAGGCACAGCATGATTGTGAGGGGCCTGATCCCGATGCTTAGTGCCACTACAGCGAAGGCATCTGATACTGAGTCGACTGAGGAAGCCATTACCTTTGCCATAGACCATGCGAAGAAGCTCAAGATCTGCAAGTCAGGGGATTCAGTTGTCGCTTTGCATCGTATTGGTGCATCATCTGTCATCAAGATCTTGACAGTCAATTAGTGTTGGTTACGTGGGTGGGCTTCATTAGGAAATTTTGTTAGGCTACGAGTGGATAGTTTCATTTTGTTCTCATTTGCATGCCTTAGATTGAGCTTCGTAGGTAAAATTTGGCTTTTACTGTAGGGAACTACGCAATGCTTTTTCTGGCATTTTATATGATTGAGAACTTAAATAATACATTATATACATTATATAATCTATGCTATATGCTATAATGTGTCTTGTATAGTCTTTGTAATTTGATGATTCAGTTCTTATATGCTACGCACGGTAGTTCATAAACTGAATTTACAGTTTTTAAATCGGAGCTGCTGAACTAGTTTTGAGAGCATCGACAATTTTAGCTGTGCAAAGGGTGGGAAATTTCTAGTCATCGTTCGGTTCTTCAGGAACCATGACGTTTCGGGCAGACTTATCTCACCAAGTTTTGAATCCAATCCATAGTAAAATAGTTGTTCGGTTGAGCCTTGGTTCCGGACAGATTGTTTTGGTTTGATTTGAATTCAGCCTATTTTTTTTTTATGTTTGGAGGTCCGGATTTTATCTCTACCCCGGCTAGGAACATAAACAATTGTATCAAGTGAATCCTTTTGGTTCACTTATTCCTGGTTTTTTAAACCCTATTTCAATTCGAAGAAAACAAATGAGCACATGAATTTCGGATACCAACACACAAACCGTGTGGACCATAGCAAGACTATGACCATATAATACTAACTCTGTCAATGTAAATTTCCTCCGTTCGGCAGGATTTATAAGCTGGCTGATAAACTAAAACAGCTGATTTGTTACGAGAGAAATATTTTTTCGCAGCTGAATTGTACGAATTAAAGTCGGATTATAGCGCAAACAAACTGAGCCTTTGCTTTTATAGAAAATAGTACTCTCGTATCTTCAAATAGAAGTACTATAGAAATACATTCTATTACTACAAATCAAACAATACTTGTTACGCATAAGTATTAATATTTTTTTATTATATATTTGATATATTTGATCAAACTAGGAGAGATACTTGCGCACAGCCTGGAGAGTATAAGCAGATTTGAGAGAATGAAATTTCCATCAGTCAGAGGCTCCGATCTCCAACCTGAACTGAAGCAAATCTACAATGCAACCAAAGAACAGAAATGCAGCTTTACATGACTAATTGACTACATCAACGCATATATTATTATTATTATCCTGATCATTTCATTAGCAGCATCAGGACGAGGACGATGAGGAGTTCCCGTTGGATCTTTGCGAGAAGAGCCCGCCAAACGGCCACGAGAACCAATGCCTCCTCCCGCCACCGCTTCCACTTCCACCGTCGCCGCCGCGCGCGTTGCCACTGGACTCAACACCAGCGCCTCTGCCGCTGCCAGTTGCCTCCGCCGCCGGCTCATCCGTGGGCAGCTGGTGCCTGCACACGGGACAGGAGCTGTGCATCTCCAGCCACGGCAGGATGCACTGGCCGTGGAACCGGTGCTGGCACGGCATCTCGCGCGCCTCGCCACCGCCCGCGACCTCGTCCAGGCACACGGGGCAGGTGAAGGCCTCGCGCACGCGGACCGTCGGCAGCGCGGCCACGTCCTCCTTCCTGGCCGGCGGCGTGCCCTGCCGGCTCGGGTCGGTCTCGGCCAGGTACTCCAGCAGCAGGTCCAGCCCGGGGCCGAGGAACAGGTCCCCGAGCGTGAGGTCGCCGGGGCCCGGGGCGCCGTCCCCTCGCTCTTGCCCCATGAGCATGGCGCGCGCGTCCGCGGGGCTCATGAGCACGACCCGCTCGCGCCCGCCGTCGGCGTCGCCTTCCTGGAGCGCGCTGAGCAGCTGCAGGAGCGCGATGTTGCGGTACTGCCTTCGCGCCAAGGCCGCGAGGTCCCCTCCGCCGCCGTCGAGGCCGTGGCGGCCCGACGAGGCGGCGATGAAGTCCATGAGGACAGGCGCCCAGAGCGAAACCTCGCGCTCCAGCGCCGCGTCCGAGGCGTTAACGCTCGCCTCGCCGCTAGCAGCACGGCCTGATCGGATGGCCGTGTCGTCGTCGCTGCCTCGCCGCCGGTCGTCCGCCATCTCCTCCACGAAGCCGGTGTGGCAGTGGGGGCACTTCACCTCCTCGATGCCCAGTTCGGGCCGTATGATCAGCGAGCACATGTGGCAGTAGTACCTTGACGCCGCGCCGGATTCCTCTTCCATGTTTCTCCTTTCCTTCCTCCGCGCCTCCTCTCGCTCAAGAAGACAAGAACTACACCCCAAGACGAGAATTTGATCGGAGCTATATTCTGAACAGATAATTCGGGCCGCATGACCATGAGTCCATGACAAATTACCAGAAACTAATGATTCTTGGCAAATTTTCTAGCTAACAGGAAGGACAGCAAGAACACCGAACCATGTGGCAGAACATTACATTACAACAAGATCAGTTTTGAAACGAGAACAAGTAAAATTAAACTAGATCAGTGGATAGAACATTACCAGACAAGAGAGACGCCGCAGCCTGTGCTTCTCCAAGAAGCACCACTTGTACGCTCGACACGATCACCAAATCCGATTCGTCTTCCTCGGTCAGGGAAAGAGACCGCGAGCAAGCAACGAGAGGAAAAATAAGCGAGAAGGATCCAGAAGAGCAAGAAAGCCGATTTATCCACACCAGGACCGGGCGAGGCGACCGAGCAAGAGAGGGGTGGCGACGCACGCTGCACGCAATTCGGATATTAAAATCGATGGGCGCGGATAATTGGCGAGACTTCTTGTTTGGTATCATCATGCCGATTGCTAGGTCGATTATGACATGAGCTTTGTTGGTTGCACAACGCCAGCGGAGAGCTCTATCTTGCGGAGACTCTGAAGACTGAATTTTTTGTATGGGTTCTGGATTGCTGTCGCAAGGATCCAAGTCGTGCGATGCGATACGGCCAAACCGAAGAACGAGACTCAGGGATAGAGCCGATGTGATGTGAGGACAGTGGTTTGTGGTAAAAAAAAAAAGATTGTTTGGCGTATCCGAGACGAATTCTGTGACGTTAGCCTAATATATGTGCTCAGAGTTGACTGGATCAACGATAGAGGCCGCGACTGAATGACAGCTATCAACCATGCATCTCTGAATAAAAAAAACAAACCATGCATCGCTATTAAAGATGACTCCATACTTTTTACCCATTAAAAAATATTTTACCTGTTAATTTACTCATAGTTTGGGTAGGAGTTCTTTGCAATATCCTTAACCATACAGGTAACGAGTACCCGTAGATTACCCATGGTTAAGAATATTTATAATTAAAAATGGCATATACCAATATATCAGACTCCTAGTTGCAACCAAAATATCACAATGTATAAAGTCAACAGTAAATTCATCAAACAAACCGGCTACAAGAACAAAGTTCATATATAGTTTGAGTATTATTGAGCCTGAATTATGGGATGATGAATTTTGATCCATAATTTGTATAAATTGAATCACATTAAATTTACTCATGGATTAACGGGTATGGGCATTGCAGTCTCAAACCCTTACCCGCATTACCTGCTGGGTAAGAATTTTTTTTCATTAATTTACCTATGGGCAAAAAAGTTAGCTATACCCTTGCCTTAATGGGGTTTTTACCCATCGGATTTCGGGCAGAAATTGTCATCTTTAATCTCTACTCGAGACTTGAGAAGGTATAGAGGATTGTTCATATCAAATTGCACTTCACAACAAATCCAGGGACAATGTTTCCACATAACAAATTTCAAAAGTAGTTTTTGACAGTCACATACGCATACAAACCCGTACATCTTTGTGAACTAGGTCAGTGCCCGTGCGTTGCAACGGAAAACAATTATATAAACAAAAAAATCATTTATGTGTTGGTACGTCTATGTGTGATGCTATCAAAAATAACTCAAACAGAAAAAAAACATGTATGACATATGCTGAACCTTATAGAAGTAATATATAGAAGTTAGAGATAATTAAAAGAGTATTGCTATGGATAGGACACATTTTGAACCTTATTACGCCATATACAGCCTACATTTAGGCAACATCAAATGTTAGATCCAACTCAATTCGTTAAGCACAGGGTCATTCCACGGTACAGGTGGGTGTTCACATCAGAAAACATTGTGACACCTCAGCTTAACAGTGCAAGAGTGGATAGAAAACCACACATTAATAGATGTATTATCCATCCACGAAGATACTACTAATACCTTGTGATCTGCTAGAACACATATATGGGAGAACTACTAACGGGGAGATGAGAAAACTGGAAATTGTGATTGATCTGTTATAAATAATTCAGCTAAAATTATTCTCTGTCTGGGCTACTTGCTTTACTTGTATTGTTTGACAATATCTTGTTCCTCAAATCCAATTAATGTCGGTGCTTCTCAAATTATTTTTAGCCGTATAGCTTCGTACACATGGTTGTGCGTCAAACTCAGTTCTGAACTTTTCGCTTTAAATCAATAAAGCGGGGAAAACCTTTCATTCAAAAAAATTCAATTAATGCCGGTGCTTGTCCACTTGTCCTTGGATCTTCAGTAGTCTCCTAAAAATATATGCAAAACGAAATCATATTATCAATGGCTGATAGTGCTGCTCTACTACTGGTACGAAATAATGATGTACCAAGGCAACCAACTCTTGCACCTGCACGCTATCTCCTTGTTGTTTGAGTGAATCTAGCAGAACCCAAAATCTGTTAGTAGAGTGTGTGCTTAGCAGTGTGTTATATTATTTGTCTCTAAGAGGACGCGAAAACATCACTTACCGATCCACGCCTTCACAGAGATGACGATCACATTGATGTCGGTGTTGCGCGGTGCGAATGGCGGAGGATATGCCAAGAACGCCCAGCCGATGACGGAGGCTGTGGGCAATGCTCCAGGTTTCCCAAGCCGATGACGCCCAAGTGGATCCCGTTCCAGGTGCGGCCGGTGGAGGACTCTCGACGTGCCCTAGCCTTGCGCGGTGTGGTTGCCCTCTGTTGTTGCCGTCAATTACTCGCGGTGGTTGCGCTCTACGGGAGGATGAGGGGATTTAGGGCCTCTGAAAGGACCGAATCAACCTAGAGGGGGGGGGTGAATAGGTGATTTTTGACTATCTGAAACTTCACAAACTATAAGATGTAGTTAGATAGCAACCGGAGAGGCCGGTTTGTTTGGGTAGGTACTACCGGGTGTGAAACACCGGTACTACCGACACAAACAAACGGCACAACCGGGATCCTAAAAGAAACTACAAATCCGATGAATGTAAGCTATGAAGATAATACAAGTTTCTAGCCCACTTTCCTAAGAATGATAGATGGTAAATCTACTCTCACCAAACCTTGGTTGCTCCCCTTGATGTAGATCGAGCCTTCCCAACCTAAGAAAGAGATAGGGATAGGAAGAACACGAAGAACACAATAACAAGTGAAGTAGAGAAAATAGGGACAACAACAACAAGCACACGGGACACGCGATTTATCCCGAGGTTCGACCAATCCACTAAGGAGTGCCTACTTCCTCGTTGTTGAGGTGACCACAAAGGTCGGAGTCTATTTCACCTCCTCGCCTCACTCAAGCAACCACAAAGGCTACGAGAGTATCTCTACTAGAAATCTCAGGGTAATACAAACGCTTCGGGAAGCCCTCACAAGTAAATCAATACGGGCTACCACGAAGAACACCTAACCGGCTAGAGCTCAAAGAGCTCAAGAGTAAAAGACACAAAGCAAGCCGGCTAGATGGAAACCAAGTGCTCAAGTCGGAGATTGATGCTTCCCACTCTCAAATCTCACTTCCCTAGCTCAAATCTCGCAAAGGAATGAATCTAGGAGCAAAGGGGGAGAGAGAGGGGAGGAGTTGAAAGGTCCTAGTTAGGTTTTAGTAATTGAGTGACAACTTAGGTGGACTAATATGTGTTTGAAGTGAATTACACAGGTGATTAGTCCATAGGTGATCATGTGTGAGCAACATATGCCATAGAGGTGAAATGGCTTGGAAGATGTTGCAAGGCTCACACATGTGAAGAAGGAGCTTAATGCACATGAAACATGACATGTGGTCATGTGGCTAAGATGGTGAAGATCAAGGCAAGACTTGGCTTGATGGACCGGTTGCAAAGGTGAAGGGCAAGTTGGAGGCTTTGAAGCCGTTGGTACCGAGTGTCGGGAGGCTTAAGCAAGACTTGGCGCCGAAGGACCGAAGCGATGGTGAAGAGCAAGTGATGTCAAGATCGATGGACCATGGAGGCCATGTGATGATATGAAGTGGATCATATCATTTGATGAAGAGGTTGGTGCATGTGTTGCATCAACACATGGAAGAGATGGAATGGAATGCGCAAGGCAAAGGTATACTTATAGGGCATTTCATTTCACCGGTCATAGGTGTGTAGAGAAGATTATGACCGGGTTTAGGATAGATGGTCGTACTATTAAGAGGAGCAAACTTGTTTGCATATTGGTCATCTAGTGTCACTTGAGCGATCTAACTGCGATGTTGTTAGGATCGAGTGGCGTGGTGAGAGCAAGTGAAAATCCTTTGAAAAATGATTGTGAAAATGCTAACACACATGCACATGATGGTGTACACTTGGTGGTGTTGGCACATTTGCAAAGGAGAAGGTGTTGGAGTTGATTTGGATCAACTCGGAGAAGTTTCGGAGAAAGCTTTGGTTGAAAAAGAGAAGCGATGGATCTTGGATTGGAATTCTGTACTAATCCTTTGTGATTTGGATCTTGTATTCATATGGGATGTGTAGCCCTCTGAATAAGCTTTCCAAAATGTCCAAGATCATCGAAATCGGAGTTCGGAGCTAAGAGTTATGGTCGTTTTAGCGCGGAGGTCAGTTTTGGCCTAGAGGTAGTACCGACCCTACTACCGACCCTGATGCCGGTAGTACCGCCATAACCTCGGTACTACCGACCCCTCCGCGAGCAGATCGCAAAACTCTTTGTTCGAGGGAGTTTTTGGCCTACCGGTAGTACCGCCATAACCTCGGTAGTACTGGGCTCGGTAGTACCGACCATGGCGTCGGTAGTACCGAGGTTCGAAGCGGTTTTGCAGGCTCTCTGTGTAGATCTAGTTTTGGCCTAGAGGTAGTACCGCCATAACCTCGGTAGTACCGACCCTGAGGCTGGTAGTACCGACCCTACTACCGACCCCTCTACCGCCCGTGTTAGAAAGGCGATTCTAACGGTCCTTTTGACCGTCGGTAGTACCGACCCTTGGGTCGGTAGTACCGACCGAAGGCGTGGAAGCTCGGAAAAAGGGGAAAACGGCTAGTTTGTGGCTCCCCTCTATAAATAGAGGGGTGGTCGGCCCTTGGGAAAGGTTGAGCACCCTAGGGACTTTGTGTCCATGGTTGGGAAGTGCTTAGGAGCCCTCTAACTCACATATGATTATTAGTGCTTATCCGATTGTGTGAGTGAGCGATTCTAGTGCGGTGCATGAGAGATTGCAAGAGTTGACACTAGGTGTTCGAGTTGCAAGCCGGTGTGCTTATTACTCTTGGAGGTTGCCACCTCCTAGACGGCTTGGTGCGTGTCTCCGTCGTGAAGCCCGCGTGAAGATTGTGCGTGGCTCCGGAGAAGCTTTGTGAGGGGCATTGTGCTCGCCCCGCGGGAGATCGCGAAGAGCAACTCTAGTGGAAAGAGGCGTGAAGAGCGCCAAGTGGTCCGGCCGGATCAAAAGCTAGAGCTCTTGGTGAGCACTCCATCGTGGAGAGGTTGGCTTAGTGTCACCACTAGCGAGAGGATCGGCGGCAACCTTGGGCTTGCTTCAACGGGGACTAGCTTGGTGGCAACCAAGTGAACCTCGGGATAAAATCTTGTGTCCCCGTCCCTTGTTGCTCTTATTATTCTTGTTTCCTTGCATATTACGCTTGTTCTTGTGTTCTTCGTGTTCTTCCTCCCTCTATCACTCTATCTTAGGTTGGGAAGGGTCGATCCACATTTTGGCAAGGAATCAAGACGTGAGGAAGCTACAATCGTCATCTACAACATCTAGGGAAGTGGGGTAATTGCTAGATCTGAGATTGCATCTCACCCCCTTCGATTTCGTAGCTTCCTGCAGGTGCTCGGTAGTACCGGCTTGGAAGCCCGATAGTACCGGCATCGGTAGTACCGGCCCTACAGCTCGGTAGTACCGACTGCCTGCTGTTTGCACTAGCTTGTATTGCAATATTTATTCTTGTGCTAGTGTTTAGTTGCTTAGTTTGTGTAGCTAAGTTGAGCTCTCTAATTTGGCTTGGGTAGCCTTGTTATTGAGCATTGCTAGTGAGCTTAGGCTTTGTGCTTTGCTTGCTAGATTGCTTAGGAGCCCCCCCGTGCTTGAAGTACTAGTTGCATAGGCTTGTGTGACCTTGCTTCTAGAATTGGTTAGGTGAGCTCTAGCTAGCCCGATACCTTATTTGCATTGATTAGGATCTTTTGTAAGGTGTCATAGAGTATAGGTAGAGGGGTGTAGTCTTGGCTAGACCGATAGTTTTAATTCCGCATTAGTTTCGGTTAGCCGCTCCAATTAAGTTTAATTTTAAAAGGGACTATTTACCCCCCCTCTAGTCCGCCATCTCGACCCTTCAGGAGTCAATGCTTGGAGAGGGCTTGTCCAAAGTTAGGTCAGCAATAAGTGTATGGAATGAGTGGGTGACCGTGGAAAGAGAAGAGAGGAAGCATTTATACTCCCTCAGTCCCGAGGCTGGTCGGTACCACCGACCACCCATGGTCGGTACCACCGACCAGTTCACAATGGGCGAAAAGATCCAGATCTGACCAACAAGTCAACTACCGACCTACCGTCGGTACCACCGCGGGCGGTAGTACCGAGGTTATGGCGGTACTACCGCCAGGCCAAAATGGCCGCGAACAGAGAGCTCCACGAGAAGGGACTTGGTCCCTTGGAAACTACCGACCAGGGTCGGTACCTCCGAGGTCGGTGGTACCGAGGTTATGGCGGTACCACCGCCAGGCCATTTTCAATTCTACACAGGGAGCTCCGCAAACTTGGTTATTACCGGCCTTGCGTCGGTACCACCGCGGACGGTAGTAACAAGGTTATGGCGGTACTACCGCCAGGCCAAATTTCAGCGCGGACAGAGAGCCTTGCGAACTTGGAAACTACCGGCCATAGGTCGGTACCACCGCGGGCGGTAGTACCGAGGTTATGGCGGTACTACCGCCAGGTCAAATTGAACTCTACACAGAGAGCTTCGCAAAACCGGGTTACTACCGACCAGGGTCGGTACCACCGAGGGCGGTAGTACCGTGGTTATAGCGGTACTACCGCCAGGTCATTTTTGACCAACACAGAAAGGGTGTTTGAGCGCTGCGCAGAGAAGCTGTGGTCGGTACCACCGACCAAACAGAAATACCCTCTATGTGTTCGTGATTGTGCGGTGTCTCTCAAGCGAACTATAGTTAGTCGATTTGAGCACTTTTCTCCACATGTAGCCAACTTACTTTGTGACCCTCTTCATAGTCCGGCTTACCTATAACTCAAGTTTAAAATTAAAATTTTAAACTACCACTTGAGCTAGGCATCTTTATGTCAAAAAGTATCTTACATGCTTTGTTCACGAGATTTCAACGTTTCAAATCTTTTATAGGACTAACACCTGCATACATGCTTTTATAAACGGTTAGTCCCTAATTTGATTGTCATTAATTAGCCAAAACCCACATTGGGGGCGAATGCACTTTCAGCCTCTGTTTCGTAGAGATCCACCAACAAAAAAATCTGAATCTAGATATGGAATTCACCTAGATCTACCGTGGATCTGCTCCGCCAATCTAAGATTACACAAAGCGTTTGGTAGAGCTCTACATTCATCTCTATTTCACTTATAAGTGGGCCCCGCATGTAACCTCTTATCTTCTTTCTTCGTTCTCATTAGCAGAGACACACGAAAGTGCAAACCACGGGCGGCGCGTGGTTCTCGCGGCCTCGTCGGGTGCTCGCGGCGACATCGGGCAGGCGCGCGGCTCGCGGCCACGCCGGGCGGGCGTGCAGCTCGCGGCCACGCTGGGCAGACACGCGGCCACGTCGGGCTCGCGGCCTCGCTGAGTGGGCTCGTGGCCACACCGGGCAGGCGCGCGGCTCGCGTGGCCCTCGCGGCCTCATCGGGTGCTCACGGCCACGGCTAGCAGTGCGCGGAGCTCGCGGGCACACGTCGGGCAGGCACGCGGCTCGTGTGGCCCTCACAGCCTCGTCGGGTGCTCGCGGCCATGGCGAGCGGCACGCGGACCTCGCTGCCACGCCGGGCAGGCACGCAGCTCTCGTAGCCCTCGCGGCCTCGCCGGGTGCTCGCAACCACGGTGTAATAGGTGGTGCCGTTATTTGAGGAGATCGGGAAGATTTTTTTTTGGAAGGGTTTTGCTGTGGCCGGACGAGATCTTTTCGAAGGGTAGTCGGGTTTCTTCGTTCATATTTTTTAGTCGCAGAGAAGAAGTAAAGGATCCAGTTTTTTTTTTTTTGATTTGAGGATCAGATGGAGCCGGTCCTCCTGCTTCAGTTGTCAATTTGAATGACCCAGCCCAGCAGGTAGTCCCGCGGCACCAGTGGGCCTCCTGCTTCCTCCTGGCTGCCGGCGGCGTCCGCGGCGAACAGAGGTTCGAGGCCATGTTCAACTTCGGGGACTCGCTGGGCGACACGGGCAACATCTGCGTCAACAAGTCAGCGGCGAACCAGCTCCTGCTCACCTTCTCGTCGGAGGTCGGCGGCGGCGGCGGAGACATGGGAATGGGGCAGCAGCAGGATGCGGCCTGCAGGTAGCCGCGATGTTGATAGCGGAGACCTGGTTGTGGTCACAGTTATTTCTATGGAAGGAAGAGATATCATGGTTATTTCTATGGAAGGGAGAGTGAGGTTCGGCATGGTCGCATGGATACCCGGAATTGTCGGGTGGGTGAGACGATATCAATCCATATTTTTTTAGTTGTAGAGATATATATGCACAAACTTTACATCTATATATATAAACGCCTCCAATATATTAGCCTGGAGTATCTTGATATTGAGGAAGTTTATTGATGTCTGATTGTCGTCACACCAACCTTCGAGATAATAATTAGCCTAAAATACGAGCACTTATAAAGTGTAAAGACAACCCAAATGAATATTTTCCATCATAAGATACATAATAGCACTATAGTCTATAGATATTCCAAACTGAGTTCATGTTACTTTACCTTTATCCTAAATCAAATTTCTTTATTTTGAACTACATTCTAGAGAAATATATTGACACATATAAATTCAAATAAATGCGCTGTCAATACACTTCATGGAAAAATTAATATACAACTAAAACTAATTGACGTTATAATGTTGGTAGATCTTCTATACATTCAATCAAAAGTTATTAAAAAATAACTAAGTACATAATTAAAGTTTACTACTCTCCAAAGTTGCTTTGTATGTAATACAACCATCAGTCCATCACAGTGATATTTATGTTACAAACACTCTTCCATTCCATTGTTAGTCCCACTATGTTTTTTTTGCGAAAAATAAATCTTTGAGTATTCCAGCTCTTTTTAGAGGGTGTTTGTTTCGCTCAGCAAAAATTTTAGCCCACTCACATCGGATGTCGCAGCTCTAATTTAGTCTTAAAAATAAACGAATTACAAAACTAATTTGTCAGTTGAAAAGCTAATTCACGAGACGAATCTATTAAGCTTAATTAATTCATGATTTGACAATATGATGCTACAGTAAATATTACTTAATGATGGATTAATTTACCTTAATAGATTCATCTTGTTAATTAACATATGAGAGTGTAATTAGTTTTATAAAAATAAATTAGTACCGCAACATCCGATGCGATAGACTAAATATTTTTTTTGCCAGGAAACAAACACCACCTTAATCAGTCTGACATCGACGAATGCCACCATGAACCAAGAATCCAAGATGATGAGCGAATCGATTTTTATATCGCTATATATTTCAGTATCCGCTGGCATATCTTTTCCTTTGATTTCTTGTGCTCTGCTCGGTGCTTCCTTGTAAAGGGTTCTGATAGAAATGATCCCCAGTTTTACAGATTGGTTGAAAGACGAGTTGCCACACAGTACGCTCACGGAGAGTATTGTTCTGGTAAGAACATTTCTTGTACCATTTTTTTTTGTGGCACAACGTTTCTTGTTGGCAACATGGAAACTTAGAAAGAGTTTACTGATGTATGCATTAGATGCGATGTGTTTGGTTCACGTCATGTGTTGATTCAGAACCATCTGATCCTATATCCAAAGCTAATAATCTCGTTTGGTTTGCAACATGGAACGAAGTAATCCATCATCAAGTCTTTCTCGGTCTAGAGATGGCAACGAGTACAATCTCATTGAGTTTTGCTCATCCAAACTCATACCTGCGAACATAAAATCAATCCACTAAAAAATTCATGAACTATCATGAGTTTTATTTTGTGCCTAAACTCATGCCCATCGGATAACGGGTACCCATCGGGTTGCACATGAATTCAATATGACCTCATTTTATTTTTAAAGTTTACTATGTTTTATCCTCGTTTGTTTATATAGCTATGTGTATACTTCTCTCTTCTACGCGGAAGCAGGGTGAGACTAAACTTCATCGATACCCATATACCTAGTGCTTGCTTATTGGGCTTAGTGGACTGCAACTATCTAAAAACTACGAAAGTACGAGCAAGTCACCAAAGTCATTTTAATTTTTGTCTTTTTTCTCTTTTAAAAATATTATAGTAAATGGTTATGTTTTTCAGCGTATTCAAATTGTTTATATTTTTCGTAAGATTTAGAATGATGATAATCCAATATGACGAAATTAATTAAAATAAATAATTTATAAACTCTTTTTATATGATAGTTAAATATTTTCGAGTTATGGGTCGGGTTTAAAAAACTCATGAGTTTGCGGGTTTGAGTTTAATTCTTTCTCACTAACAAACTCATGGGTAGAAAAGTTGACTCATATTCTTACCCTAATAAGGTAAAACCCATTGAGTTTCAGATTTTGGGTACCCATTGTCATCTTTACTCCTCGCTAGGCTGCCAACAAGCATATTCAAACAGACCAAGTTATCCCACGAAAAAACAGCGGACGACATCGTCCATCATGGGTCCAATCCAGATCGGTGGGTCTATCAAACAAAACAGACTGTTACATCCTTCAAAAGTTCATAACATTTGCCCCTAAGTTAAGATTTTTCTAGTGAAACTATTTTTTTGCAACTGATTTCCGATGGTATTTTAAATCTACAGAACATTATTTTTCTAATTACAAGTAAATTGACGGAATTGCTAAATTAAGCAACAGACTGGTTGGCATTCAGTCTATTGTGCACAAAACCAAACCATAGGTCCGTGGGCTACCAATACAAGCCGTATACCAAGCAAAACCTCTTTGACCCATCTCAATATGGGCCAAAAGCCCAAGATCCTCTCATCTCAGGAAAGGGAAAAGAGAAGGCAGCAGCAGCACGACCACGATGCGAAGAAGGAAACAAAGGTCCGCGAGCAAACGCCTCCAAACCCATCTCGGTCGCCGGAGAACGAGCAGCAGCGGAGGCGATGGCGTCCCCGGATCCCGGCCGCACGCCGGCGCAAGGCGAGGAATCTGCCTCCGCCTCCCCGTGGCCTCTCCGCAAGCTCCAGGTCTCGTTCCTCCCCTGATTAGATCCCCCATAGGAAATATTCTTATTGGATTCGTGTTCATGGCCATCCTTCTTCGTCTCATATGCAGTACTGGGTATCCTTTATTTCGGTTGAACTGATCTGTCTTTGGCATTACTTACGGGGCTTTTTTCATACGTGTTGGAACTGCAGTTTTTTTTCGCATTTAATACTTTTCTTTAACTAAGTTAATCCTATTTCATTTGCAGTTAGAAAATTATAGAACCTATCCATTGATGTTTCATTTATCTGTATTTTAAGAAAGGTCCAAAAAGTATTCGTATTGGATGTTGTTGTATTAGCCGAGAAGAAATTTGCATTTCCCCTGAGATCCATCATTTTTTGTTCTTATGTTGTCACATTCTTCCTGTTGCCTTGTAGAGTTTCACACCAGGACTGTGGTCACAATACAAAGCGTATGAGGATGCAGTTGTCGAGGGCACTAAAGGTGAGATTTTTTATATGTATCCCAGGATGCATTTGTCTCCTAGTATGGTCCTGAAATTTGTGTCTGGTCTTATTTCCATATACAAGGAACTATTGCGGATGCTCTGGTTCTTGTGAGAGAGCATCAGGCGGAGGCAATTGGATGTGCCACTGTTGCAGGATTCATTCTGTTCAGAGGTATACTTATATTTGTTTGTTGTACCTGTTGAAAATGATCAGGAGAAGCTATGGTTCATGAATTGTATTTTCTTAAACATGTCATGAGGGAAATGCTACAATTATTTTTTATTTTGTGTTTTCAGTAGGAAAGTGAATGGAAACATGGGGATTGATTCTGTTAGTATTGGATGAGGATAACATGATCTGGCAAATCCTAAAACCAGAGTACAAAGTGCAACATTTGGTATCCTAGTTTGACACCCTGGTTCTCCACACTACTACATCTATGCTAACATGTGGTAGCTAGCAGGAGATGGTTAAGACCAATTAACACAAGATTCAGCAGTCAATATTTATATAAAGCTTTCCATATTCCTAGATAATATATAATAAATGGATCCGAACTTCCAATATCATTTCATGAAAACAAGTAATTTTTAGTCTTAAATTTGAAGTTTTAACTTACTCCGTATTGGAAAAATCGATGACTAATGGCAATGTTTTTGCGAGCTCAAGGAATTTACTCCCACATCTTTTCTTGTATGCCTATTCTTTTCCATTTTTGCAGCTTTTAGAGGAAAAAAAAATGGTGGGGTATAAATCTTAGCAAGAAACAAGCTTCACAGAAACTTTCATCTCAGGAAGTTGATTATCCGTTTCACTATATAAAGTAACGTAGTAAAGTAACTCAAACAACTTTCCAATACCTGCTCGCATGAGTTGAATCGAAGTTAGTTAAACTGATGAGGGGGTAAAGACGTGAACTTTTGGAACATTAAACTGGTGCATTGTTCTGTGAATCTGGCTCCAGAGAATGGTGTGAGTATTTGTTTTAGTTGCAATTTGATTGGAACCATGGTATTCCTTCTGTCACAGATCATGATATTTTTAAATAACTTAAGAAAAGTTTTTTTTTTTACTTTTTTTATGCTGGAATCTTGTTTCAATTGATATTAAACGTCTCCTTTTTAGTTGTATTTTATGCTAACGAATAGTTACAGATCTTGTTCTTGTACTTGCTGGACAAATATTTGAGATTTGGAAGTGTAGTTGTTTTGTACCTGTCCCAAACTCTCAACTGCTTGTCAAGGGCTTGGTATTTTGAAGCACACATGAGTAAATAAAACCATAAAGCTTTAGGCCCTATAGTTCTGGATTGAAAGAGGACATATGCATTTTTTTTTTTGTTTCAGACATTGATACAGTTTCTAACTTCCACATTTAATGTTTTAAGTTTCAGTATTATGTTCTCATGATTAGTGATCATTGTTAGAAATTTTTTGTCTGAGTGCAAGTGCAATCTAGAACTCCAATTTTAGTGGAGGGAGTAGTTTCCTCAAGCTAATAATGCAAAGCCTTGTGGATCAGATGCATTATCATGTTGCTGCGAGAAGATTGGTTTTAATTGTAGTTATGATATGTAGCTGCTTGTTAGCTTGTGCTTGTAACAGCATATGATACTATGCTTTTTGCTTTATGCTTAAGCTATCAAATGGTTCCGCAAAGCTGTATTATCCCTCTTGGGAAGCTTTCAAAAGTCCTATTGTTGTGGTATTTCTATTGCTGTCTCGTAATTCAATTGTCTGCAGTGCTCATGCTGTATGGGCCTCCTTGATTGATTATCAGTTTCAATTGTAGATATACTCAAGTACTTGAGTTATTTTGTATCCATTTATCATTTCAGTTGAGTTCTTCCGTACAATCTGGACATAATTATTCAAAAGTGAGATGGATCCCAGACCAACCAGGTGTATCTGGCAACTGACATAATCTTATTTGCTCATCAGTCATCTCAAACCAAGTTGGATGGTTCAGACCTTGGCAAATGGTGACTTGAGAGTTTGACTTCGTTTGAACAAAAGTTTTGTGAAATTAAGTAGAGAGAGCACATAAAACACATCACAGCCATGAGCATTTGACAAAAGTACCAGCCAGAACATACTTAAGAACGTCCATTACTAATAGACAGTGCACTTATCAAGAATTAACTTTTGTAAAGCTGTATGGCTTATCAAGAATTGACTTTTGAAACACTGTATGCCTAATATGTACTCCCTCCGTATCACAAATAGAAGACGTTTAGGACAGCGACACGGTCTCCAAAGCATAACTTTGACCATTTATTTCTTTAAAAATATTTGTTGTAAAGTGGTATATATATACTTTTATGAAAATACTTTTCAAGATAAATTTATTTATATGATTTTTTAATTTTTAAACTCAATAATTTAAAAATTATTCATGATTTATATTTCCAATGTTTGACCGAAACCTTTTCCAAAACGTCTTCTATTTACGATACGGAGGGAGTATAGCGTTCCCTGTGAGTAGTTCCTCTTGTAATTACATAAAGGTGACATTAATTCTGCAATGGTGTGCATACTTGTTTTTTTTTTTTGCATCTCAAATTTTGATACTGATTTAGTGATCAATTGTACCATCAGGTCCTCGAAGATTTTTATACCGGAATACCTTTGGCTGTTTCAAGACTGAGAAGGTATAAGGCTTATAAATGTGGTTATGTTCATGTTGAAATTTCTCCACCCATTTAAGATTCATTAGAATGATTTACATGAGATAAATGGAACTTCTGTCAGGCCAATGAGATCATAACTGTGTGATCATGTATACATCTGACTTTTGTACCAAAATCTTGCCAGGATTTACTAAATGATGTTGAGCAAAGTATGATGGAGTACAAAACATCTATTCAGAACATGAGGAAAGAATCAAAATACACTCTTGGCAAAGTAGCTATCGGTGAAAGTGATCTGCAGCGTGGACGAACTGATTTGAGGTATTTTACATGAAGTTGCAGTTGGAAAAGTCTGTTTTTCCATCTCTGTTGCGGTTACATTTAATAATGGTTTGTCACCAACATATTGTAAAATTATTGCCTGTGCCTCTCTCCAGATCTACTGGGAAGCAGATCCAGTCTCTTATAGGTTCCATTTACAAAGCAGAATCTACAGCTGCAGGTATTAATTATATGTCTTCAGGTTATTTTGTTCATTGTTTTTAACTATTTGCAACTTAATTTGAAACCCTGTCTACACAAAATCAGAAAACACTAAGATTGTTCACTTTACAAGTTATAACTGTGTGACTGTAGGTCTGATGGATAGACTAAGAACCATTCCAACCAGGCAATCCCTCGAGCTGCGAGCAGAGGTGAGTACATGATGATGTGTACATAGAATATCTTGGCCCTTGCGTCAAGTGCTGATTAGAACCTTATAAAAAAAGTGATGATTAAAATACTGTTTCTTTTTATACATCAGGTGGCTTCCATGGCCTCCGATTTGAAGGTCCAGAGATGTGCCCTGCAGGAAAGGATCAACAAAATATCTGAATATGGTGTCCGTGTCTGAACTGCATCGTCTGTGCATTTCCCCTGATAGAGCCTCTCTTGGTCCTTCCGTAGAATAAACTGTGAATCCACCCTGAGAGATGCGCATTTCGATTTACACAAAGTTCCGTTTTGGATTCTAACCTTCTTTTTTGTCAGCATTTTAAATGCTGGGACAAACATGGTAACTCATCGCAACCATAAATTGTTCCTGTCACTGTAGTGTTGAGCATTGCTCGTTTCTGTGAGGCAGATGGTCAGATGGCTACTTCCCAATCAGGGGCGAAGCTACGTGGACGCGTCGGGGTCGGGCGACACCGACAACTCTGGCGTAACCTCTCATAGGTAGCGATTTTTCACCATGTTAGACCCCGGTACAAAATATGTTTGACCCCAGCAAATTGGCAGCCCAGCAGTTCGGCCCATTTGCTGCTTCATAGAATCATAGGACTTGGAACGTGATTATATTACGTCAATGCTAATTGCTAGACGCAGAAGCCCAGAAGGCCACCAAACGTTGCCTCCCCCTCCGCCACAGGGGGCCCCTACCGAACATCCCACCGACCCCATGAACTCACATTAGGCCTTATTCGGTTCCGTCTGAATGGTGTCGTTTCGGCCGGATTGATCTTATTTGATTTTAAATCCGATCCATAGCAAAATAGTCATTCGGTTGAGGTTTGGTTCCGGATGGATTGATATGACCCGATTTGAATTTAGCTTATTTTTTATGCTCTAAGACCCGGATTTGTTCCCCACCTCTTGATGCCAGGAATGAAAACAACCGGATCAAGTGAATTCCTTTGGTTCACTCATTCCTGGTCCAGAATGGTTCTGGACACTATTTTAATCCAACATCACTGAACAAGGCCTTAGTAATTTAGTATCTATCAATCGCGCGGAGAATTTATCCCCGCGGAGAACCTACCCCTGCTACAAATTAGTCTATTTTCTAGGCTAAAATTTTAGCTCAGTCACATCAAATGTTACGATCCTAATTTAGTCTATTAAAAATAGACTAATTATAAAATGAATTTATTAGTCGAAGACTAATTTACGAGATGAATCTATTAATCTTAAATAGTCCATGATTTGATAATGTGGTTCTACAGTACACATTTGCTAATGATAGAATAATTTATCTTAATAGATTAGCCTTGTTAATTATCATATGTCAGTGTAATCAATTTTATAATTAGTCTATTTTTAATAGACTAAATTAATGTTGCAATATCCAATGTAATACGGCTAAAATTTTAGTCTTGGATCCACACATTAGTAATTTAGTATCTATCACTAGAGTAAAAACTAAAAACGCATGAGGCGGGTATGCGGGGAATAGGGAAAGGAATGGTTTCCCATCCCCATAAACCCGATATAGATTAAATTTTCATGTTTCCAATTCCCATGGGAATTAAATCGTCTCTGCGATCGTCCCTGCCCGGGAATTTCATAAAGGGAATCGAGGATCAGATCCCATCGCCGCCATCTCTACTACCGACTCTGACCCCGGCGAGCATTTATCTTGGCTTCGCCCCTGTTCCCAATCCCCATATATATGCGATTGCAAGGAAAAAACTTTGTTCCACCTTGGGTGCTGTGCTTCCTGCAAACAACTCTGATATTCCGTTTCAAAAAAAAAAAAACAAATTGCTACAAAATGCAGGGCGCTGCTCCGGAGGCTATTGGAGTATTGGAGTATTGAAGTCCTCTTTAATTTCTTTCTTCAATTTTTTCGCATCTCGCTTTCTCGCCAAAGGACGTCTGAGGGCTACAAGTTTTTGGGCCTGAGCCCTGAGGGCTCACCAAGATACAAATTCAGCTTGGCCATTTGCTGATATATCTACGTCGACCAAAAACACCGTATTCAAGCAAAGGCAAAGCAATAGAACTATTCCTTTCTTTCTTTAGCCACTGTACTCCATCTAAAGCAAAGCAATCGAACTCTTCATTTCTTTCTCTAGCCAGTTAGCCACTGTACTCCATCGAGGATAAGAATAAGGGCCCGTTCGGTTCCGGGGGAACTGTGGCCTGGAACCATTCCTACCGGGTTTGCTTGCATAATTTATATAAGCTTTGATCGTCTGGAATGATTCCTGTTCCTGGTTGGAATCCTGAGTAAGGCCTCGTTCGTTTGCTTGGGTTTCATTCCTGACCCGGATACGTTCCAAGCCTGGATACGGTGGTTCCAGGTGTGTCACTCGTTCCAGGTCAGGATACATGACCAGGAATTATTTGTCACGGAGTTGGTGCAATTGCCGTTCGTTTCAGCCAGGAATGAAAACAATAGCAGCTAGGCATAAACACTTGTTTGATACCATATCAAGGTCACTTGTTTGACAGCAACTTGGCAGTATACATCAACAATTTGTTTAACAGTAACTTGACAGTAAACATTTATCTACATGCATAAAAAGCATGAGACTGAAATGATAGAGAAGTAGGAGACAAGTAGTAAAACAAAATAGAGTCTTGATTCAGCTTTCTGTCTTTCAATCTTGATCAAGAAAAAATAGGAATTTTTCATAAAAGTTACAAGCACTCTAGGTTATCTAGTGATGTTGATAAATATGTGAAGATCGTAGACCTTAGACCTCCTGCACAAGCCTGGTAGACAAAAAGTTCAACATCAGTTCCACAGGCACAATAATAGTATTTGGATTCATAATCAGGAACAGTGATAAATCTGAAAAATGATACTTTACAAGAAAATAGAAATATGATAGTATGCAATGATACTACTAGACAGTAAGGAAACAATAAGAATATCCAGGTTAATATATGTTTTTGCTAGATGCAGAATAATGAGCACTGTACGAAACCAAAAACCAAGCTCTAGAATGCACATGGCCATCTATTGCCATTTGCCAAGAAATTTAAACCCACCCTTTGTGCTAATAAGGCCGACATGGATTAACAATGAACAATTGAACATGACTAGAAGTGGTGCTCATTAGTTAGCACATCCTTTCACCTCTTATATAATCGAGGAGCAAGAATTCTGACTGAGAGGTCTTGCAAAGCATATATAAGTCAAATATTGAACTTCTACTTGCTAAGATATATATATGGCAGAACTTATGAGATAGAAATAACAACACATAGAAATAGTACAGTTTACATGCAATTAATTAGCTAGCTGACCATGTGTCAAAATGAAATGGATGCCAAACAATTGATAAGTAATCGCCAAGAATAAAGTTAAATGATGTTCTGTTACTCTGCTATATGACAAGAACATTTAATTATTATTAGTATATATTGTGCACTTGATGGCTACGCATGCAGTGACAGGACAGTGGCTATATATAGGCATTAATTCTGTTATTTCCTGAGACTCTATCAACTTACACAATCAAGGACCTCATAGTTTCATATTGCAGGTAAAGAAACTCCCATGTACGCATTAGTTTCATACTGCAGGTAAAGAAACTCAAATATTTTGCCTTTTCTATTATTCCTAGTAACCTTGCACTCAAAGTCCCAAAGTCAACCTCACAGCTCTGAGCTATCAGCGGCATAGGATTCTCACAGACACTGAAAGTGCATTGCTGATTGAAACATGGACTTCAAAGTTCGATTAAAGGTACTGAAAGTCCCAAACATGGACTGAAACATTTCATATCCTTAGTTCGATTAAAGAAACACCTAGTTTACCATCGTTGCTTTGCAATGCACTACAAGGTCGTATCTTGGTCGACAAGCACAAACAACTCGGCATGTGCCCATCCATGGCCATGGCAGACACACTCTAGAAAATACTTTTAGCTAGTAGCATCCATCATCTTGAGTTCAGAGTTCAAGTTTGGGTTAGACACTGCAACTTCCCTCACTGCAGACGCAGTGTATATAACTCCTCTCCACTCCTCCATCAAATGTCAACAGCAGAAGCTACAGAGTCAACAGCAATGGCAATGAGTTCCTCCTTCTCCGAGCTGCTAGCCATCGCACCCTCCCTGCTCGTCATGCTCCTCCCTGCTTGTCATGCTCCTGGGCCTCTACATCTCCGGATCTGAGGGAGCCGGAGCGGAGGAGCCGAAACGAGACGAGACGAACGGCGGGCAGGAGCGACGGGGACAGCGGGGGTCGAAGACGGCGGCGGTGGCAAATCCGAGATCGACGTCTCGGATTCGAGCCACAGGAAAACAAGAAACCCACCAAGAACCCTAGCGTCGGGGAAAGAAGAGGGCGAGGAAGAGGAGGCGATGTGTTACCGGCGAGAAGGCGGCGGGGAACGCGGACATTGGATGGGAAGCGGTCGCCGCCGCCGTCGCTGTCGCCTCGTGCCGCGCCGTCGCCTCACGGTGCCCGCGCTGCTGCCTCCCCTCACGACGCGCCCGTCTCCGTTCCGGATATGCCGAGGTCCGTCTCCGTTCCGGACCAAAATGGGCGAGAAAAGGCCCGGATTGAGGAGTTTTTATTGCGGGCCGTATCTAACCGAACGGCCATTCTCGGTCCAATCTGAATTCGATCCGGGCCTCTTTAATCCGGGTGGAACGGGCCATATTCCGGGCCGTTGCAGCAGAAACGAACGAGGCCTAAGACGGATACGGGATTCATGGCACTTCTCCGCTTGACGTTTTCTGATAGCTATTTCTTCTTCGGCTAGATTGAAAAATTGAAAGCCATTTCTTTGGCCAGATTGAAAAATTGGCACTGGCAGGGACTGCAGACTGATGTTAAAGTAGCCAGTGGGCGCCGCAAGTAGTAATCGAAAACTTGATGAACAATTGATCATATAACCAGTATGTGAAACCATAAAACAAGTGGAGGGAACAATTGAACATACAACCAGTATGTGAAACCGTAAAACAAGTGGAAGAAGAGAGGCTATTATCTGTTTTTCCCTATCTGGTGAGCCCGTTCACAGTCTTTCCATGCTTCCAGTGGCATGTGACTATCCGAATGCCATATACCGATCTCAATCCTCCAGCTCATAACCTACCACACACACAGCGTGATATCTCCCTTTTCTCCATCTGCAGAACCTCCCTTCCCTATGTGATTTTAGACTTCAAGTGGACGTGAACTGAAAGTGCTCAGCAACTGTAACTGATCAGTAATTATATCGCCACCTAGAATATACAGCTTATCATACAAAATTCATTGTTCTTAGTCTGCAGCCAAGGACAATTTGGATGAATCGTAAGTAAAAGAAAAAAATTGAAGAAAAATGACGTGCCATTGGATATGTAATTCTGTTATGCTAAAGTGCTTCAACTTTACTCTCCGTTAATGTCTGCAGCTGTAACATCTGCGGCCGGTCATGCGATTAAGGTTTGATCTTCAGTATCAACTCTTGTTTCAACAGGATTGAAAACATGGTGAGAGCCTGAGTTAGCTAGTCCAAAATCAAGGAGCCTCATTCTGTAGCCAAGAAGACTGGGGTAGAGTCTCATCTGTCCTGTTAGTATCAAACCGAGAAAATCTTTGTAGTCTGTTAATCTTCAGGCGGATAGAGGGCACCTTCCGAGCAATGGCCTTCCATATCATCTGCACGGCATCATCAGTCTGAGATGGGTATTGGTACTCAAAGTGCTTTTCTACTTCCTTTAGCTTGTTCCACATGCGTGTCCACTCCTCTCGACTGATCCCTGTGATCAGGCTCATTAGAAACCCCTTCTTGACCGCGTCAGCGCCACGTACTATAACACTGAACTTTGAGTAGTCGAGGACATCCTCAAATGGGAGCTCAATCTCATCGCTGATGATGACCGGAACGCAGTGACTGACTATGGAGTCGAAGAGGCGGTTGGAGGATGGAGTGTCACCTGCAATGTTGAGACAGAACTTGGATGACCGCATCCCTTGTGTTGATTGCTCGATTCCGTTACCAGCCACACTTCCAAATGAGAAATGCACATATTTCTCATCTTTCAGAAGGTAATACAGTTCCTGCCGGATGGAACCACCCTACAACAGTGTGCAGTGAAATTGTGAGTAGAATAGCAAATATATATGTGAACTGCATACATTTTCGATAGTTCATCTATTCACAGACCCTAATCTCTTACACCAATCAATATAACTCACGTACTGGTAGCTAATCCATGTTTGACTGTCAATTGTATAGCTACTAAAGTATACTTAACTTGTTTACATATACATAGATAACTTGTCAGATTGTATATAACCACTAAAGTATACTGAACTTGTTGCAAAAAGACAGCGAAGTATGCTGATCGTGGTCATATAGGACTGGGAGAAGTGATTGCCTATGTATGAGCTGGACTGATAGACAATGCATCTTTAGTGGCCAGCACTAGTGCAAATTCAGGTAAGTGGCACACGGAGGGAAAGTGCCATGTTAGCCATTACTATGCTACGGAAAGAAAAGGAGTGCACGTGCCACATGGGCATGGCAAACATTCTCAGTTCTTTTTAGGGAAGAAGAACACATGGGAGGGAAAGAAAGTTTTTTTTAGCCAAAAGAGGCATGCTGACATTATTAAAACTAATTAGATTTGGCTATTCCAACAAAGATTCAATTTAGACGAGATGAGTAGCAAGGTGCTCACATCCTTCCTGTAGATGGCTCCCTGGAAGTAGAGCAGCGTCGGCCGGTCATCGTATCCGGCGGTGTCATTAGCGAAGTTGGCGACAAGGTGTCGGTAGGGCGCGATGACGTCCTTGTCGAGGTTAGCGACGCTGGGCGGGTACCTCCCGAAGTCGCAGAGCACGAAGACGCAGGGCCAGAACCTGTAGCGCGCGTCGAGCATCCCGTTGGGGTGATGCGCGAGCACGACGTGGTCCCGCCCGCCGGTCCTCCGCCACTCGGGCCGCGCGGCGAGGAACTCGAGGAGCCTGCGCTGCAGCGCGCGGTCCTCGCTGTCCCGCGCGGGCGGCACCACGCGGGAGTGGCGGTTGAAGCTGAGCGAGGCGAAGAAGGGAACGAAGACGACGTCGGCGTCGGCCGCGTGGCGCACCCGCGCCGCGGCGCAGGGCGTGGGCGCGCCCTGCTCGGAGGCCAGGAGGTCGAGGGTGAGCCAGTACTCGATGCTGTGCTGCAGGTTGAGGCCCCCCGGGTAGTCCGGCACGCCGTCCCTGACGTCGGGCCACACGCCGCCGCCGAAGCCGGGGGGCTTCCAGTCGAGCAGCCCGAAGTGGAACTCGGGGGGCAGGTCGTACATGAACACTCGCAGCAGCGCCTTCGCGGGGTCGCATTTCCTCCCGGGGCCGGGGCGCCGCCCGCCGCCGCCGCCGCTGGGGCGGAGCCACTGGTTGGGGCGGCGGGCGGCGGCTGGGCCCGCGGCGGAGTCGAGGAGGAGGTACCAGGAGAAGAAGAAGAGCGCGGCGGCGAGCGCGAAGAGCCAGGCGAGCGGGCTCCGGCAGGCGGCGGCGGCCATGGCGCTAGAAGTGGCAGTGATGGCGGAGAAGGGAGCGGGGCGCGGCCATGGCTGGCTGGGGGGGGATCTGGGGATCTGACGGGGGAAAGGGCTGGTGGGTTGGTCACCCGCGGCGGCCGGTTGATCGCTGTGGTGACGCTCGAGTCCCGATCGTGGCGGTCGGATCTGGAGCTGGTAGCAACGGTTGAGTTGGGTGCTGGGGCGGGTGCGGCCCGGTGGGAGGCGGCGGAAAGGCACGGGCGGGGATCTCCAAATCCACGCAAGCGCTGCACGCTACCCCACGGCTGCTTTGGGACAGAGAGTGATGACCGTCACTGCGGGGTCAGAGCATCTCCAACGGTTTTGCAAATGACCTTTGCATTTTTGTTTTTGCAAAAAAGTCTAAAAATCTCCTATCCAACGGTTTGACAAATTAGCTTGGCATTTTTAGCAACTTAGCAAATACTGGGAGATATTTGACATATATGCCAAGCTACAGTTCACTTGACAATCGTCCTCGCGTGCTACTCTCGCGGAATATTTCCCTTTCGCTCGCACAAATTTTTAGTTTTGCTAAGTCTAAATACAAAACCGTTGGAGATGAACTCTTTTTATCTTTGCCATATTAATTTAAGAGTTGGTAAATACCATATTTTGCCAAACAAAAAATGCAAAACCGTTTGAGTTGCTCTTACGAGGGGGAGACCGCGAGAGGGTGGGCAAAGCATCGGGGTTTCCCAGGTTTCCTAAATTTGTAAGAGCAAGACTATCTCCAACAAAGAACTCATATGAAGACCAAACCCAAAATGGGTTGCAGAGACCTAAAATCAGCCTCCAACAGAATACCTATATGCGAGACCTATTTTGGGTTGTCTGATATGCATAACCCAAATATAAGTATCATCTCTCCTAAAAACTCATTTGCAGAAAGGATTCTCTTTTGAGTCTCGTTGTTGGAGAAGATGTCAAATAGGTATTAAACTATTTGTCTGTAGCGCTACCCATATGTTAAATAGGTCTTGTATTTTGGGTATTATTGTTAGAGACAGTCTAAGACTACCCAATCCCAATCCTCTATCCATCCATATCATCTTTAGAGTAAGAAAAACACTGCAGTGGCTCCCTGTATATCTTTCGGTACCTATACATCTCCGCTATTAGTAGCGTGCTGCCAGAAATCGGCTATTCGTACGACCAGCCCCGTGCGCCAGAGAGCAGGAGGGGAGGGAGAAAGAATCTCTGCGGGTCCATTGAATTTTATTGAAAAAATGCTATATCTCACAAACCTAAAATCCAAATTAAATTCTGATTGCACCATTGAATTTGTTATAATTAATTTTTCAAAACTAGATCTCTTATGAATATATTTAGATAAAGTGACAAGTGGGCCCACAGTGAATAGAAGATGATATAGAGGATGGATGAATGCAGGAGAAGTGGATATAGAGAAGAGAATCTTGCTGACTAGGACGTATAGAGAAAGATATAGAGGATGGATGAGTGCGGGTAGTCTTAGGGCCCCTTTGGTTCAACAAGAGAGTAACCCACACGAGAGTTAAACTATCTTAAATTTAATTTATTTTCTAAAAACATAATATCAACACGACAAATTCTAATACATATTTAGTATAATAGTCATTATTATTTATATACAAATTTAGTTAAATTCTAAATTACATGACTTATGACAGATACATTGCTACACGTCAGTTGTCTCGTATATCATCTTATGCACTGCCATGTAAGATTTTTTGCTGACGTGGAGGGAGGAGAAAGACGACTAGACGAGAGAGGACGATGTCATTGTTTCACGAAACAACCGCCTCATGAACTAAAATTTAGTACTATGAGACAAGTATTCTAGCATTGTATGAGTTATTATTGTCATGCAACTTACAATTTATTTTTATTCTATCCATAAATTAAGAAATCATGAGTTGTTATGAGACAACTTAAAAAACATGATTTTTTCATAAATATTAGTTGTCGTTTTAGACAAGATTTGAGTCAAACATTGGGAACATAAATCATCAATAACTATTAAGTTTCTAAATTTGCAAATATAAAAATTATATGAATAGATTTGTCTTGAAAATACTTTCATAAAAGTATACATATATCATTTTTTCATAAATATTTTTATAAAAACAAGAGGTCAAAGTTGTATTTTGAAGACCGTGTCGCTGTCCTAAACGACAACTAATATGGGTATGGAGGGAGTACGAGACAAAACCAATTCACTTACTCTTAGCTAACACTATTATAGAATTGAAAATGTAAGAAAAAATACACAGTTTCAATTGTCACTAGAGGTGAAGCTATTTGGTATGTATATCAGTTGTTCCCGTATAGCTAGCTATAACGCAAGTACATCCCTTTAATCTTTCCTAGCTTTGCTACTGGACATGCACTATGGAACTAGTTGTGGGTGTAGGCAACACATAAGGATAAGTGGACGGTTTTTAGGACGACATGCCCATAGTACTCTCTCCATCAAAAAAAGATAATTAAACTATACAAGTAATTTCTAGTGTACAAATCATCAACTAAATTTGATTGAAAGTAGTATTATTGTCTATTTGATTAATAGGTGTCATTGTCTAGAAAAAAATGATTAATAAGTGTACTAAATTCTAAGTCAAGTCTTTAATTAGTTGTTAGCTAACTAGTTGTTAATTCTAGTTAATTTAGGTTAATTTCTAGCTTTAGCTAATAATTAGTCCTGGCTGATCCAAATAAACCTTAATTTTGGTGGTTAGTGGTCATTTTATATAGTTTCACGTGGTACGGTCATTTTCTATAGCTCTATCCCCGTTTCAATTATCACATTTTTTAAAGAATAAAACCTCAATCAATTTCTCAAAAACGGGAAAGAAACTCATTCAGGCTACCATGCGTGCACGATTGATGGCCGTTGCCATTGTCCTCAGGCTATTGCACTAATCTGGTGAGCCATGACGCCCTAACCAGTTATCAGGTATTTAAATGATCTACTGCTGTCTCAAAAAGTATGCAACTCTACTTCTATCTCTATTCAAATGTTTGAACATATGCATGTAGTAGTAAATGTACACTAAAAAATAACTAATTACACAGATTGTGATAACTTTACAAGACGATTTTTAAGCCTAGTTAGTCTATGATTTAACAATGTTGTGCTACAGTAAACCTGTGTTAATAATAGATTAATTAGTCTTAATAAATTTGTCGCATGTTTTTCTGACAAAATATGTAATTTATTTTTTATTAGTCTATTTTTAATAGACTAAATTAGTGTCACAACATCTGATGTGACACCTAAATTTTTTTCACCTCTCAACTACCCCCCTAATTTTTGTTGTACGAATCATCAACTGAAGTTGGTAGAAGGTAGTCAACTAGCTCTCAATTTTAATTAATTTAGATTTTTTAGCTCCAGTTAATAATAAGCCTTGTCCGATCCAAACAAATCCTTCATTTTGGTGGTTACGCCACTCTCAGTTGGGAGCTTCATAGCACAGTTATTGAAATCATTAAATCGGCTTTTGCTTTTGTGTTGGTAACTGCAACAAGTTTCCTCTCCATGAAACCCCATGAAACTCTCTATATTTCTTCGTGGTTAACCTACCGGAGTCATAAAATTTGTTGGCATGTCACAATACTAATACAAATAAAGTTTAGGCTTTGTTCGCTTGAGCTATAAATCGGCTTTAATCCATACAAATCAGTGTGAAACAGTATTTTTCTCTCACAGTAAATCAGCCCTTTCAGCTTATTTCTGACTTTTAAGTTTCCACCAACATTGGTTTTAGTGATCATTTTCTATAGTTTCACGTGGTACGAGTAACAATATTCCTTGTCAGTGTACTGCACGGTTCTCTTGTGTTCAGGGCTTCCGGGGTCCGTTTGGGAGCAGGGACAAATATAAGACCAGCTGCACTGGGACCGTTGGGATCGTTATGTTCAGCCTCTACAGTGACAGGTCAGCTTTTAGAGGTCCAAACGTGCCGTAGCGAGGGACTGCACCCAGACCTGGACGACCGCGCGTCCGCCACATGCAGCGGCTTGGCGTCCGGCCTGAGAGAGCTGGAGAGAGGAGAGAGAGCACGGCCCCCACGTTTCTAGGTAACAAAAATCTTATAACTCACAAACCAAAAGACCAAATTAAATTTCGATTGCACTATTAAATTCGTTTTAACAAATTTGAAACAAGATCTCACATGGATATAATTAGATAAAATTTATAGAAGATGACAAGGAGGGTCACTCTTGGGAGTTAGTATAGAGTATGAGATATAGAGGATTAATGAGTGCGGGAGAAAATGGTATAGAGGAATGACCAGGATGAAATATTCTTTTTAGAGGATGAATATAGAGGTTGAAGAGTACGTGTAGTCTAAAGATACCACACAAATAGTATCAAACGGCACAGGGAAGTTATCAAACAGGACACGAGGAAGTTGAAAACGAGATGCCGGCAATTAACGAAACTGAATTTCCATAAAGACAATGATCTAGTCAGATCATACACCTTGCGAGTAATTCAAAAACTTATTATTAGTTCTCTATAATACATGTCCCTCGAAAAAGGGTAAATTTCGTGGGACTCACAACTCACAAATGGTAGTGCCCTTCAACTACGTACGTGCCTTTCATGCTGGCATGTTAGGACAGACGAGCGAGTCGTCTAGCAGAGATGCAAACTCACGGTGTCTTTCGTTCTCATTTTCATCCCCTAGAGTTTAGCCACTGGAGTCTAGGGGTGTTTGGTTCTCACCTCCTAGAGCTTAGTCACTAAAGTTTAGTTACTTTTAGTCATTTGTCGGTGGTACGAAAAAGGGTACCCCCAATCAACGCAAACACCCGTACGCTCTATCTCCGTCTCGCCCGAGCCCTCCCAGCCAGGCCTCGGGCGAACGCCGTCTCGCCCGAGCCCTCCCAGCCAGGCCTCGGGCGAACGCTCTATCTCCGTCTCGCCCGAGCCCTCCCAGCCAGGCCTCGGGCGAACGCTCTATCTCCGTCTCGCCCGAGCCCTCCCAGCCAGGCCTCGGGCGAGCACGATCGCTCTCCGTCTCGCCCGAGCCCTCCAGGCCTCGGGCGAACGCGCTCCCACACCTCGAGCCTTAACGCACGGACCTCGAGCTGTACAGACAGCCGTACCAGCCCATACCACGCATTTAATGCCTTCACCTACTCCGGTCATGTCCACTAGTGCACAACGTGTACCACAGTAACTCGGTGTAAAGGTCAAGTCTCGTTTTCACCACAAGCATGGGCAAAAGGGCACCAGTACAGCACTGTTCGGCCAAGCCAGGCACTGCAACTCCTCGAGGCCGGCTACGCGCCCCCCGAGCCCTGCACTGTAACCCCTCGAGGCCGGCTACGCGCCCCTCGAGCCCTGCACTGTAACCCCTCGAGGCCGGCTACGCGCCCCTCGAGCCCTGCACTGTAACACCTCGAGGCCGGCTCCGCGCCCCTCGAGCCCCCGTGGCACCACCTCGAAGCCGGCTCCGCGCCCTTCGAGCCCTAACTACTTTCGTGCTACTGGAGGACAGGTACCCCAAGACCCGGAGGGACCCCGCCGCGTACTGTACATTCCGAGATGAGTGCTGTACGGCTCCCGCCTTGTCGCGCCACCACGTCCGCGCCTAGGATGGAAGCCACGACCCAAGGACGCCTCAACAGCGACGATCACATCGGCTCTAGTGGCCCCGACAAGACAGGGTTCCTACCCTTCTCCGTATGGGGCACCATACGCCCCGACACCTGTAATACCTTTATGTAACCCTGGCCTCCCCTTGCTCTATAAAAGGGGACACTAGGGCCCTCATTCAAGGGGACAGACACAACACACGAGTCCACACACAGGCACGAGTCCGGACTCCGGTCCACGCTCACTGAGCTTGTATTCTCCCTTGTACAAGCACTTAGGTGCAAGTAATACAAGAACATCCCCCCGCTGGACGTAGGGCCTTCTTTGCCCGAACCAGGATAAATCCTTGTGTCCTCTTGCATCACCATCCAGGAAGAGAAGCACGCGATCATATCACTCGTTGGTGTGATACCCCGGGTACGAAACACCGACAGTTGGCGCGCCAGGTAGGGGAACTTCGCGTGTCCGAGCCGATTTCTCGTTGATTCCTGGATGGCTTCATCCCCTCTTCCGTTCTCGGCTGGTGCCGTCGTCTGGTTCGGGAGCCTCGAGTTCCTGGCCGCAGGCAACGGCAACGAGCTGACTCTGCTCTCCACGGAGGGCCCGAGCGGAGTGCGTGTCACACCACCCCGCGCGGGGGGCGTGACGCGTCGCCCGCACCACCACACGTCGCCACATCGCGAGCGGCGCCGTCGTCACCGTCGTCGCCGGGCGCAGGCGGTGCCCGCGGCAAACACCTACGCCCCCGTAGCCGGTGCAGGGTCCCCAAGGGGAAACAAGCCCGACGCGCGGTCGGAGACCTCCAGGGCGCACCCGCGCCCGCCTGGCGACTTCGCATTTATCATGCGTACGGACCGGGAACCGGGCCAGAGGCCTCCGAGCCGTGTGCCGTCGACGCCGCTCAGCCTCCTCCCGCACGGGTCGCGCCGCGCTCGACGCCAGCGGTTCCCGGTCGGCCTCGACAACTCTGCGGCTGTATACGCCCACCGCCTCGACGAGCGCCGTCAGGACCAGACGGTGGCGGACCGGGAGCAGCGTTCGGGCGCGCTGCTGCAGGCCATGGCCAGCCTGGAGATCGTCCACCCCGCGTGCGTCGACCGCGACTTCTTGCGACCCTTCGAGCCACCTCGGCGAGCCACCGTCGGAGAATGGTACCGCGAGCTGCGGTCCCAGCATCGACCAAGGCGGCGTGCCGTCAACAGCTCCGACTCCGACGAATACGACTACCACGACCCCGACCTCTGGGATCCCACCAGGGAGTGCTTCCAACTCGAGGGAGTCGTATGCGATACCGAGGACGAAGGCGACGACGACAGGCCGACACTCGACCTAGAGGGGCCTAGCGACGTGGCCGCGGCAGGCGGATCACGCGTTCAGGGAAGGGACGAACCTCCAGCGCCGGCTGTACCGCCTAAGCACGACGATGGCCGGGCGGCGCAACTCGCACAAGTGCAAGAGGCAATCACCAAAGCCGAGAAAGAACGGCGACACCTGCTGCAGCTCCGGCAAACCCTGATGCAGGAACCACCCCAGCCCCGAGGAGCCGGAGCTCGAGGCCGGGCTCGAGAGGTCCACCGGCGGATCCTCGAGGACGGGGCACCAGCACGCCCCGAGGTATGTTTCCCGCGAGCTGGGCAGAACGTGGTGGCCGCGGCTATGATGCTCCGTGACCTGCCCGCCGTCTCCAACCCCGATGCCAGGCGCATGCTCGGAGAAATGAAAAACCTCCTCGAGACAGCCGCGGTACAGCAGGCCGAGAGCTCGGCGTCACGCCGACGCGGAGCAGCCTCGGGGAGACCGGCGGACACGCCCCACGACGCTCGCGAGGCATTCGTCCACCAGCCGGACGCCTCTCGAGCTAGGCCAGTCCACGAACGGATCGTCGACAACCGGCCACCTCGAGACGCCAACGACGCCGCAACGACATCAACCGACGGCGCAAGGACAAGGGGGCCCAAGAGCGTGGCTATAGCGCCCATCGAGGGGGGCGCTACGACAGCGACGAGGACCAGCAAGTCCTCGAGCCCCCGGGCCCCCGAGTCTTCAGCCGGGCCATCCGCAGCTCAACCCTCCCCGACCGCTTCTGACCGCCGACCAACATCGTGAAGTATGACGGGGAGGTCGAGCCCAAGCTCTGGCTCTCGGACTTCCGCCTTGGCTGCCAACTGGGCGGAGCGAAGAACGACGACCGCGTGATCATACGTCAACTCCCACTTTACCTCTCGGACACCGCCCGCCGGTGGCTCGAGGGGCTCCCGCCGGATCGGATCCATGACTGGGCCGACCTAGTCAGGGTCTTTGACGGGAATTTCAAGGGGACCTGCGTGCGTCCAGGCAACCCCTGGGACCTACGGCGTTGCAGGCAGGCGGCGGACGAGCCCCTCCGCGACTTTGCTCGACGATTCTCGAAGCAGCGTCTCGAGCTCCCCCACGTGCCTGACGAGGACGTCATCTCAGCGTTCCTCGCGGGCACAACATGCCAAGAGCTTGTTCATGAGCTAGGACGCTACCGTCCCGGGACGGTCGAGGACCTGATGGATCGCGTCACCAGCTTTGCTTCGGGCGACGAAGTAGTGGGGGCCTTTTTTGGCCGTTCCACGGACAAAGGCAAGGCGGTGATCGCGCCGGAGGGCTCCAACAAGGGCAACGACGCCAAGAACGACAACAATGACGGCAACAAAAGGAAGAAAAACAAACGCAAGGGCCAGAAGGCGAAGCGTGGCGCCGATGACGACGACGACAAAGAGGTGCTCGCGGGCGCCCTCGAGCCTAAGAAGCCCCGAGGCCCCCCTGACGGGGCTGTCTTCGACCAGATGCTCGAGGATCCCTGCACCTACCACAGGGGCCCCGTAAACCACAAGTTGAAAGACTGCCGACTGTTGAAGGGCTACTACTCCAAGCTCGGCGATAAGAGGGAAGACGCGCCTAAGGGAAAGGATACCGATCGACGCGGCGGCAGGAACGCAGATGGCGACTTCCCCCCGGTGCGCGACTGCTACATGATCTACGGGGGGCCGACCGTCGGGCTCTCAGCTTGAGAAAGAAAGAAGGAGCGCCGGGAAATCTTTTCGCTTGGCCACGACGCCCCCCGGTATCTTGACTGGTCCGATGCGCCGATCACGTTCGACCGTGACGACCATCCGGACCGTGTCATAAACCCGGGGGCTTACCCCCTCGTCGTCGACCCCATCATAATCGACGTTCGGTTCTCCAAGGTGTTGATGGATGGGGGCTCGAGCCTCAACATCATATACCTCGAGACCCTCGACCTCCTGGGGATTTCAGAGGGACAGCTCCGACCCAGCGTCGGGGGATTCCACGGAGTAGTACCAGGAAAGAAAGCCCACCCCCTTGGGCGCATCGACTTGCCGGTCTGCTTCGGCACGCCGGCAAACTTCCGTCAGGAAACGCTCACCTTCGAGGTGGTCGGCTTCCAAGGGACCTACCACGCCATCATCGGCCGGCCAGGCTACGCCAAGTTCATGGCGATTCCTAACTACACGTACTTGAAGCTCAAGATGCCGGGGCCAAAAGGGGTCATCACCGTTGACACCTCCTACGAGCACGCATACCACTGCGACGTGGAGTGCGTCGAGCGGGGGGAGGCCAACGTCCACCTCGACTCGCTCGAGGCCTTAGCAGCTCTGGCCACCGAGGGGGCCCCAGAAGCAAAGCGTCACGCCGGCACCTTCGAGCCGGCTGAGCACACCAAGCAAATACCCGTCGACCCGACCTCGGCCAATGGCAAGACGCTGACCATCAGTACTAGCCTCGAGCCCAAATAGGAAGCAGTGCTCGTCGACTTTCTCCGCGCGAACATCGACATGTTTGCGTGGAATCCCTCGGACATGCCGGGCATACCGAGGGAAGTCGCCGAGCACGCCTTGGAGATCCAGGCCGGGTCCAGACCGGTGAAGCAACGCCTGCGCCGCTTCGACGAGGAAAAGCGCAAGATCATCGGCGAGGAGGTGCACAAGCTTTTGGCGGCCGGATTCATCAAGGAGGTATTTTACCCAGAGTGGCTAGCTAACCCTGTACTAGTTAGAAAAAAGAATGGAAAAATGTGGATGTGTGTAGATTACACTGGTCTGAATAAAGCATGTCCAAAAGTTCTATTTCCTTTACCTAGAATTGATCAGATCGTCGATTCCACTGCTGGGTGCGAAGTGCTTTCGTTCCTTGATGCGTATTCCGGCTACCACCAAATTAGGATGAGAAAATCCGATGAGCTCGCAACCTCTTTTATCACGCCATTCGGTATGTATTGCTATGTTACGATGCCCTTCGGCCTGCGAAACGCCGGGGCAACGTACCAGCGATGTATGCAGCACATCTTTGGCGAGCACATAGGCAAGACCGTCGAGGCCTACGTCGATGACATCGTGGTTAAAACTAAAAAAAGTAGGGAACCTCATCAGCAACCTCGAGACCACGTTCGAGTGCCTCCGGGCCAAGAATGTGAAGCTCAACTCCGAGAAGTGTGTCTTTGGTGTGCCTCGAGGCATGCTACTTGGCTACATCGTCTCACAACGGGGGATCGAGGCAAACCCTGAAAAAATCTCAGCAGTCACGAGGATGGGCCCGATTCGTGACCTCAAGGGTGTGCAGAAAGTAACAGGCTGCCTAGCCGCTCTCAGCAGATTCATCTCGAGGCTGGGGGAAAAAGCACTACCCCTTGTAACACCTCTGGTGTTTAGCATGTAATTAACTTGACATATCATCATTATCATCTTTAAGCATCTTGATCTTGATTTCATGTGTGTCATTTTATGTGAAGTACCTCTATTGCAAAAAACCCTAATTAGCCCACTTCTCTCTACAAGGGCAAAATGGTAATTTCATCTCTGTGACTAGTCTTGTGTAATTCTTGTTCCTTTAGTGTCTTGAAGTTTTGTTGTGTTGGCCAAAGTTCAAAAATCAGAATTTGATTTCAAATCTCTTTGCAAAACCCTGATTTCCAAATCCTAGATTTTATTCCTCTTTTTGTAATTCAAAAATTATTCAAAATTTGGGATTGGTCCAAAAAGCAAAGTTGTAGATCTGTCAAAGAGAAACAACTTTGGTATTTACAAATTTTCAAGTTGCAGTACAAAGTTTTGAGTTATTTCAAATTCAATCAAACTCCAGTTTTTGTCCCCTTTTCAGTTTTCAAAATGAGTTCAAAAACAAATGAGTTTCAGGAAAAGTGTATAATAGCAAAGTTGTAGGTTTTGGCAAAATGAACAACTTTCATATTTGCAGATTTTCAAGTTTCAGTATGAAATCCAGAGTAATTTTGATTTGAATCAAGTTTGAAAAAGTGTCCCCTTTACTGTTTTCAAATATTGTTCAAAAAATATTTGGAATTTGAAAATGTTCATATTGACAAAGTTGTAGATCTCATTTTTCTGAACAACTTTGATGTTTTGAGTTTTTGCTACTCAGTTCAAATTTTGGGAGAATTTTGCAAAATTCAGAAACCAGCAAAGTCAAACCCTACCCCTAGCACTGTTCTTCTTCCAGCTAGGGCCAAGGGGGGGGGGCCCGGCCATGGCGCCCCGCCGGCGTTGCGCGTGCCGCGCGCCTGGCTGCTCCCCACGCGCCTCCAACCTGTCGCCGCTGTCCCCTTGTTCCCTCCGCGCCCGCACGCGAGCGCTGACCCTCTCTCCCGTCCCCTACAGAGCTCTGCGCGCCGCCGCCGCGTGGCCATCGCCGGCGAGCACATGCCCGAGCCCCGGCTGCACGCCATCACCCCCGCCAGAGCGCAATCGAGTGCGCACGCGCTCGCCGTGCTTATCCACACCACCTCGAGGTCTCTACCGGCCCCTGGCCGCGCCTATAAGAAGGCCGCCGGAGCCCGAGCTCCCTCACTCACCTCCGCCGCCGTCGCCAGCTCACACCAGCGCCTCCCGAGCTCAACCACCTAGCTCAACAGCTCCGCCTTGATCTGGTGAAGCTTCCCCACCCTCCAATTTCACCTCTACCGTCCCCGTTTGCCCGGCGTAACTCGTCGTTGCCGCCTCCGGCAGAAACCCGGCGAACTCGGGTTCGTGGAATTCGCCGTCTCCGGCCTTGATCATCTCCCTCCGACCCTCGCATTCGCTTCCCTGTCTCCGTGCGACTCTAACCCCGCCCCTGTGGACTTGTTTGGTGCTCAGGGTCGTCGGAGTGTCGATCGCCGCCGCTCGCCGTCCGCCGGTCACCGTCGACCACCTCCACCGTTCATCCCCTTCCCTCGCCGAGCCGCTTAATCGACGCCGGTGAGCTCCCTGTTGCCTCCCGTGCCCTCAGCTCTGCCGCGGAGTGCCCAGTTTGGCCGGCGTAAACGCGCCGCCGCGCTCGGGTCACCGCCGGCGAGCAGAGCGCCGCCGTGTCCTGTTTTTTCTTTTTTTCTTTTAAGATGTGAATAGTGTTCTGTTTTCTCTTTTTTGTATGATTTTCTGTAGACATCCATAAATTCTGAAATTTTTGTGGTAGACTCTTTATGCTCTGAAGTATTTTATAAAAATATGAAACTTGAGTTTTGTGCAAAAATTTGAAAATGAAAAATTCCCCTTTTAATTGAAAAATGAAGGCTTTGGTATTTTTGGAGAGTGATCTATGGCTCCAAAAATCTTGAGATAAAATTTGCAAGCTAGCTATGTCATGCTGAACCTCTGGTAAAATTTTGAAGGCATTTGGAGCAAGTTGATTTTTGAGCTTTATTTTAATTAAGGAATAGTGCCTTTTGTTAATTAAATGTCTAGATTTAATTGAGCACCTTAATGACCTCCAAAAATTATGAAATTTGTTTTGCCATATACTTGTACCCTAATGAACTTGTGTGATTAATTTGGTAATTTTTGGAGCACCTTCATAAAATGACCTTTTTATATAATTAAGAAAAATAGAAAAAAATGATTAGGGTTAGCGTTGAATGCCCTGTGATGTGACTTTTGGATTGCTTGATGTTCATAGACCCATACCCCTCTGGTCTATGATGTTTGTGATGCCTTGCTATGTCCATACTTAGGCTTAATAAAAGTTGCTTAATTAAACTTGTTAATATTGTTAAAAAGGGATAAGTAATCTATTGACCACTTTAACCACCACTCATACTTTGCAAAGCTATACTCTAGTGTTATCCTATGCACTTTGTTCATACTAGCATACTCATGTGCATTCATCATTGCATCCGTATAGTTGACGATGAAGGCCCTGAAGTCGAGGTAGCCACCGAAGGATCTGTCCCCGAGGCAACCCCGAGCTCCGACACCTATACCTACCCCGAGTCTGCTCTTTTTGCCATCCAAGGCAAGCCCCGGTGCATTTAACCCTACCTTGCTTTTATAAATGTTTCCTTAAATGTCTTTGAGTTAAATTATTGCATTAGGTTGATAGGAGTTGAGTGAAATCCTATCTGATGCATTATCTACCTTGACCAATGATACACCCGATACCCGCTTTTCAAAAACTATTTGCGAAATGCTTAGCAATGCTATATGATAGATTTGCAATAAAAATGCCAATCTCAAAAGTGTGATCACTTTAAGAATATTTATGGGAATTTCTGGTTTACTCCCACTATTGGCTAAGTATCTTACTACCTCCACCGTCAAACCCTGACCCTGTTTTAAAACTATTTGAAAAATGCTCAGAAATGCTATACCCTAGATTTGCAATAAAAATGCCAATTTCAAAAGTGTGATCACTTTAAGAATATTTATGGGAATTTCTGGTTTACTCCCACTATTGGCTAAGTATCTGATCCGTACCTAGTCAATGGGAAGGAGAGGTTGTCCTTGCGTACGGTGCCGTCATGTTGTAGTCCGGGACTCAACAGTTGACACCGACCGGGACAGGGTTGAAAAACTGACAGGACCTGTACTCTCGGGTTAGAGTCCCGAGGTGCTTGTCGCTGGCTGGAAAATTAGGGACCACCTGTATGGGGGCCTGCTGACTAAGACTTGCAACTATTCACATACTACGGAAAGCTTCGGCTCCGAGGAATCCTTTATTGGACCGACAACCGCGCACTGGGAGTGGAGAGATGGCGGAAGTAGCATGTACCCACGTGGGTTAAAGTCCCGGATTGGAGTGGTGTACTGTACTTCCGGGTGGCGTAGGACCGGGCCCAATCTTGGAGGAATCGTGGGAGACGAGTTGGCATATGCAAGCTTTGGTGCTACATATGCAGTGTGGATAGGGACCCTCAGCTGAGTATTATTTATCCGGATTAACGCTGCTCCTCGGTTATGGAGACTTAGTCACTGACTGTCAACAGGGAGTGGTTCTCAACTAGGAATGTTTTGAAATGTAAAATGAATCATGAACGATGAAGATTTAAGGAATACCGAATCTTTCGAAAATAAAATAAGGTTTACAAAAATGCTTTTCTGCAAAATACTTGATCTTGCTTAAGCCTTACCTTGACTACCCTAAGCCTGCATTCCTGAGTCTTCTCCCTTTTCTTTAGTCGGGTAAGTCTTGTTGAGTACCTTTGTACTCAGGGTTCTTTTACCCATGTTGCAGGTATGGCAGATTCCTCAGTATGCCTTGGACCCTGCTGTGTGACTGTTGTTTAGGAAGAGGCCGATGAGGCCGATGAGTGATTACTCACCCTCGGGCTGGGTGAAGTATCTTTATCTTTTAGTTGTTGTCATATGCTACCCTGCCAACTCTATCTATTCGAACTATGGTCTGTAATAACTTCACTTTAATTTTATGTTGAACCCTGGTTTGTAAAACTATTGTTATCTAAGTCTTCCGCTATTTACTCCGATGTTATTTGTCAAAATGTTCAAGAGATTGTAACTGAATTGTGAGATGATCCTGCGGACATCGGGCACTGATGTAGCCCAGTGGCAGAACCGGTCTTAATCTCTTGGCTGTACGGATCAACTGTCAGTGGTTGACAATGATCGGTGGGCCATGGGATTAGGGCGGTTACGTCACAGAGTGGTATCGGAGCATCTCACTACGACGTTGCAATCTTTTTGCGAAAATTTCAAAAGGTTTTTAAGTCCAAAACTAAACTTGACTATTTTGAGTCCAAATTGCTTCTCTCATCTCATCTTGTCTTTGGCAACTAGTAGCAAGACAACTTGTATAAGCCCTATGTACCTTACCTTAGTAGTTGCATTGCCTTGTTCCGTAGGATCGAATCATGCATCATGTCATAACCACTTAAGTTAACTTCCTCTCTAAGTCTGTTGGGTTAGTATGCCTTTACCTTTTTCTTGCTAGCCTTTCTCACCTATAACCTCTTGTCCAGATATGGTCATTATCAAGCGGACTGCTCGCAAGTCGACTGGACCGAACGGTGTGCCGCGTCACCAGCTGGCGCCACGCACCGGAGAAGAGACTGGAGAATCCTCCAATGGTCGTCGTTTTCCCCGTCGTACCCGCAAGCAGCTGAAGGAGGAGATCAAGAATCTAAAGGCTGAGATGGAGAACATGGAGCATGGCTTATATCTTTCCCGCATGGAGTTTTATGAGGCACGAGCTTCCCTGGAGCAGGCCAATCGGAACACGGTTCGCGCTATCGAGCAGCGCAATGATGCTTGGATCCGAGAGGATGTCACCAGAGCCCAGCTCCATGGACTGCAGCAGTACACTGCCCCGATTGAGCAGTACAATGATATGCTTCATGAGGAGGTGCATCAACTGCACAATCAACTTCACCCCGTGATTCCACCTGTTGCTGAGGACCCCGAAGACGGAGTCGTGGAGGAACCTGAAGTAGAACATGAGCCAGACCAGAATGAAGAAGTGGAACCTGCAGAAGATGTCCATGCCGAGGACGAGGATGAGGAGGAAGAGCCCGAACTCATCATCGAAGATGAAGATGACGATGAAAAGATGATCATCATCGATGACGACTAGATTCGTTGTGTCTGTACCATCTTCTTACCTAAAACCTTGGACTAGGTTTGGGGGCGTTAGTCTGTCTGTTGCCAAGTCTGGCATGTATCTTTCTTTTCGTACCTTTTTCCCTTATCAGTCTTTTGTCATCAAGCATAAGTTACCCATGGGGGAGTTAAAAGAAAGTTTCTGTATACTTTCGCCTGGAGGGCGGATAAATACTAAGGAAGTGGTCCGCAGTATACCAGTAATGTTGGGGGAACATGTCTTTCCTACCACCATGATAGTACTGCGCAATCAAGAGATAGATGTCATCTTAGGCATGAATTGGATGTGTCAGTATAAAGCCTTGATAGACATCTTGAATAGAGTTGTGAGAGTGGATATTCCTAACAGCACCTCCAAACTCCTTCTCCAACTTCCTATGCCTCAAAAACCAGCAACCACCCAGTTGAATACCGCCTGTGTTCCGGAAGTCAGGGATATTCCCGTGGTCTGTGAGTTCCCTGATGTCTTCCCAGAAGATCTACCTGGTCTGCCTCCCGACCGTGATGTTGAGTTTGCCATAGAGCTAAAGCCCGGGACTGCTCCTATATCCCGTAGAGCTTATCGAATGCCTCCCAGAGAGTTGGCAGAGCTGAAGATCCAATTGCAAGAGCTATTGGACAAGGGTCTCATTCGTCCAAGTTCATCTCCTTGGGGTTGTCCTGCTATCTTTGTGAAGAAGAAGGACAAAAGTCTTCGTCTGTGCGTTGACTATCGCCCGCTCAATGAGGTCACCATCAAGAATAAATATCCCTTGCCTCGCATTGACCTTCTTTTTGACCAGTTATCTGGAGCCAGAGTGTTCTCCAAAATTGATCTCAGATCTGGCTATCACCAAATAAAAATCCGTCCAGAAGACATTCCTAAAACAGCTTTCACCACCAGATACGGCCTATATGAGTATTTGGTCATGTCCTTTGGCTTGACCAATGCCCCCGCTCATTTCATGTATCTCATGAACTCTGTGTTCATGCCAGAGCTCGATAAATTTGTAGTCGTGTTCATTGACGACATCCTTGTCTATTCAAGAACTCCTGAAGATCACGCCAAGCATCTTCGAATCGTTCTCTCTCGTCTCAGAGATCACCAGCTGTATGCCAAGTTCAGTAAATGTGAATTCTGGCTAGATCGAATTCAATTCCTTGGTCACGTCCTGTCCGCCAAAGGTGTGTCAGTTGACCCTGAAAAAGTGGCAGATATCTTGAATTGGAAGCCACCTACCACTGTCCGCGAAGTTCGCAGCTTCATGGGAATGGCTGGATACTATCGTCGTTTCATCCCAGATTTCTCCAGAGTCGCCAAGCCTATCACAGAGTTGTTGAAAAATTCCGTGGATTTCGTTTGGTCACCAGCCTGTGAGCAAGCCTTTCAAGCCCTGAAGAAATTGCTAACTACATCACCAGTCCTAGCTCAACCAGATATCGAGAAACCCTTCGATGTATACTGTGATGCATCTGGTACTGGTTTGGGCTGTGTTTTGATGCAAGAGGGACGAGTAATCGCTTATGCCTCACGACAGCTTAAGCGACATGAGGAAAACTACCCAACCCATGATCTTGAGCTAGCAGCAGTCGTGCATGCCCTGAAGATTTGGTGTCACTATCTGTTAGGCAGCACCTGCAATATGTATACGGATCACAAGAGCCTAAAGTATATCTTCACTCAAGAAGAATTGAATATGAGGCAGAGAAGATGGCTTGAGTTGATTAAAGATTATGATCTCGAAGTACATTACCATCCTGTTAAGGCAAATGTAGTTGCCGATGCCCTCAGTCGCAAGTCATACTGCAACTGTCTGACGACGAAGCCCTATGATCTTTCCTTGTGCCATGAACTTGAAAGGATGGGTATCGAAATGATTTCGCAAGGAAGCTTGAGCAATGTCAGCATAGAAACATCCATCAAGGATCAAGTCATTGCTCCTCAAAAGGATAACCCTGGAATCAAGCACATCATCGAAAAGGTCCAGACCGGAAAGGCTGATTGCTTCAGGATCGATGATGTAGGAGTTGTTTGGTTCAAGAACCGTCTAGTAGTTCCCAAGGTGCCTGAATTGAGACAGTTAATCCTTGATGAAGCACACTTGACCAGATTCTCTATTCACCCCGGCAGCAACAAGATGTACCAAGACTTAAAGCAGAGATTCTGGTGGACTAAAATGAAGATTGAGATTGCCCGGTATGTCGCTCAGTGTGATACCTGCCAAAGAGTCAAGGCAGTACACATGAAGCCTGGAGGAGAATTGCAACCTTTGTCAGTACCCGCTTGGAAATGGGACGACATTAGTATGGATTTTGTCAATGGACTACCCAAGACCCAGAAAGGTTTTGATTCCATTTGGGTAATCGTGGACCGACTCACCAAACAAGCTCACTTTCTGCCAGTGAAGACCAGTTACACCGTCCCCACGTATGCCACTTTGTACAAGAACCACATAGTGAAACTTCATGGCATACCCAAGACCATTGTCTCTGACCGTGGTACCCAGTTTGTCGCTAAGTTTTGGAAAGCGTTCCATACCTCACTTGGAACCAAGCTCTTGCATAGTACGGCATATCATCCGCAAACTGATGGACAAACGGAGCGAGTCAACCAAGTGCTGGAGGACATGTTGAGAGCCTGTGTTCTTACCTTCGCAGATACTTGGGATGACTGTTTGCCTTTGGCAGAGTTCTCTTATAATAACAGTTACCAAGAGAGCATCAAAATGGCACCCTTTGAAGCACTGTACGGTCGTCGTTGTCATACACCTCTCAGTTGGTCTGAGCCCGGAGAAAGAGAATTCTTTGGAGTTGACCTGGTCAAAGATATGGAAGAGAAAGTCAAGCAGATACAGGAGAATATGAAGATTTCCCAATCTCGACAGAAAAGTTACGCTGACAAGAGACGTCGACCTCTGAAGTTTCAAGTTGGAGATTATGTATATCTCAAGGTCTCACCAACCAAAGGAGTCACTCGTTTTGGAGTCAAAGGAAAGTTAGCACCCCGCTACATTGGTCCGTTTGAGATTTTGGAATATTGTGGCAAGGTAGCTTACAAGCTGAAGTTGCCCGATCATCTCTCCGCTGTCCACAATATTTTCCAAGTCTCCCAACTCAAGAAGTGTCTCAGAGTACCAGAACATGTCGTGGAAGTTGAAGGTGTCGAGCTAGAGCCTGACCTATCCTACTCAGAATATCCAGTTCGCGTGTTGGACCACAAGGATCGCGTTACTCGAAGAACCACCACAAGATGGTACAAAATCCAGTGGAACCAGCACTCTGAAGAAGAAGCTACTTGGGAATCTGAAGACTTCTTAGCAAAGAACTACCCCGACTTTCTCGAATCCCTGTCGATGTAAAGTTTTGTCTTTTTCCCTTCTTTGTCCTTCCTTAAGACGCAGAATCTCGGGGCGAGATTTCTTTTAGGGGGGAGGCTGTAACACCTCTGGTGTTTAGCATGTAATTAACTTGACATATCATCATTATCATCTTTAAGCATCTTGATCTTGATTTCATGTGTGTCATTTTATGTGAAGTACCTCTATTGCAAAAAACCCTAATTAGCCCACTTCTCTCTACAAGGGCAAAATGGTAATTTCATCTCTGTGACTAGTCTTGTGTAATTCTTGTTCCTTTAGTGTCTTGAAGTTTTGTTGTGTTGGCCAAAGTTCAAAAATCAGAATTTGATTTCAAATCTCTTTGCAAAACCCTGATTTCCAAATCCTGGATTTTATTCCTCTTTTTGTAATTCAAAAATTATTCAAAATTTGGGATTGGTCCAAAAAGCAAAGTTGTAGATCTGTCAAAGAGAAACAACTTTGGTATTTACAAATTTTCAAGTTGCAGTACAAAGTTTTGAGTTATTTCAAATTCAATCAAACTCCAGTTTTTGTCCCCTTTTCAGTTTTCAAAATGAGTTCAAAAACAAATGAGTTTCAGGAAAAGTGTATAATAGCAAAGTTGTAGGTTTTGGCAAAATGAACAACTTTCATATTTGCAGATTTTCAAGTTTCAGTATGAAATCCAGAGTAATTTTGATTTGAATCAAGTTTGAAAAAGTGTCCCCTTTACTGTTTTCAAATATTGTTCAAAAAATATTTGGAATTTGAAAATGTTCATATTGACAAAGTTGTAGATCTCATTTTTCTGAACAACTTTGATGTTTTGAGTTTTTGCTACTCAGTTCAAATTTTGGGAGAATTTTGCAAAATTCAGAAACCAGCAAAGTCAAACCCTACCCCTAGCACTGTTCTTCTTCCAGCTAGGGCCAAGGGGGGGGGGCCCGGCCATGGCGCCCCGCCGGCGTTGCGCGTGCCGCGCGCCTGGCTGCTCCCCACGCGCCTCCAACCTGTCGCCGCTGTCCCCTTGTTCCCTCCGCGCCCGCACGCGAGCGCTGACCCTCTCTCCCGTCCCCTACAGAGCTCTGCGCGCCGCCGCCGCGTGGCCATCGCCGGCGAGCACACGCCCGAGCCCCGGCTGCACGCCATCACCCCCGCCAGAGCGCAATCGAGTGCGCACGCGCTCGCCGTGCTTATCCACACCACCTCGAGGTCTCTACCGGCCCCTGGCCGCGCCTATAAGAAGGCCGCCGGAGCCCGAGCTCCCTCACTCACCTCCGCCGCCGTCGCCAGCTCACACCAGCGCCTCCCGAGCTCAACCACCTAGCTCAACAGCTCCGCCTTGATCTGGTGAAGCTTCCCCACCCTCCAATTTCACCTCTACCGTCCCCGTTTGCCCGGCGTAACTCGTCGTTGCCGCCTCCGGCAGAAACCCGGCGAACTCGGGTTCGTGGAATTCGCCGTCTCCGGCCTTGATCATCTCCCTCCGACCCTCGCATTCGCTTCCCTGTCTCCGTGCGACTCTAACCCCGCCCCTGTGGACTTGTTTGGTGCTCAGGGTCGTCGGAGTGTCGATCGCCGCCGCTCGCCGTCCGCCGGTCACCGTCGACCACCTCCACCGTTCATCCTCTTCCCTCGCCGAGCCGCTTAATCGACGCCGGTGAGCTCCCTGTTGCCTCCCGTGCCCTCAGCTCTGCCGCGGAGTGCCCAGTTTGGCCGGCGTAAACGCGCCGCCGCGCTCGGGTCACCGCCGGCGAGCAGAGCGCCGCCGTGTCCTGTTTTTTCTTTTTTTCTTTTAAGATGTGAATAGTGTTCTGTTTTCTCTTTTTTGTATGATTTTCTGTAGACATCCATAAATTCTGAAATTTTTGTGGTAGACTCTTTATGCTCTGAAGTATTTTATAAAAATATGAAACTTGAGTTTTGTGCAAAAATTTGAAAATGAAAAATTCCCCTTTTAATTGAAAAATGAAGGCTTTGGTATTTTTGGAGAGTGATCTATGGCTCCAAAAATCTTGAGATAAAATTTGCAAGCTAGCTATGTCATGCTGAACCTCTGGTAAAATTTTGAAGGCATTTGGAGCAAGTTGATTTTTGAGCTTTATTTTAATTAAGGAATAGTGCCTTTTGTTAATTAAATGTCTAGATTTAATTGAGCACCTTAATGACCTCCAAAAATTATGAAATTTGTTTTGCCATATACTTGTACCCTAATGAACTTGTGTGATTAATTTGGTAATTTTTGGAGCACCTTCATAAAATGACCTTTTTATATAATTAAGAAAAATAGAAAAAAATGATTAGGGTTAGCGTTGAATGCCCTGTGATGTGACTTTTGGATTGCTTGATGTTCATAGACCCATACCCCTCTGGTCTATGATGTTTGTGATGCCTTGCTATGTCCATACTTAGGCTTAATAAAAGTTGCTTAATTAAACTTGTTAATATTGTTAAAAAGGGATAAGTAATCTATTGACCACTTTAACCACCACTCATACTTTGCAAAGCTATACTCTAGTGTTATCCTATGCACTTTGTTCATACTAGCATACTCATGTGCATTCATCATTGCATCCGTATAGTTGACGATGAAGGCCCTGAAGTCGAGGTAGCCACCGAAGGATCTGTCCCCGAGGCAACCCCGAGCTCCGACACCTATACCTACCCCGAGTCTGCTCTTTTTGCCATCCAAGGCAAGCCCCGGTGCATTTAACCCTACCTTGCTTTTATAAATGTTTCCTTAAATGTCTTTGAGTTAAATTATTGCATTAGGTTGATAGGAGTTGAGTGAAATCCTATCTGATGCATTATCTACCTTGACCAATGATACACCCGATACCCGCTTTTCAAAAACTATTTGCGAAATGCTTAGCAATGCTATATGATAGATTTGCAATAAAAATGCCAATCTCAAAAGTGTGATCACTTTAAGAATATTTATGGGAATTTCTGGTTTACTCCCACTATTGGCTAAGTATCTTACTACCTCCACCGTCAAACCCTGACCCTGTTTTAAAACTATTTGAAAAATGCTCAGAAATGCTATACCCTAGATTTGCAATAAAAATGCCAATTTCAAAAGTGTGATCACTTTAAGAATATTTATGGGAATTTCTGGTTTACTCCCACTATTGGCTAAGTATCTGATCCGTACCTAGTCAATGGGAAGGAGAGGTTGTCCTTGCGTACGGTGCCGTCATGTTGTAGTCCGGGACTCAACAGTTGACACCGACCGGGACAGGGTTGAAAAACTGACAGGACCTGTACTCTCGGGTTAGAGTCCCGAGGTGCTTGTCGCTGGCTGGAAAATTAGGGACCACCTGTATGGGGGCCTGCTGACTAAGACTTGCAACTATTCACATACTACGGAAAGCTTCGGCTCTGAGGAATCCTTTATTGGACCGACAACCGCGCACTGGGAGTGGAGAGATGGCGGAAGTAGCATGTACCCACGTGGGTTAAAGTCCCGGATTGGAGTGGTGTACTGTACTTCCGGGTGGCGTAGGACCGGGCCCAATCTTGGAGGAATCGTGGGAGACGAGTTGGCATATGCAAGCTTTGGTGCTACATATGCAGTGTGGATAGGGACCCTCAGCTGAGTATTATTTATCCGGATTAACGCTGCTCCTCGGTTATGGAGACTTAGTCACTGACTGTCAACAGGGAGTGGTTCTCAACTAGGAATGTTTTGAAATGTAAAATGAATCATGAACGATGAAGATTTAAGGAATACCGAATCTTTCGAAAATAAAATAAGGTTTACAAAAATGCTTTTCTGCAAAATACTTGATCTTGCTTAAGCCTTACCTTGACTACCCTAAGCCTGCATTCCTGAGTCTTCTCCCTTTTCTTTAGTCGGGTAAGTCTTGTTGAGTACCTTTGTACTCAGGGTTCTTTTACCCATGTTGCAGGTATGGCAGATTCCTCAGTATGCCTTGGACCCTGCTGTGTGACTGTTGTTTAGGAAGAGGCCGATGAGGCCGATGAGTGATTACTCACCCTCGGGCTGGGTGAAGTATCTTTATCTTTTAGTTGTTGTCATATGCTACCCTGCCAACTCTATCTATTCGAACTATGGTCTGTAATAACTTCACTTTAATTTTATGTTGAACCCTGGTTTGTAAAACTATTGTTATCTAAGTCTTCCGCTATTTACTCCGATGTTATTTGTCAAAATGTTCAAGAGATTGTAACTGAATTGTGAGATGATCCTGCGGACATCGGGCACTGATGTAGCCCAGTGGCAGAACCGGTCTTAATCTCTTGGCTGTACGGATCAACTGTCAGTGGTTGACAATGATCGGTGGGCCATGGGATTAGGGCGGTTACGTCACACCCCTCTACCGCCTACTAAAAAAGACGGAACACTTTGCGTGGACCGCCGAAGCCGAGGAGGCCTTAACCAAGTTGAAGGGGATGCTGACTTCTGCACCAATTCTCGTGCCCCCGCGACCAGCCGAAGGTGACGATTCCCCCGAGCCCCTCCTCCTCTATGTGGCCGCAACCACTCAGGTGGTTAGCGCGGTCATAGCCGTCGAGAGGCACGAGGAGGGTCATACATTGCCGGTCCAGCGACCGGTATACTTCACTAGTGAGGTACTCTCCGAGGCCAAGGTCCGGTATCCGCACATCCAGAAGCTGCTCTACGGCATCATCGTCACAAGGCGCAAGCTCCAGCACTACTTCCTCGCTCATCCCGTGACGGTGGTGTCGTCCTTCCCCCTCGGAGAGATCGTCAACAATCGGGAGGCCACGGGGCGCATCGCCAAGTGGTCCGCCGAACTAATGGGGGAGACCATCACCTATGCCCCGCGAAAGGCCATCAAGTCGCAAGCGTTGGCGGACTTCGTTGCTGAATGGACCGACACTTAGCTCCCGCCGGCACAAATTCAAGCCGAGCTCTGGACCATGTACTTCGATGGTTCCCTCACGAAGACGGGGGCAGGAGCAGGCCTGCTCTTCATCTCACCCCTCGGAGTACACATGCGCTACCTGCTACGCTTGCACTTCCCCGCCTCCAACAACGTCGCCGAGTACGAGGCCCTCGTCAATGGGCTGCGCATCGCCCTCGAGCTCGGGGTCCGACGCCTCGACGCCCGAGGAGACTCGCAGCTCGTCATCAACCAGGTTATGATGGCTTCAAGCTGCATCGATCCCAAGATGGAGGCATACTGCGGGGAGGTGCGCAAGCTGGAAGACAAGTTTTACGGCCTCGAGCTCAACCACATAGCTCGGAAGTACAACGAGGCCGCAGACGAGCTGGCAAAGTTGGCATCCACGCGCGGCACGGTACCGCCAGATGTCTTCTCGAGGGACGTCTTCGAGCCATCCGTCGAAATCGACCCGGGGGCTGGCCCCTCGACGCCACCCCTCGAGCAAGACACGGGGGCTCGACTCTCAACACCACACCTCGAGAAAGACCCCTCGACGTCCGCGGAGGCGATGCAGGTCGACGCACACGCCTCTTCGTCATCACGGCCCCTCAACTGGCGGACGCCCTACCTCGACTACCTGACGCGAGGCGGGCTACCAGAAGACAAGACGGAGGCCCGACTTATCGCTCGGAGGGCCAAGACCTACGTCATCTACGGCGACGAGCGGGAGCTATACCGACGAAGTCCGACTGGGATCCTTCAACGCTGCATCCCACTCGAGGAAGGGCGCAAGCTCCTCGACGATATGCACTCGGGGGCTTGCGGCCACCACGCAGCGCCGAGGGCCCTGGTTGGGAACGCCTTCCGTCAAGGCTTCTATTGGCCGACCGCCATTAGGGACGCCAAGCGTTTGGTCCAAGCGTGCCATGGGTGTCAATTTTACGCCAAGCAAACGCACCAGCCCGCACACGCCCTGCAGATGATCCCAATCACTTGGCCATTTGCCGTTTGGGGGCTCGACCTCGTGGGTCCCCTCAAAAGGACAAGTGGAGGGTACACACACATGTTCGTGGCCGTCGACAAGTTCACCAAGTGGATCGAGGCTAAGCCGATAGGAGACCCCACCTCCGAGAGGGCTGTCGAGTTCATCGCCAACATCATGTACCGGTTCGGGGTGCCTAATGTCATCATCACCGACAATGGCACCCAATTCACGGGCAAAAAGTTCACCAACTTCTGCGATGACAACAACATTCGCGTAACCTGGGCCTCGGTCGCATACCCCCAATGCAACGGGCAGGTCGAGCGCGCCAACGGCATGATACTCCATGGGCTAAAGCCGAGGCTGTTCAAGACCCTCAAGAATTTCGGAAAGGGGTGGGCTACAGAACTCCCCTCGGTGCTGTGGGGCCTCAGGACTACGCCGAGTCGAGCCACCGGGTTCACTCCGTTTTTCCTAACCTACGGCGCCGAGACCGTCTTACCTACGGACCTCGAGTACGGCTCACCTCGACTTCGAGCCTACAACGAGCAAACCAGCGACGAAAGGCTCGCCAACGCCAAGGACCAGCTCGAGGAGGCCCGAGACGTGGCGCTCATCAACTCTGCACGCTACCAGCAAACACTTCGATGCTACCACGACAAGCACGTGCGCAAAAGGGACCTGGCGGTGGGGGACCTCGTGCTTCGACGGTTGCAAGATAATCGAGGGCGCCATAAGCTCACCCCTCCGTGGGAAGGCCCATACACCGTGGCCGAAGTGCTCAAGCCAGGCACATACAAGCTCTACGACGACCAAGGCAGGATCCTGGCGAACGCGTGGAACATATCTCAGCTACGTCGCTTCTACCCTTAAAGGCCTCGAGGCCTTGTTCATTTTATCACTTTGTACAAACATGTCAAAATGAATGAACAAACTCGTGCATTGTCGTTCATATTGCTTCGCATCTTAAGGTAGCCTCGACCCTGCTTTGCTCAGGGTCAAGCCTCCCTCGGGGGCTGACGGGGGCCCCCCCAGACTCCGGAAAAAATATGCGTTTTCTTTTCTAAAATTTTGACCCTCGTCTCGACTCGTGCCTCGAGTGAACTAGCGACGTCTAAATCCTAAAGTACCTCGAGCCTCCAAGGTCGGGGGGCGTCGACGTAGACGGCCACCTACGCCCCCGGGCTCCGGTGCCCTACCTACGCCTCCCCTCGAGGGGCTCGCGACGTATCGAAGGAACACAGACTAAGTTAGCAGAAACTCGAGCTTGCGACAAAGAGAAGTGGTCAAACGCATTTGAAAGGAAAATAACCCTTTTAAACAAACAAGTCATATATACATTCAGGTCTCGACGTACCCTCATTCACGTCATAAAATTCTTACAAGGGCCCCGGTGCCCAAATTTGGCGCGCAGGCCCTAGTCTTCGTCAGTGCGGTACTCCTCCCCGAGGTCTTCCGCGGCGGGCTCAACCTCGACGCCCGAGCTTGAAGGAGGAGGGCTCCCGACACCGCTGCTGGCGTCAGAAGGCATCACGTCCTCCTCGAAGATCTTCGCAAGCGACGTCCCCGGCCTCTCCATCTTCTCCAAAATTTTGTCGACACGGCGGTTGTTCCACTCCTCATCCTTCCCCTCGATCTCGATGAAGCCATTCGCGACAACGTGGACCGGGAAGCGGAAACCGGAGCGAACGACCGCGAGTGTCTGCTTGACGCCGTGATGGAGAGCTTGCCGGACACGGTCCCGCGCGGCTGCGTCGAAGAAGCACAAGGCGTCGACCAAGGCATCGCCCCGAGCCACTGCACCTTCTGCCGCGGTCACAGGAGGAGCACCCCACATGGGGCCTGAGCCGGTCGAGAGAAGAGCGAGCCCGCTCCGCCACCATCGTCTCGTCTTGGAGCTGGTCCAAGAGAGCCTGGTTCGTCCCGCGGAGCTCCTCGACCGTCTTCTCGACCCCTGCGCAACAAACAAGGAAGAGTGAGACTGCGGCGTAACAAAGAACTTCGAGACCCAAACAAGAACAAGGTGTAAGCCTCACCGTCGCAGTGTTGCCCCAGTGCGGCGAGGTCGCTGGTCAGGCCCTCAGCACGCTGCTCCAGCCTGCGCTTCTCGGCCAGCGTGAGGAGCTTCTCAGACCTAAGGTCCTCGATCAGCCGGCCCGCCTCTACCAGGGCCAGATCCTTGCGGATCACCTCCTGCCGCGCCGCCCCCTCGGCAGCTCGGGCGGTGGCGGCACCACTCTTGGCGTCTTCGGCCTCTTTTCTCGCCGCCTCCGCTGCGGTTTCGGGCAGCGGCGGCCTCGCCACGGGCGTCAGCAGCCTCCTGCTTCGCCGCCTCGGCTTCAGCCCGGGCAGAGGTGGCCTCGCTTCGGGCGTCCGCGGCCTCCTTCCTCGACGCTTCGAGAATGGCGGCGGCCTCCTCCTTGGATCGAGCGACCTCGCCTCGAGCCACCCGGACCTCCGCCTCCGCCTCGTTAAGCCGGCTCGCCATCTGGGCGTTCCGGCTCAGCTCCGCGCGGAGATCTCGAAGCTCCGCCTCAGCCCGCGCGAGGGCGGCTGACACCTGTGCGGACCGGCCCGCCTCCTCGGAGCAGGACCGCTCCGCCTCCGCCATAAGCACGGACCACCTCCCGGAAGATGGACCGCACCTCGCGCGGGGCCCCCCGCTGGGCCGGCTGCTCGATGGGAACCACGGCAAGGGGCGGGCTCAATGGGACGGGAAACGGCCATATCGGTCGGTCGAGCTCGATGTCGGGCAGATCCTCCTCCGCCTCGAGCTGCCCCGACAGCGACCCGCCGCCCGACGGCACGGGCCCCGACTCCCTCCGTCCCTCCGCCGGCACTTCCTGTTGCGGATCGATCGAGGGAAGGCTCGACCCCGGGCCCTCTTCCCTGGCCGGGCCCTCCGGCGCCTTGTCGGCGCTAGCCGGCACCTCGGGCGCCTCCACCGTCATCGAGCCCGCGGCGAGGAGCGGCCCCTGCTCCAGCTCGTTCAGGAGGTCCTCCACCGTCGGCTCCTTCTCCGCCGACGCCTCTCCCCCTTTCCCTCCTCCGCAGCCCGACCCGTGCTGGTCGGAGCCACAAGGGGCGCAGTCCCTTCAGCCCCAGACGCCGGCGGGGCCGTGCTCGCCCCAGGCGCTTCCCCCGGAACAGCCGTCGTGGTGAGGGGAAGGATGGCGCTCCCAGTTGGCACCATCAGCGGGAGGAGGAGGAGGGGGAGGAGGCAGCGCTTCGGCGGATAAGGTGGTGGCAGGCTCGATGCCATGAGCTGAGGCCCCTGCAATAACGAGATGACGGAGATATCAGAACCAGGAAGAGTACCTCGACCCCTGTGGTCGATGGCGACGGCCTCACCAAAATTCGCGACGATCATCTGGCCCCCTCGAGCCATGGCAGCTCGGGCCTTCTCCAGCCAAGCGGCTTCTCTAGCGGAGGAAGGTCCCATACCTCGAGGTGCCTGTGCCTCGACGGGGCTCGAGGTCTTGGCCCGCTTGGACGAAGCGAGGTCCACCTCCTGGTAGGAGCGCTTCCCCCTGAGAAGACGGAGATAGCACGCGTCATCAAAAGCAAAGAGGTGAAGCCTCACTACCGACGAGACCCAAGGAAACTACTCACCCGAAGCGGCGGCTGGGCTTCTTCCCGGAATCGCCGGACCCACTCGGGGGCTTCGAGCCCACCCCACGGCTCGAGCCCTGTGCCTGGGCCGTCTCCACAGGGCTGGGATGGTGGGAGGGCTCCCGACGCCTCCCATGGCTCGACCTCGAGGGAGAGCCCTCCTTCCGCCCCACATCGCGAGAGGGCGACCGTACCACCCTCGTGCTGACGTCGTGGCGCTCGCCCCGGCGCGGGCTCCGGGACCTGCTCCGGCGCCCGCGCCCTCCCGCGTCCGCTTCCGTGTCCCGGCGGCGGTACGGCGATGGACTCCGGGGACGCTCGCGCCCCTGGTCACGAGACGCTCGGGGGCTCCCTCCCCGACGCTCGTGATGGCGCGGGCTCGACGCCTCTTCCTGGCGCCCGCTCCTCCGCGGGCTCGACGGCGCCCTTGACGGCTCGCGGGGGTCGGGCCCGAAACCCTTTTCGACCTGTCGACCGCCCCTCGAGGCCCGACCCCTCTCGAGACCCCCCGTCTGGGCTGACGCGGGGGCGGCCTCCGTTGGCGCTGTGGCGGAGGCGCTTCGGGTCCGGGGCTTCCTCACGACCAGGGGCACATCCGGCGCGCAGCTCGACGGACCTCGGGCCCCCGACGAGGCAGGGATCGGCGCCGCCTTCCGCGGCTGAGTCCCGCGCGACCCTTTTGTCGGTGGGACCTCCAGTGTACCCTCCTGCACAGAGGAGCGGTCAGCCCTGTCGTCGACGAGCCCCGCGCGCATCAAGCGCACATCCATCCCCTCGTCGTCGCCCTCCTCCTCATCACTACTCTCCTCCACCGAGCTCGAGGAGCTCAGCTCGGGGGACCCGTCCCCAGCCTGACGGTTACGACGAGCCTTCGCCAGTCTCTGCTCCCGAGCTAAGCCACGCAAGTTTTTATTTTTCTATTTCTTCTTTTTGGCATCCTTGCTCTCCTTGTCCTTCTGAGCAGAGAGGCGCCTCACCTGAGAACCCGCGGCGTCCTCCCTCACCGGGGGCCTCGACGCGCGACAAGTAAATGCCCCCTGAAGAAAGAAGAAGCGTGATGAGACAAACCACAAGACGGATGCAAACGGATCGAAGGAGGAAAAAGGGGGAGGAGGCTCGAGATAGCTCGACTCGAGGGAGGCTTACCAGGTCGAGACACCCCTCGTCGGGTGCCATCGCAACCAGGTTGGAGTATTCAGGGACGAACGGCCCCTGGATCGTGATCGACACCCGGGAGACGCCCTCGTTCCGGGACAACCTCTCTTCGGCCATCCTCGAGCGATTGAGCGCCTCGAGCTGAGCCCTGCGGGCCCATCTCGTGCATAAGAAGGGGGCGGTCCGCCAGCGGGAGAACTCTTCGCTGGTGGAACGCCCAAATGACCGCTTGCACGGTCAGCTTCTTCTCGTCCACCAGCATCTTCATCATCTCCATCAGCGGGGCCAGGTGGCGTTGCCTGTCCGCCGCAACGCCCCAGGTCCACTTCTCCGGGCGTTGAGTGAGGACCCTGCCGGTGTACTGCGGAAGGAGGCCACCTTCGTTCCGCAGATAGAACCAATGGTCGTCCCACCCGGCCTGGTTGGTGGAAAGCTTGTATCGCAGGTACTCGCGGGGGACATTGGCCGACGAGGTCCCCGCCCTCGCGGTAATGGCAAGGGAGCCCATGCGCACGGGCCGCCTCCCGCTGGGCTTCAGGGACTTGATGAAGAGCTCGCCCCGGAAGAGATGGACGAACATCTCCCAGTGCGGCTCCATCTTCAGGTACCCCTCGCACACCGCGGCGAATATGGCGGCGTGCGAGATGGAGTTGGGGGAGAAGTGTTGCAGCTCCACCTCGAAATGGTGGGCCAGCCCTCGCAAGAAGCGGCTCGGCGGGACGCCGAGCCCCATACGGTGGTAGCGCGTGAAGCTCACCACGTACCCCTCCGGCGGGTGCGGCTCCCGGTGCTCCGCCGACGGGATAACCCACCATGCGGGTCCCTCCTCTGGGTTGGGGCGCAGAAGCCCCTGGGCCACCAGCGAGTCCATTTCGCTCTGCGTCACCTTTGACGGGCTCCAGTCCTCGGCCGGCAGCATCTGTGTCTGGGCGGCCATGACGGTGGCGCGGCGCGGATCCGAGCAGCGGGCGGGCGGCCGGAAATCCCCAATCGACTAGCTCGAAGGAGAGGGCGCGTAAAGGCTACGGCGGCGGCAAAGGCAAAGGCAAAGTAAAGGGTTCTTTTTCCCCTCTTTCGATATTTATAGGGGGAAATCCAGACGGGCGGGATCTCCCACGACGTAAAAAGGTAATCGAATGCATTCAATGCGCCCACCTAACCACGTCTCGAGCCGGATGCAGGGTACACACGTTACCTCTCCATTCGCTCCACTACCCGGGCCCGCCACGACCGTCGCTCCGGCTTCGCGCCCGCCGCTCTCCCCGACGGTTTCCGCCTAAAAAGGCGTGCCCAACGGGCAGAAGGATTCCCAGACGACGGAGGCTTCTTCATAAAGGTAAAAACGGGCCCCGGCCCTAAGTCTCGAAGCAGCGAAGGCTGGCCCTCGAAAAGGGTTCGACAGCCGGCTTCGAGCGCCCGAGTCAGGGACACCAAGGGGCGCCACTCGCGGCATTACTCGAGGGCCGAGCCCTCGAGGCCCCTCACGTGTATCCAAGGCGGGGAGCTCGACGTGCAGTGAGATCCCCTCGGAGGGAGGCATCGAGCCACCGGGTCCTATCGAATGGACCCGGCACTCCTGCAGACTGAGCCCCCATGCTTTATGAGACCACCTCCGGGCCACAGTCGACCCCTAACGAACGGGGCACGAGCTCTCACTTGGATTCCCCGTTACCAGCACACCGGGAACCTCGATACTCGCCCACTCGGGGTAGTACGAGGCATCCCCCCTCGCATCCGATCGAAAGGACTCGCGGGATGACAAGCCAGGGCAATCGGCATGCCGGACAGCTCGAGGAGCCGACCAGTCGGTTCAGCCTAGCACCCCTCGACGAAAGAGGGTCTAAGAGCTCGGACAGTTACGACTAATCTCTTTTCTTTGTGTAAACATGAGAATTTCAGGCCTCGGGCGAACGCTCGACCTCCATCTCGCCCGAGCCCTCAAGGCCAGGCCTCGAACGATCGCTCGTTCTCCGTCTCTCCCGAGCCCTCCAAGCCAAGCCTCGGACGGAGTCTCCCACGACAAAGGAAAGGTAACCGCAAATATTTAATGAGACTACCGAACCACATTTCGAGCCTGTTGACAGGTACACACGGCGCCGCGATCTCCGCTCTCTGACGATTTCCGCCTAAAAAGGCGCGCCCACTGGGCAGAAGGTTCCCAAGCGATGGAGGATTCTTCAGGAAGCCCACGAGGGAGTTCTAACCACTCCCCCATGGTCTCGGGGGCTACACCCACGGAATCAAATCGACAAAACCCTCGAGACCAGTTAGCTATCCATCGAGATCCCAATCTGGAGCCCCTGCTCGAATACAAGCACTCAAACAAGGGCTCGGGGGCTACTGTCGGTGGTACGAAAAAGGGTACCCCCAATCAACGCAAACACCCGAACGCTCTATCTCCGTCTCGCCCGAGCCCTCCCAGCCAGGCCTCAGGCGAACGCTCTATCTCCGTCTCGCCCGAGCCCTCCCAGCCAGGCCTCGGGCGAACGCTCTATCTCCGTCTCGCTCGAGCCCTCCCAGCCAGGCCTCGGGCGAACACTCTGTCTCCGTCTCGCCCGAGCCCTCCCAGCCAGGCCTCGGGCGAACACTCTGTCTCCGTCTCGCCCGAGCCCTCCCAGCCAGGCCTCGGGCGAACGCTCTTTCTCCGCCTCGCCCGAGCCCTCCGAGCAAGGCCTCGGGCGAGCACGATCGCTCTCCGTCTTGCCCGAGCCCTCCAGGCCTCGGGCGAACGCGCCCCCACACCTTGAGCCTTAACGCACGGACCTCGAGCTGTACAGACAGCCGTACCAGCCCATACCACGCATTTAATGCCTTCACCTACTCCGGTCATGTCCACTAGTGCACAGCGTGTACCACAGTAACTCGGTGTAAAGGTCAAGTCTCGTTTTCACCACAAGCATGGGCAAAAGGGCACCAGTACAGCACTGTTCGGCCAAGCCAGACACTGCAACTCCTCGAGGTCGGCTACGCACCCCCCGAGCCCTGCACTGTAACCCCTCGAGGCCGGCTACGCGCCCCTCGAGCCCTGCACTGTAACCCCTCGAGGCCGGCTACGCGCCCCTCGAGCCCTGCACTGTAACCCCTCGAGGCCGGCTACGCGCCCCTCGAGCCCTGCACTGTAACACCTCGAGGCCGGCTCCGCGCCCCTCGAGCCCCCGTGGCACCACCTCGAAGCCGGCTCCGCGCCCTTCGAGCCCTAACTACTTTCGTGCTACTGGAGGACAGGTACCCCAAGACCCGGAGGGACCCCGCCGCGTACTGTACATTCCGGGATGGGTGCTGTACGGCTCCCGCCTTGTCGCGCCACCACGTCCGCGCCCAGGATGGAAGCCACGACCCAAGGACGCCTCAACAGCGACGATCACATCGGCTCCAGTGGCCCCGACAAGACAGGGTTCCTACCCTTCTCCGTATGGGGCACCATACGCCCCGACACCTGTAATACCTTTATGTAACCCTGGCCTCCCCTTGCTCTATAAAAGGGGACACTAGGGCCCTCATTCAAGGGGACGGACACAACACACGAGTCCACACACAGGCACGAGTCCGGACTCCGGTCCACGCTCACTGAGCTTGTATTCTCCCCTGTACAAGCACTTAGGTGCAAGTAATACAAGAACATCCCCCCGCTGGACGTAGGGCCTTCTTTGCCCGAACCAGGATAAATCCTTGTGTCCTCTTGCATCACCATCCAGGAAGAGAAGCACGCGATCATATCACTCGTTGGTGTGATACCCCGGGTACGAAACACCGACATCACTAAAGTTCCAAATACGAACACCCCCACTAAAAGTCACTTTTAACACTACAACTCTAGGGACCTCCACTAAATTTTAGTGGCTAAACTCTAGGGGGTGGGAACAAACACCCCCTTAGTCAATTTTAGTTCCTAAAGTTTCAAACACCCCCACTAAAAGTCATTTTTAACTCTACCACTAAAGTCCCATCCACTAAACTTTAGTGGCTAAACTCTAGGGGATGGGAAACACCCCTCAATTTCAAGGGGTACCCTAAAATGCAGAAGCTGTCCATCCTACCACGGTACCCAACCTTTGTACATCTCCTCCACCACCGGCTTTGGCCGCCGATCTCCGATGACGCCGACGGGCTTCTTTTCCGGTACAGGCACAGCGCTCTCTAGCTCCACCGCCATGCAAGGTTTGACGCTCGCGACGACCGAGTTCTTCGGCGCACAGACAACAGCGGTCTTCACCGGCGGCTTGTGAGGCAGCGGCGGGGCGCGGAACACCACGGGGCACGCGAAGGTATCGATCAGAACGAGGACATGCGCGCCGCCCCGGGCGATGCGCGGGTCGGCGCAGGCCGCGGCCACGTGCGCGCATATCTGCTTCCGGGACGCGGCCACGGCGCCGCGGTCGAACGGGTGCGCCACCAGCGGGAGCACCTCCTCCGCCAGAGCCCTCTCCACGCTCTCGGGCCCGCGCAGCTTGCGCGAGGGCCGCCTGCGGAGGGCGATGTCCTCGGCCACTCTCTCGGCGATGCGGGTGCCGCCGCCGCCTGGGCCGACGACGGGGAAGTGCCTCCGGATGACGATCCTCACGTCCGCCGTTAGTGCTTGTGCGGGGGGTTGCCGCCGTCGTGCCGAACCTGCTTGTGGACAGCTGCGGTTCGATGTGGCGAAGAAGGTGGCGAGCTGCAAGCGGCTGGCGAGACGTACACGTACCGCCGGGACGACGCCGGGAAGACGACGATCCATCTTTCGCTTGAACGGATCGAGTGGGCTGATGATGGATCGAGGAAGCGGACGAGGTCGATGGCACTGTTTTTATGTACACATCATAGGCGTAGCGTGAAAATGCTGGTTCCGAGTCGCCCATCGTTCGAGTTCGACTCGGAAACGGCTGTCATTTTGGAACCAGGCAGTATGTGTTTCGGAATCGGCGGTTGCCGGTTGGGGTGTTGCCGTGCTGCAATTCTGCAAATCCTGCAATAGAGACGCTGGCAAATGAAGACAAACAGCGCTTCGTCTCTAGAGCAGCTGGCGGTTGCGGTTATGAGTTGACCAAGTCCGTTGACCGACTAAAGTTCTGGTAAGGTCTTCTCGCTCGACTTCACCCCACCCCCACTCCGCCGGGCGCCGAGAGTAGCTGTCTGCTACTGCTCTCCTTTCCCCGCCTCCTCCCCATCGTCGCCATTGCCAGGAGACTTCCTGGAAGCGGCCATTGAACTTTCCATCCAATCCCGACCAAAGAACTCTCGGCCACGCTACAAGAAGCTGAGCTTTCCATTCGCCCGTTCTCTTCAGAGCTCAGGATCTCTGCTTCCGTTTCGCCCCGTTCCCAGAACAAGTCAACTCCCCCGCCCCTTCTTAGCTCACGGCACCTCGTCGTCCATGGATCGGCTGAGTAACATGCTGGGAGACCGGCCGCTGAAGAGCATCTTCGCGGCGCTCGGTCTCCCCGATAAGATCGGCGGCGCGGTGATCGACGCTCTCTGCTCCCGGGGTGCCCGCCTGTGGAACGTCGAGGAGGAGGCCGACAAGCTGCGGCGCACCAAGGAACGCATCCGCGCCGTGCTCGAGGACGCCGAGCAGCGCCGCTTCGTCGACCACGACTCCGTCAGGCTCTGGCTCCGGGAGCTCAGGGCCGCCGCCTTCGACGTCGACGCCCTGCTCGACCGCCTGGGCACCGTCACGGCCGTGTCCAGGCTAGCGGCCGCCGAGCACGAGCAGTCGCGGAAGCGGAAGCGGCTCTGGTCCAGCGTCGAGCTCGGCCCGCGGCAGCGGTGGGAGCTGGATGAGAGGATCGCCAGGATCAACGAACGCCTCGACGAGATCAACAGGGCAAGGAAAAGGTACAGGTTGCAGGCCGGGGACGGGCCGAGGACGGCGGCTCAGCCGATGCAGCGCCCACGGTTCCTTGAATCTGCCGCGCATCGCGACGAGAGGCCCATTGGCCGCAACCAAGAGAAGGCGCAGATTGTGCGTGCTCTTGTCTCTGACAGCGCAGATATGGAGGTGATTTCCATCTGGGGAACGGCAGGCATTGGGAAGACAGCACTGGCACAGTCGGTTTACAAAGATCCTGAGGTACAGAACTTCTTCACTGACAAGATCTGGGTTTGGTTACCAGATAGATGTGATGTCAGGAAGGCCACCAAAATGATCATTGAAGCTGTGACCAGTCAAAAATGTGAGCTTCTAAGCTTGGACATATTGCAGCAACGGCTGCACGACCACCTACACAAAAAACACTTCTTGCTTGTGATTGATAACCTTTGGGCAGAGGGCTTTCAGTTCTGGGAATTTCTGAGGCCCTCGTTGACTGGTGGAGCGGAAGGAAGCAAGGTTCTGATCACTACTCAACATGAAAGGGTGTCTAGGATGATTTCCACCATTCCAAACATCCAGTTAAAGGGCTTGGAAGATGAAGAGTGCTGGCAAATCCTCAAACTCTATGCATTCTCGGGGTGGAGCAGCAGAGATCAGCATGGTCTGGAATCCATTGGGCAGAGGATTGCCGCCAACTGCCAAGGCTCCCCCTTAGCTGCTAAATCTCTTGGGGTGCTATTGTCCGACGCTCATGGAGACAAAGAACAGTGGGAAAGCATACTAGGTGAAATGCAGATTCTTGAAGATGACAAAAACACAAACAATATATTACCAAGTTTGCAGATAAGTTATCAGCACTTGTCATATCATCTCAAACAATGTTTTGCCTTCTGTTCAATACTTCCTCCTGGTGTTGAGTTTGAGAAGGATGAGCTGGTTAGACTCTGGATAGCTGACGGTCTTGTTAAGAGTAATGGAAGGAAAAGGGTTGAGATGGAAGCGGGAAGATGCTTTGATGAGCTCCTATGGAGGTCATTTTTTGAAACTTCCCACAGCTTCCCTAATCAAAAGTTTAGAGTGCCAAGTTTGATGCTTGAGCTAGCACAACTTGTTTCTAAACATGAATCTCTGACACTCAGCACTGACAATTCCCCTGTAGCTGACCATCCTGAGTGGATTCGTTATACAACTATATTGTGCCCAAAAGACGAGCCTCTTGCATTTGACAAGATTTATCACTATGAAAATTCGAGGCTCTTGAAATTATGCCCAACAATGAAACTACCCTTGAATCAGGTACCATCAGCACTTTTCTCGAAGTTAACCTGTCTGCGTGCACTAGATCTGAGTTACACTGAGCTAGACCTCCTGCCAGATTCTGTTGGATTCTGTATACAGCTCAGATACCTCAATCTTCGCAATACTCTGATAAAGACTCTTCCAGAAACAGTCTGCAACCTATTCAATTTGCAGACACTTGACCTCAGGGACTGCTATTGGCTCATGGATTTGCCTGCAGGCATGAGCCGCTTAGTTAACTTGCGGCACCTTAGTTTACATATTGATTGGGATAGAGTTACTGCTTTTAGATCAATGCCGAGTGGCATTGATCGATTACAATCGCTTCAAACTCTTTCCAGATTTATTGTGGTCTCCAGGGATGGAGTCAAGTGCAACATTCATGAGTTGAGGAACTTGAAGATCCGTGGAGAGCTTTGTATTCTTAATTTGGAAGCTGCCACCAATGATGGTGTCATGGAGGTCAATTTGCGTGGGAAGGAGTACTTGCGTGAACTGATGCTGAAATGGAGTGAGGACACCTGCAAAGACGAGCAGCAGCAGGGCATAGAGAACAGTGAGATGGTCATTGAGGCACTCTGTCCACATATCAGCCTTAAGCATCTGCGCATCGAAAATTACCCGGGAAGACTATTTCCTTCTTGCTTCGATAACCTCTCAGCTCTGGAATCCCTGGAGATAATTTCTTGCCCCAGACTCACTCAATTTTCTGTGCAGATGATGCAGTCTCTCAGGAATTTAAGGATACGTCAATGTGCTGATCTTGCAGTTCTTCCCAGAGGCCTGTGCAACCTAGAATCCCTTCATTGTCTGGAAATTGATGGCGCTCCAAATCTGAGAATAAGTGCAGTGGACATATTGCCAAGAAACATCTCGCGATTGGCTGTAAGTGGATGCGATGCACTAGAGAGATGGTGCCTGGAAGAAGGCGCTGAGAGAGTGCAGCAAATTCCTGATGTAAGGATTCAATTTAATAACTGATGCAGTAGAGTTGTAAAGTTGGATATTTATAGTGATTTTCTCCTAGTCTCTTTGATGTGTCTATGTGAAATCTGAATCGCGGTGTCAATTATTTTACCAGCTGAGCATCCTATTTAACATCAACTGTTGTAGATTCTGATCTGTTGATGTGTGAGGTATATCTGAACATTTGATTGGCTAATTTTTTTTTTTATAATGGATATGAATATCCGGCCTCTACATCCAGAGATGTACACAGCCAATTATTACAAACGTCTCCCAACCACACTTAAAAAGGTGCAAACCAGTTTGTAAACAAAACACGGACACTACACCAAATAGTAAAAATTCTTCCATCCTTTGCTTGATAACTCTAAAGCAATAAGCTCGATCTTCTTGCTTATTGATGAGAGGGTGTCCTTGGCTTGCCCATCACGCTGCAGCTGCGCCCAGAAGCGTAGCCAATACGCTCCCCTGAAAATGACCTGCGAAATAGAGTTAATCTTTATTTTATTAAAAATCACATCATTCCGGCATCGCCAAATAGCCCAGCACATAGCAGCTATCCCCACCCAGATCAGGTTTTTAGAACGTTTCGGCTGTAAAGTAAGCCAAGTACCAAACATATGGGAAATAGAAATAGGTGGGGTTAAACCCGTAGCGAAAAAATGACCCTCCAAATCATTTTTGTACATGGACAGTCAATAAAGAGATGCTTGATCGTCTCTTTATTATTGCAACAAATACATTGTTGACTCCCTGTCCAATTCTTCTTAGCGAGATTGTCCTTGGTCAAGATGACCCCTCGCTGCAGAAACCATAAAAAGATTTTTATTTTCAGAGGAACCTTAAATTTCCATATTTTCCTATGCCGGAACGGTGGTTGAGTATCTATAATATGAAGATACATTGATCGAACTGAGAATGACCCGGAAGTGGTTAGGTCCCATCTAAAATAGTCCGAATCATCCACCAAGTGGACATTGGAGATTCTCGCTACAAGATTTAGCCATGCTTGAAGGTTGTTACCCACTAAAGATCTTCTAAACGAGATGCCCAGTGGGTTAGAAGCTAACACTTTGGACACAGTCACATGAGGATCCCGCACTATATTATAGAGGGAGGGGTAACAATCTTTTAGTGGCCTATCGCCTACCCATCTGTCGTCCCAAAATCTCGCACAAGTTCCATCTTTGATAACAAAGGAGCCTGTAGCCAACACCTCATCCTTAATATGCATGAGGCCTCTCCAGAAATGAGAGTCGCTTGGCTTAGCTGAAACTTGGGCAAGGGACTTGGAGGACAAGTATTTATTCTTAAGCAATGACTGCCACACTCCATCTGTGTTAAGCAAATTAACTATCCACTTGGCGAGCAGACATTTGTTTTGAATAAATAAATCTAGAATACCTAGGCCCCCTTGGTCTTTCGGCCGACACAGGATATCCCATCTTACAAGTCTATATTTATGCTTTTCAGAAGATCCTTGCCAAAAAAATCTTGATCTGATTTGGTCGAGTTTTTTGAGGACCCCTTTAGGCATCTCAAAGAAGGACATCATAAACATGGGTAGGCTGCTCAGAACAGAATTGAGCAAAATGAGCCTCCCGCCATAAGACAGGTATTTAGCTTTCCAGCAAGATAATTTCTTACTAAAGCGCTCTTCAATTTTCTTCCAATATGAGTTCAGGAGTTGTCTACTTTTGATTGGCTAATGGAATAACATTTGTACTCCCAATTGAGATTTATTTCCTTGATCAAATATTCGGAGCCTTGCTTGCATGATTTGGTCATCAAGTATATGATGTGCCTGACAACGTTGGATGCTGGAAAGTGGCATGTTCAGCCCTCTGGGATTTGCCTCTCCTCGTGAACTGGTAGCCTTGTGTTTTCATCAACCACTAGGACTCCGCAGAAGTTTTGCTACATTTATTATATGCACGCTCAATGAGTACTGCTTTTGCACCTTTGTCGGTGTTTCGACCCGGGGGCATGACATCAACTAGTAATATGATCGCGTGTTCTCTTCCTGGATGGTAATGCAAGATGACACAAGGATTTATCCTGGTTCGGGCAAAGAAGGCCCTACGTCCAGCCGGAGGAGGTTCTCGTATTACTTGCACCTAAGTGCTTGTACAGGGGCAATACAAGCTCAATGAGCGTGGACCGGAGTCCGGACTCGTGTTTTTGTGTGTGGACTCGTGTGTCTTCCCTTGCGCGCAAAGGGCCCTGGAGTCCCCTTTTATAGAACAAGAGGCGGCCAGAGTTTACATAGGATTGACATGTACAACGTTCGGTATGGCGAAGGGTAGGAACTCTGTCTCGTCGAAGTCACTGTAGCCAACGTGGGTGTTGCTGTTGAGGCGTCCTTGATACGTGGCCTCCATCCCGGGCGCGGACGTGGAGGCGTGGCGATGTGGAAGTCGTACAGCACTCATCCCGGTACGTACAGGACACGGCGGGGTCCCTCCGGGTCTTGGGGTACCTGCCCTCCAATAGCGTGAAAGCAGTTAGGGCTCGAGGGGCGCGGAGCCGACCTCGAGGTGGCGCCTACGGAGGGCTCGAGCCCCCGCAGGTACGGGCAAGTCCCGGAACGCCCGGGCGTACAGCGGGATCCCCGGCCTCGGGATGAGGCTCGAGTGTGCTACAGTGCAGGGCACGGCCCAACAGTGCTGTACTTGCGCCTTTTTGCCCATGCTTGAGGTGAAAGCGAGATTTGACTGTGGCTCCGGTTTACTGTGGCGCATGTCGCCGTGCACCAGAAGACGTGACCGGAGTAGGTGAACGCATTAAATACGCAGTATGGGGTTGGTATTCGGTGCCCGTGCCGCTCGAGGGAGGCGTGGAGCGTCTCGAGGGATAGGCTGTCGCGCCAGAGAGGCTCGAGGTCCCCGCGTGGGGTCTCGAGGAGCGATGTATGGCTACGGAGGGCTCGAGGCCTATGTACCGGGGCTCGAGGAGTTGTCTTTTTAGAAGGTTATACTTACTAGGTTTTGCTATTAATTGGTGTTCTAGGTTTAACCTATTGGTTTTGCGTTGATTGGGGGTACCCCTTTGGTGTTCCCCCGACAGTAGCCCCCGAGCCCTTGTTCGAGTGCTGGCACTCGAGCAGGGGCTCCCGACTGGGATCTCGAGGGTTAGCTAACCGGTCTCGAGGGTTTGGCCGTTTTGATTCCGTGGGTGTCGTGCGAATGACACCCGCGGGTGTAGCCCCCGAGGCCACGGGGGAGCGGTTAGGGCTCCCTCGTGGGCTGTTTTGCGAGTGTTAGTTACGTTTTTTAGGCTTGGGAGTGTCGAGCCCCCGAGTTTTTTTAACCCTCTTTCGTCGAGGGGTGCCGGGCTGAACTGACCGGCCGGCTCTACGAGCTGTCCGGCACGCCAATTGCCCTGGCTTGTCATCCCGCGAGTCCTTTCGATCGGATGCGAGAGGGGATGCCTCGTACTACCACGAGTGGGCGAGTATTGAGGTTCCCGGTGAGCTGGTAACGGGGAAATCCAAGTGAGACCTCGTGCCCCGTTCGATGGGGTCGACTGTAGCCCGGAGGCGATCTCATAAAGCATGGGCGCTCAGTCTGCAGGAGTGTCGGGTCCATTCGATAGGACCCGGTGGCTCGATGCCTCCCTCCGAGGGGATCTCACTGCACGTCGCGCGCCCCGCCTTGGATACACGTTAGGGGCCTCGAGGGCTTGGCCCTCGAGCGATGCTGCGAGTGGCGCCCCTTGGTGTCCCTAACTCGGGTGCTCGAAGCCGGCTGTCGAACCCCCTTCGAGGGCCAGCCTTCGCTGCTTCGAGGCTTAGGGCCGGGGCCCGTTTTTACCTTCCTGAAGAAGCCTTCGTCCCTTGGAATCCTTCTGCCCGTTGGGCGCGCCTTTTTAGGCGGAAACCGTCAGGGAGTGGAGATCGTGGCGCCAGGGCAGCGGACGTGAAGTTGGAGCGGCGGCCACGGAGGGCCCCGGTAGTTGAGCGGATGGGATGTTGCCGCGTGTACCTGTCAACCGACTCGAGACGTGGTTAGGTGGTCGCATTAAATGCATGCGGTTACCTTTTTACGTCGTGGGAGACCCCGCCCGTTGGGGTTTTCCCTTATAAATATCGAAAGAGGGGAAAAGGAACCCTTTACTTTGCCTTTGCCTTCACCACCGCTGTAGCCTTCATGCGCCCTCTCCCTCGAGCTAGTCGATTGGGAATTTGTCCGGCCGTCCGTCCGATGCTCGGGTCCGCGCCGCCATCGTCATGGCTGCCAGACACAAGCGCTGTCGGCGAAAAGACTGGAGCCCGACGAAGGGGACGCAGCGCGAGATGGACTCGTTGGTGGCCCAGGGGCTTCTCCGCCCCAACCCGGAGGAGGGACCCGCGTGGTGGGCTATCTCGTCGGCGGAGCACCGGGAGCCGCACCCGCCGGAGGGGTACATGGTGAGCTTCACGCGCTACCACCGCATGAGGCTCGTGAAAGGTCCTAAATGGCTAGAGGGGGGTGAATAGCCTATAAAAAATTTCTACAACAACACTTAAACAAACTAGTTAGACAACTAAATAAGCAATAATGTATATCACTACACAAGATAAGAGAAAGTAACTAACAACAAGGTATAAAAAATAACTTGCAAGAAAGTAACAAATGTAAGTACAAGAGATAGAGGTGTGTATACCGAGCGGCAAGAGATTAATAAATGAATATCAAAGAATACCACGGAGACAGGTTGACACAATAATTTTTCCTCCGAGGTTCACTTGCTTGCCGGCAAGCTACGTCCCCGTTGTAGCGATACACCCACTTGGAGGTTCACGCGCTAATAGGCATCACACGCCTAACCCTCAAAAGGGTGCCGCACAACCAACACAAGATGGGGATCCACAAGCTACGAGCAATCCACTAGAGTTACCTTTGGCGCTCCGCCGGGGAAGGTACAAGAAAACCCTTACAAATCACCGAGAGATGGCCACGAACAATCACCACTCGTGCCTAATCTCCTCCGCTGCTCAAAACCGTCTAGGTGGCGGCAACCACCAAGAGTAATAAGAATATCCGCAGCAACAACAATCGCCAAGTGCCACTAGATGCAAACTCACAAGCAAATGCACTTGGATCTCTCGATCTCACTTGGATTCGCACTAACAAGCAAAGAGATCGGAGGGAGGGATTAGATCTTGCTCAAGAGGATGTTCAAGAAGACGGAAAGTCAAGAAGCGTTCCCCAAAAGCGGCCACGGCAATTTATAGGGAGGGGAGGACGACAGCCCGAACCCCACTTTTCTGCGCTTGGTCGGTAGTACCGACCCCTCCTGGGCGGTAGTACCGACAGAGTCAAACTAGCCGTTAACACGCGACCCGCTGATTTAGGCGAAGCACCGACTCTCTGGTCGGTACCTCCGAGGTCGGTAGTACCGGCCCTATGGCGGTACTACCGACGGGCTACTTTCGGATCTACACAGAACGCATTCAAAAACTTCTTCAGACCTTTGAACTACCGATCCCCTGGTCGGTACTTCCGAGCCCGGTGGTACCGGTCCTATGGCGGTAACACCGCCAGGTCAACTTCCACTCAACTCAGAGAGCTCCGCAAACTTGCCAATCACCGGCCTTGGGTCGGTAGCACCGGGCGCGGTGGTACTACCGAGGATATGGCGGTACTACCGGTAGGTCTTTTTCAAAACCACACAGAGAGCTCTGCAAAAACTCCTCAGGGCCACGGTACCACCGACCATCCGGTCGGTACCACCGCCTGCGGTAGTACCGAGCTTATAGCGGTACCACCAGGCCAGGCAAAAACGCTCCAACACAGAGAAGGCTGCACGCAGCACCTATGGGGCGTACCACCGACCACCCTGGTCGGTACCACCGACCATACACAGAAAACTTCATTTTCTTCTCTGTGTTGATCCAAAACTACTTCAACAACTTCTCCTTTGAAAAAGTGCTAACACCACCAAGTGTTCATCATCTTGTGCATGTGTGTTGGCATTTTCACAAACATTTTCAAAGAATTCGAGTTAGCACACTAGGTCCTAATGCATATGCATGTATGAATCCTCTAGTGGCACTTGATAACCGTGATCACTGAGATATTCCCCTCTTAATAGTACGGCTATCTATCCTAAATGCACTCACACCCTCTATGGTGTCTTGAGTGCCAAAACAAAATTCCTTTTTATACCTTTGCCTTGATCTCCATAGGATTTTGCTTTTCTCTTCTTCTTCTTCCAAATGTGGAGCACTTGATTTATCTTTTGGTCACCACCACCAACACATGTTTATTGTATAACTCCTGCACTTGGTGTGTACCAACCTAGCTCATAAACACTTCATGACAAGGTTAGTACACTAGGTGACATCAATTACCCAAAAACAAACAGGGACTTTCAGCTCGGTGTTCCGCCGAGCCGCTTCATGCGGGCGCTGACCCACCACTACGAGGTGGAGCTGCAACACTTCTCCCCCAATTCAATCTCGCATGCTACTATCTTCGTCGCGGTGTGCGAGGGGTACCTGAAGATCGAGCCGCACTGGGAGATGTTCGTCCATCTCTTCCGGGGCGAGCTTTTCATCAAGGCCTTGAAGCCCAGCGGAGGCGGCTCGTGCGCATGGGCTCCCTCACCGTCACTGCGAGGACTGGGACCTCGTCGGCCAATGTCCCCCGCGAATACCTGCGGTACAAGCTTTCCACCAACCAGGCTGGGTAGGACGACCACTGGTTCTATCTGCGGAATGAAGGTGGTCTTCTCCGCGCAGTACACCGGCAGTGTCCTCACTCAACGCCCGGAGAAGTGGACCTGGGGCGTCGCGGCGGACAGGCAACGCCACCTGGTACCGCTGATGAAGATGATGAGGACGCTGGTGGACGAGAAGAATTTGACCGTTCAAGCGGTCATCTGGGCGTTCCACCAGCGAAGGGTTCTTCCGCTGGCGGACCGCCCCCTTCTATGCACGAGATGAGGCCGAAGGCCCAGCTCGAGGCGCTAAATTGGTCGAGGATGGCCGAGGAGAGGCTGCCTCGGAGCGAGGCGTCTCCCGGGTGTCGATCACGATCCGGGGGTCGTTCGTCCCTGAGTACACCAACCTGGTTGCCATGGCACCCGACGAGGGGTGTCTCAACCTGGTAAGCCCCCCTCGAGCTAAGCTGTCCCGAGCCTCCTCCCCCTTTCTCTTTCTCCGAACCTTGTACATTCTTCTTGTGGTTTGTCTCGTCACGCTTCTTCTTTTTTGCAGGGGGCGTTTACTTGTCGTGCGTCGAGGCCCCGGTGAGGGAGGACGCCGCGAATACCCAGGTGAGGCGCCTCTCTGCTCAGAAAGATAAGGAGAGCAAGGATGCCAGAAAGAAGAAAGAGAAAAA